>VZTZ01030480.1:162290-397045 GCA_013400955.1 Drymodes brunneopygia | reverse complement strand
GGGGGGGGGAGCGGATTTTTTACCACCTCTCTTTTTAGCGAGCATGATAAATCCATTCAGAGCGCTCCTTGTGCGCGAGTGTGGAAACCTTCTGCTAAAAGAGTTATTCTGTTCTCATTCGCAGATAATTGCTCCCCGAGGGGCCGGGCAGAGAGCGAGGAGCAGAGACTGATAATCCGGGAGGACATGGATACAAATATCAGGCTGCGGCGCTGAGTGCCTGCTTAATTTATAGGGAACGAGCTGTTACTCAGCACTTCGCAGGATTAGACCCGCTGTAATTCTGTTATTTAAGGAGAGGCAGAGCCGGACGGCAACAACAACCCACCCGGGGCCGTGGTGGAGACGGGCGGCGTTGGAGAGGAGCACATGCTGGTTTATTTTTTACGCTATGGAAAGAATGAGCTTTTAGGACACAAAGTCCTGGCGGCCGGCGAGGGGGAGCTGGGAGGGGAGTGAGGGGACAGCCTGGCTCCGTGCTGGCCGCCCTGGTGTGCAGACCCGGCTTGGGGCTGCTGCTCGGCCCGAAAAGGGCGCAGAGGTGGTGCCACACAGGTGGGTGACAGCACCCAGGTGACAATCTGGGCCACCACCGGTGCCTGATGATTCCCACTTAGAACACTGAGTGGGTGTTGTAGTGATTATATCTGATTGTGTAGTGAGCCAGCACCCTTCTGGTGGGCTCTTCTTACCTAGGACTTCACTAAAAAAGTGAGAATTCAGCCCCCTTCTGTCTTCAGATTTTCCTTGGACTCTCTCTGCATCCCCAAAATGGGGGTGAATTACCCAGTAGGATGCCAAGAAGCTTGAACAGGGTGAAGGAAGGTGCCTTCTTTTTGCCTTCTCTTTCTTGTCCTGATGGACTTCTTCTTCCATTCTGAAATCCCTGCAGTATTTGACGCAATTATCTGAATTTTCACTAGCCGGGGAAAAAAAACCCACCTTCTGGGAAGTCAAAGGCCTGGAAAGAAATGTTTTGACTTCCTGGCCCCATTGGAAGTTGCAGTGACATTAAAATATGATGGCTTTTTCTGCAGAAGGTTTCTTTTTTTGGGGAAAATAAATGTATTTATCCGATTGTCTATTACAGCATTTAACAGAAAGAGCCTGACATCATGACATGCTGGTTTTTCATGGGGTGGTCAAACAAGGATTCTCTCTGCAGTAATGTGGGCTATTTACTTCTCCCAGGTTCTTGGGAGTGTTTCTCACCTGAGTTTCTGTGTGTTTGAGTACCCATTCAGCTGGAGAAAGAAAATCAATGAGCTCTTAGAAAACTAATTTTCTACTTGGACACATCTTGACACACGCTGTCAAACCAGAAGCTCCCCCTATGTCCATTTTACAGGTGGGGAAACTGAGGCAACAAGGATAAAATAAATTGCTTAAGGAAAATTCTGTTGGATCAGGGAGTCACAGAGCACTGTCAATCTTTGTTTAATACAGCTGTTGCAATAAGAGAACTGAATGCCACTTTGGGGTTTCTCCATCTATCAAATTATTTCCGAAGAGAAGAGGTTTCTTTGTGGCAAAAGGATTAGAGAATCCTGGTGATGCTGTGATAAATGCTTGCTTACAATTCCCTTGAATGTATTATTGGGTAAGATTAATGGTGATTTTCGATCTGGAGGCTGAGGGTTGCAACCCTCAATCAAGGATACTTTCCCAGCTTTCTCCAGTTTTCCCTTCGAAGATCAGTAATTGCTCCCCTCCTCCTCCTCCTCCTCCTCTGCTTCTTGATTCTTGAGTGGATTTCGGCCAAAACGACCCTGTGCTCATTTCATAGTAGCAGCCAGAAGAAAAGCTGACAGCTATGAGGTAGTAAAGACAAATGGTGGAAGGGAGAGTTTGGGAAAGCGGGTCTCAGGCTGTGCTTATGAGGAGTGATGACAGCAAACCCGTTTCTCCAGCAGAGTGAAATGTGAAGGGGAATACTTTGCTCTTTCAGACTGCTAATGTAAATAAAAGGCACACAGAGGGACACGGTAGGTTAACAATCAATTAAAAGCAAATTTCCCTCCCTGGGTGATGTTAGAAGGCTGTGGGTGATATAACATGAGACAGGGATGAGACACCATGGCAAGTTTCTTGGGCAGTGCAGGGACTTTAAGCACATTATTGAACTGGGAGAACCTGCCCTGCAGTGGGGTTTCCCCTTTGGTTTGCAGTTTCATCCTCTGTGAGTGCTTGAGGGATATCTTTAAATTCATACAAACAATTGATTTGATTTCAACAAGAAGAAAAATGATAATGATTCCACTGATGTTTCAAAACAGGCTACAGGCCTAATGGGATCTGACTGTGTCCCTTAAACATCTTAATGGTGCTGAAAACACAAGTTCAGTTCCCTGGAAATGCCATTCCTTAGCTGTTGTCTGATTGGTTGATTTAGTGATGATGTTGTAATTCCATGACATCATATCTAAGTTTTTCAAAGCATTTCCATCTGTTTTCAATGCCATGGACAAGCAGGAGCAGAATGGAACACGTGCCACCAACAAAACCAAGGTTAAATGAGCCCAAAGAAGCGACTGCTTTCAGTATGTGATATCAGAGGCACGTAAGTGCAGGGCCCATAACACCCATCTGGATTTCTATGTTTTACAAGCCATGTTTTTTACCCTGCACTGCTCCTCAGTGGTGCTCCTGGTGGGATGAAGCAGGGCATGGCCAGTGGCTGCACTCTGGTGCTGCATGAACATGTGGTAGCTACACCCCATCTAGAAAGAGCCAGCCACAGGAGATGTGCCCACCACGTGCTTGGCCCCATCATGCCTGATCCAACCTGCCTTGGGAGCTGTGGCTTGGGTAGGTCCCTGGGCAGATCCTGCAGCCTGGTGGGATGGGGGAGCTGTAGCTGGTGCAGGCTCCAGCCTGTGCTGCGTGGGCAGGGTGAGATCAATTCCCTGTTGGTGCCTGGGGAAGCTGCTGGCCTTCCATTGCAGCAGCCCTGAAGGCAGGAGGAGGGAGATTCTGGTTCCCAGCTGTGCCCCCAGGACTAACCCCAGGGCTGCCCTGTGTCCCTGTGTCCCAGTGGCTGCTCCAGCTGTCACAGCAGTTGCTGTCTGTAGCTTGGTGTCGCCCTGTGTGCAGCGTGCCCACCCCCTGCACAGCTGGGCAGCATCTCTCACAGTGCCAATGCCATGGGAATATTGCTGGTTTGGATCACAGAATCACCGAATATTCACAGCTGGAAGGGACTCACAAGGATCATCAAGTCCTGTTATGCTGCCAGTGTCTGTGTGCCTTGGTTCCCTGGGACACCCCATGTCCCTGGGCACCTGGCAGGAGAAGGACCAACACTTGGGTTTCTCTCCAAGAGCCTATCCTCACATGGTGCAGCTGCTGGTGACAAAGTGACCCATTTATGTTGATGCCAGGGTCATCTCTGAGGTGAAGTGCAGCTCACTTGCTTTCCCTTTTCTGCACATCACAGGGCACATACCCAGCCCAACCCTACTGAACCAGCTAAAGATTCTCTCTGCCCTCAGTGACACAAGAAAATCTCTTGCTGGATGCAGACTGCCCTGGTCTCCCTGAAACCCTCCTTTCCCAGCATGTGCTGCAGCTAAAAAAATTGCTATGGTTGTAGCAGACAGAGAACTGTACAACTCCCTTCTCTGTTTCCTAATTGTCTTTCTCATCTGGTGGTTTCCAAGGGTGGTTTCTTTACTTTGGATGGTTCAAAACCAAATTTCTATATTCCCCCCGGTCAGGTCTGAGCTGTGGTTTGAACTTTGTTGCCAGGGTGTGATCTTTCAGTACCCAGCACTCCCAAGCTTTCCTAGGGAGCACAAAAATAGCATCGTAACACTCCTAGGGCTCAGGAATCAGAGTGCAAATAAAGGAACACTTTTAAAAAGTTATATATCCCCTGTTTTTCAGGGCAGTGGCATGACCTGGGCACTTGACTCGTGAGTCTGACAGCTTGCCCCTGGCAACAACAAGCAACTTCTCATCACCCAGCGAGGAAGAGTGATGGGCAATGCCAGCAGCCCGTCTGAAACGCTGCTGAGAATGGAGATGCTGGATGCAGATAATGCTGTTACATTGTACAAAAATAAATGGTACTCGGAGGGGATTTGTGGGGATGCAGCCCCGGAGCTGGCTAAGAGCATTCTCTAGCACCATCTAGTGCTCTGAGAGCCCAGGTTCTTAAAGAATGCTGAGGTTTAATCATCATATAGATCGATACTGTAGGCAGTTTGAGTGCCGTGGTGCAGAACCGTGAAGTGATGCATATCTTGCAATATATTACATGAAAGGGTGAGCATTAAATTAAGTGTCGGCCGTGAACCAAGGTAATAAAATGTGGCATGTATATTGCAGACAATGCAGATTTGTGATTTATGCTGGCTGGCCTCTGAAAGCAAGAATCCATATTGTTAAAGTATGTGTTCAATCATTTTAGAAAATCAGAATGCATTAGTACATTTAGACTTCAGGGACTGAGCCTGAATATCCCTGAAGCATTAAAATGTCTCCTCCTTTTCCCCCTGGGCTTTGCTGCTTTTTTTCCTATGTGTCTTTGTCCCTCTCCAAACACATCCTATCTTAGAATCACAGAATCATAGAAAGGTTTGGGTTGGAAGGGACTTTAAAAACCATTTAGTTTCAACTCCTCCCCATGGACAGGGACACCTTCCACTAGACCAGGTTGTTCAGAGCACCATCCAGCCTTGAACACTTCCAGGGGTGTGGAATCCCCAGCTTCTCTGGGCAACTCGTTCCTTAATTTTATATCATTCCTATTTTTGCAAGACTACCTTCAAGACTGATGTGAGTAATTCCCAGAGGAGAAAACCCCAGCTGAAAGAAACAAAAGGCATAGCAACAAGCAACCATCAACACCTCCAGCAGCTGAAAGGAGAGTTGCAGTGGCTCTGGCTGTTGAATTTGGGGGGACTGGGGACAATTAATTCTATAGAGGATGCCAGCTGTACACTTAAAAGCCCAAAACTCAATCGAAGTTTGTCAGACACATTCTCAGTAGTCAATGAAATGCACAGTAGATCTGGGGTCAAGTTTTGAGTGCCAGGAAGGGAAAAAACAATGGCCCTATGCTTTTATTTAAATATTTTATTTTCCTTGTTTGTTTGGTAGATGAGGTTTTATGCAGCTGTTCTGGAGCTGTGAACCAAACTTATGATGTTTTCTGTTTGGTTTTATGCCTGACTACCTATTACATGATGTACCTTTGCTCAGTGTTTCCAGGACTTATCCAACTCTGATGGAGGAGATAATTTTTACTAACATACCTAATTTCTCTGGCACAGTATTTACCCAACACCACCTTTTTGAATGTGGTAAAACTGATAATGAGGAGATGGTGCTAATGGTTCTTACAACAAATCTTTTCAGATGTCAGGTTTTCTTTCCTAAGTCCTTGCAGTAACAAAAGTAACCAATAGCCAGTGACAGGTGGATCTTGTCTGACCATTTCTTATTTTCAGCTGGTCTTTATCTCTTCTCCATCACCACAAGTAAGCCAAAGCAAGAGACTCAGAGGGTACATGCTTTACCCATTAAGCCATTACAGTCCTAATCAGTAAGTTAGTTCAGCTCATCTGCCTTCACTTCTCAGGCTTTTGTTTATATATTCATTTTTTTTCAGGGTCAATGGCAGTGAGGTTTTGGCTGGAAAGTTATGAGTGAGAGTTATTAAGGCTTCATGAGATTTCAACACAAAAGCAAACCAGCCTCTGAGGCAGACACAGCAGCCTGCTGCATGATTTGTGCCTGTGCCAGGGGTTACAGGAGGACAAGGAGCCTGTACTTGAGATGTAGCCCACAAGTTTTGGCTTGCAAGTGAGGATGGGACACTGCACCTCCTCATGGCATCCCCATCACCAGCACTGCTGAAAGCCTCTCTTCCAGGAAAACCTTCCCGAGCCAATCTGGCACAAATAAAAAGGGGTAAAAAACACAGCAACAGGTGCATGGTCCTGCAGGTTGTTCTCCAACACTCCCAACATAGGCTAGAATGTTTTGCATAGCATAGTAAAGAATACATGGTTCTGTTTATTAAAGTTAGTGCCAAAATTATTTGCATAGACCCACACAATCATGAAGAAGAAATGGTAATAGGCACAACACACAAAATCCTTGAACGGTTTGGGTTGGAAGGTGTCTTTTAAACTAGATGGGACAAAATGCATGAAATGGTGCTGCTGGGGAGCAGTCAGAGGTGAGGAGCACATGGCCAGGCACCATCCCACGTGGTGCAGTGGGTCTGACTGTCTGCAGTAAGGATGGGACACACAACTCCAGATTTTGCCTTGCCAGCATTGACTAAGTGGGCTCACCCCTCTGGACCAGCTGGCAGTACTTTGTCTAATGCAGCCCAGGATGCCACTGACCTTGGCCACAAGAGAATCTTGCTGGTTCATGCTCGATTTGGTGTTCAGCAGCACCCACAGGTCCTTTTCCACCAAGCTGCTTTCCCACTGGGTGGTCTCCAGCATGTCCTGGTGCCTGCATTTTTTCCTCACCAGGTGCAGGATTTGACACTTCTCATTGCTGAACTCCAGGAGGTTCCTGTTGTCCCAATTCTCCAGCCCACTGAGGTCCCTCTGGATGGGTACACAACTCTCTGCCACACCAGCAACTCCTTCCAGTTTGGTGTTGCTGGCAAACTTGCCAAGGGTACACTCTGCCCCTTCATCCCAGCTGTTAATGAGGGTCAAACAGGGCTGGACTCAGTGTGTGACCCCTGGGGTACAATCAGTGGTTGCTGCCCTCCAACCAGACCCCAAACCACTGAGCACCAACCTCTGGCCCCAGCCACTCAACTGGGGCTCAAGTCGAATCACTGCCTGCTTATCCAGTACTTAAAACAACAGCTTTTCCATGAGGATCTTATGTGAGACAGTGTCAAAGGCTTCCCTGGAGTCCAGGCAGACAATGTCTATCACTACTGCTCTTCAAGTGAGGCTTTCTTTCTTAGGGGCAACTTCTCAAAAAATCTGATTCAGAACTGACCCACACAAGCTGTGGTTTAAGAGAACTCTGGTGGTATGGGAAAATAGGCAACTGCAGAAAAATAAATGTCACCAGAATTGCCCAGCAGAAAGCAAAATGAAAAAAAATTGCTGTCTGAATTTACACTCTGTCAGAGCAATTGTATTGCTGTAATAATGCACATTTACTTGTAATGGAGTGCATGCTTGTTGAAAAAGGTGCCAAACAAATGCATTCTCAGCTTATGAGGTTAGACCTTCCCATAATCTTGTGCCTGGTTCTTCAGATGGAGAAGGACCATCACCTTGGGAAAGCAGTCCTCTGCAGACAGTGATTGCTTTTTTCGTTTAAAGAACAATCTCCGAAATATTTAAAAATGTTAATTAAAAAAAAAGGCAATAAACAAGAAACCAAAAATCCCAAACCTTTCAAATCAAAATAATTGGATTTTCACTTACTGGAAAAAAAATTCTCATAAACAGTTTATTTCTGGCTCCATTTTAGCAATATGCGTCACCAAAAGCTATTTGAAAAACTTGCCAAAAAACCAAAAATCAGAACTGTTTAAAAACATTTTTATTCCTATCCTGTTCTGCTCTAATTCAATGTCCCCTTTTCAAACATTTAAAAACCTATATTTTTAAAATACATTTAGAGATGCAGAATAGAGTGGAGCAGGTAGAATATTTTACAGCAACAGACTTGACCTTGGCTAGAAAACCTTGAGTCTGAATCTAAATAAGAATGTCTCCAAAGCTGTGGGGTTTGGGTTTTCTTGAAATAGCAGGTGGCTGTTCAGATAAGAAATGCTGGTTCTGCCCATTACACAGACAGGAACCAGGTGCAAGGTGCAGATCTGCACTGGAACTTCCTGAAAATTTGGGAGTCTGCAGCCAAAATGCTTCTTGGATCTGATCACTGCTGCACTTCCAGTTATAATTATTGTTTTATAGTGTGTCAAATTGCAACTGAAAGCAGAGTCTGAAAGCATGCATACTTTATTGTGGCAATGAGAACTGTGCTAATGAACAAATAATAATGAGCAATGCTGTACTTTGGATATTGTTTGCCTTCAAAGAAGATGAGTGTTGCTGTTGTGCCATGTTACAGAGTCACAGAATCATGGAGTGGTTGAGGTTGGAGGCAGCTCTTGAGATCTGGTCCAACCTTGAGGTCTAGTCCAACACTGCTCAAGCAGGGGTTGTCCAGAACTGTGTCCAGTCTGGTTTGAATTATCTCCAGATCATCACCAGGCAACCTGGCCCAGTGTTTGACCTTCCTCACAGCAAATATTTAATGTATTTTAGTTTTTGCCCAGTCGCTCTTGTCCTGTCAGTAAAGTCTAATCCCTCATCTTCATTCTCTTCCACTGGGTATTTAGAGAAGTTGATAAGATCCCCCTGAGCCTTCTCCTCTCCAGGCTGAATAGTCCCAGTTTTCTCAGTATCTCCTGATAAGAGAGATGCTCCAATCCAGTAATTGACTCTTAGGTCCAATAAATGTGTCACTCTTGCACTGGGGAGCCCAGAACTGGGCAGAGTTTTGGGACAGATCCTCAGTGATTTTTCTCCTACTTGACTTTGTGTCACTGGTCACAGCCCTCTGTGTTCAGTGGTGCAACCAGTTTTTAATCCATTTTAGTGTCCTCTTATTCAACCCATACTTTTTCATCCTATCTTTGGTGATATAATGGGAGACAATGACAAAAGATGTACTAGTCAAGGTAAACCACATCCACTGCTCTCCCCTCATGCATCAAGCTGGTCACCTCTTTGTGGGGGAAATCAGGTTGGTGAAGCATGATTTCCCCTTTGCAAATCATTTCTGGCTACTCCTGCTCCCTCCTGATCATTATACACACTTCATGTTTTGAAGTCAACATGTAGGGGAGAGAAAAATAAAAGTGAGCTCCAGTGGGAGACCTTTGGAAATGCAAACACTCCCATGGGCCACTGAAGAACCTCAGCACAATCCCACTGCTACAAGGAGCTAATGCAAGGACAACTCAAACATAAGGAAAGACTCACAGATAAGGGAGGTGAGAGCAACTTATGCCTGAAAAGGTTGGCTGCCAAATAAACAGAATTGGGCTACGGACTTCTGAGGACGTTTATCCTCGTGCATTCCTTGCCATGGCCTCAAAAACTGGTGAGTACTAGATTCCTCTGCTGCCAGATCCAGACCTGGCCTGACACCCAAACACTACTCTGGCAGCTCAGTCTTACACTGACCTTGATTTATTTCACTGCTCTGTTTGCTTCAGTCCCATCACCCCCAAGTAAATGTCAATTTGCATGCAGAGAACATCTTAATTATCAATCTATCAGCACTCACTCAACATATTTAATCAAGACAGACATTCAGAGGTGTAAACTTTCCAGTAACCAACGCTCCTTCTGTGTACAGGGAAATCAACTCTGTTACCTGTCAGGGAGGAGGAAGAGGTAAGGTCATGAGCAGCTAAAAAATGTGCATGGGGAATTCTCAGCTGGTGTAAGCTTGCCTTTCTCCAGTATTTTTACAATTTAATTTTAAATAAATAATGAGATCTTAGCTATGGTCCAAAAAACTCATCTTTATAAACAAATCATCTGTTTTCCACTTGGAATACACACTAGAGAAATCAGATGGTGTCTGGTTAAGCTGGAGTGTACATTATTTTTTGAAGCAGACAAGACATTAACAGTCTGAGTGGGACTGCAGGAATTTGTGTTGCTCAAGATGTAATTATCACCTGAGGATATGCAAAAGCCTCATCTGCACTAGACATTGGACTGTGGTGTAACCCAGGTGGCTGATCAGAGCCCCACTGAAATTTCCAAGAGGCCTGTATTTATAAAATACATCACACAAAATCAATGAAGACTAAAAGTAAAGAAATAGTGGATTTAATTCTGAGAAAAATCTTGCTGTGACAGGGGACAGTCCATTTCCCACCCCATCCTCAGAGCTCTGCCCCACTGAACCAGGCAGTCACAGCCCATCCTTCAGCCTTTGCCTCCAGATGGCTTTCCATTGCCTCAAGTGTATTTAAAGAGTTCTTCTGAGAAAATGGAAAAGCAGTACATGCCTGACTCATAGCAAGAGCTTTCCAGAAATGGCCAACACCTCTGTTATGGAAAAATTCACATCCCTGGAGGAGATCATATAAAAAACTTCAACAGGACTTTATCCAGCTGAGATAAACTAACTCGTGCAATTGGGTGAAAAGTACTACAGATTTATACCACTTGTTTAAAAGAATGTTTTCTTTAGGCTGTTTTATATTTTTTCACACTTCATCTCACTTCTGTACATCCTACCTTCAGCACTTTCTCCTATTTGTGGATCTGATTTTACGCTTACTGAAAACCAGACATTTGAATTTGCATCTAAACAACTGGAGCAGCATTTCCTTGGGTTTCCAAGGCAAACATTTAACTACCTATTTATCAGAGCACTTTGCACAAAGATCTGACTCATCTTGAGATTCAGATGAATGAAGGAGTTTTAACACACTTCAGAGCTGGGTCACACATAAATTCAGGAGAAATTTGCCAATGATACCAGAATCCCCTGAAGTGACTGAAATGTGTTCCCAGTGCATTTCCTTTTTTTAAAGATGGTTGTTCAATATTGAGCTGGGGGTCAGATTTGAAGGTCTGTAGAACCTGAAGAGGAAAGGGATCCTGTGATATGTGCTGGGCAAAGAGTTATTTTATTAACACCTGTGAAAAGAAACCTCAAAAATCCAATTAGTGACCATCAGGTTTCCTCTTCTGCTCCATTCTGTTGATGACCACATTGCCTTTATGGGGTTATGTTGGACACTTTGACCTCAAAATCAGGGCCAGATCTGATTGGTTTGCCCAGCTTGGGAGGGGAAGATATGGATCTTCCACAGGTTTGAAAGATCTGGAAGTAAATGGGGCATGCAGTGCAGGAAAATTTGCTTTTCCATGGTGACCTGAATGGCTATTCCCCCCTTAACTGCCTGCTCTGCAAGGCAGGTCACTGTGGCCCATATTGGTTCACATGAAACTAATGAAATCACAGCATAATATTTTCCATACCTCATATTGTGTCCTTGCTACAGTGACTTACATGTTGCTTGTAAAATATTTGCTCCATCTGTTTCAAGGGGAGGAGTTGGGGTGGAGAGAGAGAGAGAGAGAGAGTCCCATTCACTTGCCTGATTTATATGTCAAATATAAAAGTGAAATGAAACATGTGGCTGATTGCCTACAAAGTTTTATGTCAGGTGCAGAAGTCAGTGGCCCCACTCGTAAATCACGTTGCTCATTTGTAGCTGTTGCAACAGATTTATGCGATTTATAACTGGGTTATTGAGCTATGTCATCAGGGCAGGCATTTTCTTATTAATAAAAGCACTGCTAAATTGGGAGATGGTTTGTAAGGCAACTGGCCGTAACTTTTTTTGATGGGAGGAGGGAGACACCTTATTGTTTGCAATCTATCCAAACAAAATGCTTGTGGAAGTCCTGGGCCCCTCCCTGATCTCCGAGGGGTTTATTTCTTCTCTGGGGACCTGCAAAACAAGCTCCTTATTCATAAGTGTGAGATGAAGCTGTGAGGATGATGTTTCCGCTGGTGATTCATGTGATTTACTCAGAATGTTTGATTCATCCGTGAAGAAAAACAACCTCTGGCTGAGGGACAGATGCTTATAGGGATTTGACATTTGATTTTAGCTGGGTTATACAGGGTTATGAACAGGGATGGTTTTTCTCTGTAAAACAACTTTCCCCAGAGCAGGAAACCAGACTAATGCCCTAAAATTTTGCCTCCGGTCTGTGTTTGCAAAGGAAAGGGGGCATTTCTGTAAGGTTTCAGTTGCACTCTGTCTCCTGGAATCCCTCCTCAGAAGGTTTGCATTGTGCTGGAGGTTGTTAAACCAGTGGCACCTCCCAAAAGGGAAGGGATGGAATTGCTCTGAGGGGTGGAAGGCCTTGGGTGCTGTGGTTTCAGTATGCCTGAGGGTGGAAGATGCCATGTGATGTTTGCTACATCTGGGGATCCTCAAGACAAACTGAGGTTCTTCACAGAGGCTGGGAAATAGAATTGATTGAAATTCCCAGGAGTGGCTCCAAAAGGGAGCCAGCAGCTCCCCTGACCCCAAGCTTTGAGTCAGACAATGCTGCTCACAAACTGGAGCTTCCTTGTTCTTATTCACAACAGGGAATTTCAAAGTCCTGGGTCTGAACACACAGAATTCTAACTGAGTCTGATTTCAAATTTATGTTAAAATTTCACAACTGGGGGTTCTTTCTAATATTTTTCATTAAAATTTAAAAATATGGGTAATATCAAGAAATCATTCAATCTTCCAATTCAAATTAATTTTTTTAAAATAAATAACTTCATGTTTGAAGCCTCTTATCATAAAAAATTGCTAAAAAGACACAGATTTACAGTGATTTGTAACTATTTTTATGGAAGCTTTCAAGAAAATGTCCCCCAAAGACTATATTTGAATCTTATTTAATTATCATTATTTGTAAAAAATGAGAGAGGCCCTCCCCTCTTGGTCTCTGTCAGATCATTGAAACTAAAACTCAATTCAGATTTCATTGTAGCAGCAGCTTGTACAGCAAAGGAGGAAACAAAACCCTGCCCTTCAAGACATGAGTTTCTGTGAGGTGGTTATGAAACCGTCTTAAATTTGTTTTAATTAATTTTTTTCTTTGGAAATTATTTGTTTGCTTCTTTATTTATCTGGGAATAAATGCAACACAGGGAAGGGGAGGGAGGATGCACAGATATTGGTGTTCCACAGGGCAAAAGCCCTACATCTGGAACTTGGTGGAAGTTATATGTGAGGTCTGTGGTCATGTGATGATTTTTGGGGACACATCACTTGTGTTTCTTTTTTGAGTGATACACTCTTCACAGAATCACAGAATGGATTGGGTTGGAAGGGACCTTAAACATTATGTAATTCCAGCCTTCCTCTAGAAGCCCAATCCTGTTCCACCCGTCTTGATCAAAGCAGAAGAGGAAGGAAAGCCAAAAATCTTCACAGCTGAGCCTAGGTCTGAGTATTTGGTGCTCTGAAGGCTGGGGCAGTGTAACATTGTCAGTGATGGTGTTGGATCCAGCCCAGCAATGAGGATGAGCTGGAATTCATCTAAAGCAAGCAGGACCCAAACACGAGGCTTAAAATAAGAGCCTGCAGGGGTCTTTTGTTGCATCTGGGGTGGAGAGAGAAAAAGCAAAAACTGGTTGGGAAGATAGAAATGTGATCCTAATGCTCCTGTTACATTTATTGCAGTGAGCAAGGCCAGGTTGGCAGTTTGTCCTGGTAAAGGGAATGAGTACCCTGATAGCTGTGCTGCTCTGGAGATGGGGTGGGCAAGACATGGATACCCCAAATCTTGAGACAGTGCCCATCATTCATTAATTTCAACCCCACTTGAACTGCTGCTGCCTTCCCGTGACATGCACAGTTTTCTTATGTGCTTCATTGGTTGTGAAACAGCCTAAGAAACTTGAATTTTTGTAAAGTAGGAAAAAGAAAAAAAGAAAAAGCATTTGTACCAGATTTTTCCTCTTCCATTTGGCAAACTTTGCTTTTCCGCCCTGCTGTTCCCTATGGAGCTGCAGCCAGCAGGACTTTCCAGCTTGTTGATTTCCTTGTGCCATAATTTTTAGAATTGCTGTAAATATCAGCTCTGCTCTGGGGAGTGGGAGCAATTCATCCTGCCCTCTCTGCTGGCTGCCTGTACTGCTGCAAGAGCAGAGTGAACTTCTGGCCAGATGAGGATCCACATCCTGCAGTTGCTTTGCTTATTGCAGATAAGGATGGTCTTAATAAAATGCTGAGCATTGAATTAATCTAAATGGTTCTCTTCCATTTTTATAATTTCTGAGTGTCTGTTGCTTGATAATTCTTTCTGGCCTTCTTGGAGGCTGGCAGAAATAACTTCTGCCCTGGCATCACTACAAAGTCATGAGTTTGTGCAGGTGGGAAGGGGTTCAGGNTATGGGTAATATCAAGAAATCATTCAATCTTCCAATTCAAATTAATTTTTTTAAAATAAATAACTTCATGTTTGAAGCCTCTTATCATAAAAAATTGCTAAAAAGACACAGATTTACAGTGATTTGTAACTATTTTTATGGAAGCCTTCAAGAAAATGTCCCCCAAAGACTATATTTGAATCTTATTTAATTATCATTATTTGTAAAAAATGAGAGAGGCCCTCCCCTCTTGGTCTCTGTCAGATCATTGAAACTAAAACTCAATTCAGATTTCATTGTAGCAGCAGCTTGTACAGCAAAGGAGGAAACAAAACCCTGCCCTTCAAGACATGAGTTTCTGTGAGGTGGTTATGAAACCGTCTTAAATTTGTTTTAATTAATTTTTTTCTTTGGAAATTATTTGTTTGCTTCTTTATTTATCTGGGAATAAATGCAACACAGGGAAGGGGAGGGAGGATGCACAGATATTGGTGTTCCACAGGGCAAAAGCCAAGGTTTAGGAACTTGGTGGAAGTTATATGTGAGGTCTGTGGTCATGTGATGATTTTTGGGGACACATCACTTGTGTTTCTTCTTTGAGTGATACACTCTTCACAGAATCACAGAATGGATTGGGTTGGAAGGGACCTTAAACATTATGTAATTCCAGCCTTCCTCTAGAAGCCCAATCCTGTTCCACCCGTCTTGATCAAAGCAGAAGAGGAAGGAAAGCCAAAAATCTTCACAGCTGAGCCTAGGTCTGAGTATTTGGTGCTCTGAAGGCTGGGTCAGTGTAACATTGTCAGTGATGGTGTTAGATCCAGCCCAGCAACGAGGATGAGCTGGAATTCATCTAAAGCAAGCAGGACCCAAACACGAGGCTTAAAATAAGAGCCTGCAGGGGTGTTCTGTTGCATCTGGGGTGGAGAGAGAAAAAGCAAAAATTGGTTGGGAAGATAGAAATGGGATCCTAATGCTCCTGTTACATTTATTGCAGTGAGCAAGGCCAGGTTGGCAGTTTGTCCTGGTAAAGGGAATGAGTACCCTGATAGCTGTGCTGCTCTGGAGATGGGGTGGGCAAGACATGGATACCCCAAATCTTGAGACAGTGCCCATCATTCATTAATTTCAACCCCACTTGAACTGCTGCTGCCTTCCCGTGACATGCACAGTTTTCTTATGTGCTTCATTGGTTGTGAAACAGCCTAAGAAACTTGAATTTTTGTAAAGTAGGAAAAAGAAAAAAAGAAAAAGCATTTGTACCAGATTTTTCCTCTTCCATTTGGCAAACTTTGCTTTTCCGCCCTGCTGTTTCCTATGGAGCTGCAGCCAGCAGGACTTTCCAGCTTGTTGATTTCCTTGTGCCATAATTTTTAGAATTGCTGTAAATATCAGCTCTGCTCTGGGGAGTGGGAGCAATTCATCCTGCCCTCTCTGCTGGCTGCCTGTACTGCTGCAAGAGCAGAGTGAACTTCTGGCCAGATGAGGATCCACATCCTGCAGTTGCTTTGCTTATTGCAGATAAGGATGGTCTTAATAAAATGCTGAGCATTGAATTAATCTAAATGGTTCTCTTCCATTTTTATAATTTCTGAGTGTCTGTTGCTTGATAATTCTTTCTGGCCTTCTTGGAGGCTGGCAGAAATAACTTCTGCCCTGGCATCAATACAAAGTCCTGAGTTTGTGCAGGTGGGAAGGTGTTCAGGTGCCTGCCAGGACGGAAGAGATCACAGAGATCTCCTGCACATGGATATCACAGAGTGCAATTCCACAGGAGAAAAGGCAATGGAAGTCCTCTCTCCTCCTACCACCGACTGTTAAGGCCTTTGGTATTGATTGCTAAGTGTTCATTTGCTCTTCTTGGTGTTACCAGTGAGAGTTCTTGGGAGGAAGGACTTGAGCCTTTTGGGGGAGTTGTAATTTCCCTTTGCCTTCCAGGTGAATCCAACTATCAACTGCCCGTGTGATGTGTGAACATCCTCATTTTAAATGATTTGCCACAGGCTGAAGACCTGAGTGACTTTAACTGATATTTTTTTTTTTATCTGACAAAGTTAATATTCTTGTAACTATTTGGGAAAAGGGAGTGTGTCACGTGTGGGTATAGACTGGGAAATAAAAAGCAAGACAAAAGTAAACATACATATTTTCAAACAAACTCTCCAAACTCCCAATTTCCTCTTTTCCGCAATGGTTTGTGACAAAGAATTCTGGAAAATTAGGCCAAATGACAAATATTTAGGAGACAGGTTTTCCTTCTTCATTTTTTTTCCCTGCAGTAGAAGCAAAACATACAGCTAGAACAGTGTTGCCATGAGTCTGATGATGGACTGTGTGGGGAAGGACCATGCTCCTGAGTCCAGGAAATCCTAACAAGGTGCTAGTTAGTGAAAAATACCCTGGAGGATTTTAGCAACTCTCCACTCAGACTTGGAATGGCCAAGGACCAACATCTATTTACCATTTCACACTGATCTTTCTGAGCACCAATGTCATCACTCCAAAATGCCCCTTCCAGTGGCCTCTGTTCTGCACCCAAGTCTATGTGACTGCTGTTCAGTGAAGGTCCACACTAAAACATGCCTAAAAAGCAAAAAATTCTCAATTATGTTGTTCCCATCCACAGGACATGCCAGGAAGAAGGAGTGGAGGCCCCATGGAGAGGATGGTGATGTTCAGGTGTGGAGGATCTCCCCATCAGGAGGCTGGGGTGGGCTGGGGCAGAGGAGGGATGTGCTGGAGCTGGAAGACAGCAAGATGTACACTGGAAGGGTGGCAACCTCCATCCCTGAGGCTATTTAAATAATAACACAGTGAAGTGAGAATTCATGGCCCAGTTAAGCCCAGTTACACCTTGTGTGGTGCTCTGCTGCCAGACCCTGTTCAAGCAGAATTCCCCACTCTCACTGTTAACAGCTCCCCAGGGCAAGAGCAGAGATTTACTGGGGGGAAATTGCCTTTTAACCTGGCTGGAATCCACTCCAGGCCCTACAAGGTTTGGGAGCCGTGTTGCTCCAGAGAGATGGGTTCAGTATCAATTTCATTTTTATATATTTTATTAGAGCTGTTAAATAAACTAACCTAAAACCAAGAAAACATCACTGAAGTTGAGCTTTTTTATTAATAAAATATTGAACTAACCCAACAATAGAATACTTGCACTCCCAAATGGACTGGCTGGGACAAGACAGTTTCAGAGCTGGGCTGGAGCTGAATTATAAGCTATGCTGAAAGTGTAGTCAACTCTTTTGTAAGTGTTAAGAAGGATTCTAAGAATATGGCTAATTTTAAATGGTTAGCCTGGAATTTTGCCACTGTCATTCAAATAAAAAAATTCTGATTAAGTCACTTCAATATCCCTTGTCTGAACCACATTTCCAGGTCTTTATATTTCAGTTCTCATGTTCAGTTTCAGCTTTCTCTGCTCTCTCTCCTAGAAGAGATATCATAATTAGACATTTTACACAGGTAGCTCAGAACCTTAATTTGCCATGATTTCAATGGCAGCTCAAAATTTGTGAACTTCTGAACACAGGACATGTTTCACCAAGTGCTTTCATTGATTTTGTTTGGAATATTGGATCTGGAGGATTTTTTTATCTGATATGACCTTTTCCCATGGCAGTTTCTGAGCGCACTGGAGTGCACAGACATCCTAAAGCTAAATGGGGTCAGAGGACAATTTGGGCAGAAGTTCTGGTGAATTCTTGGCAGATTCTGGTGAAGTTCTGGGATGTATCTAGTACACTGGAGCCCTGTAGCTTAGTCCAGTCAAATATGAATTAGGTCACTGTTGGTTGTCACTAAGTAGGAAAAGTCCTGCACATGCCAAGAATTTTTAAAACATTTAACAATTTGCATAGCAGAAGTGACTGCTAGGTTTCCCTCCTAGTAAATAAACAAATAAACAATGAAACACAATATCTTGGGACATCAGGTCACTTTGGAGTAATTTTCCATGGCCTTATTTGAGTTACTTATTTGAGTTACTTATTTGAGTTACTAGCCCTAAGTTTTCTGAGAAGTTGTTATAACCTTCCCCAGGCAGGATGAATAGGAAAATCCCAGCCTAGGTGGATCAGCTTCACAAATACCCATCCATCAGTAAAATAAAAATAAATTCACAGAGGCAGGAAAGCTCAGCATCATCCTTCTGTCCTTTGCCTCTGGGAGCTGACAAAAAGGCTGATTCTTTGTGATGACAGGGTGATTTTCTGTTTCTGGGCAGCTTCTGGTCAGTGATGTCCATCTCAGTGGTGAAGTGCTGCTGCAAGGATGACCAGGACTAGGCTTATTTGAAATATAACCTTTAAAATGATCAAGCATAGGGAAAAAATGCATGTCCAAAGAAAAACAAAGTTTTGAAAGCAAGCGCTCAGATTAGGTGCCTGACTATCAGGAGCTTAATTAGGAGCTGTAATTTATTAAAGCTCCTTGTGCAGTTTTTGTGCTTCTGTGCAGGGAGAAGCTTGCCAGGGGGAAGTTCAAAGGACTCACTGCCATGGGGCAGGCTGTACTCAGATCACAGAATGGCATTGCTGCTTCTCTGCCCACCCCTTCCCAGCTCTCCACTGGTTGTGTCCAAATGTGTCCATCTTTCCTCAATACCCACAAAATATTCCTTAATTCGTGAGCTGCCCCTTATTTAATGCAAGCCACTGTGCTGCTGCTGCTCTGCATTTTGCTTTGGTCACTGTACAAAATCCCTTTAAAGGATGGGCTCATGACAGGAACAAAACCCAGGACACGCATGAAGAAATCCCCCTAGCTGGTGAAGAAATCTCTGCAGCACAAAGCGCTCAGCTGGCATTCACTGTGCATCCTCCCTTGGGTTTATTGCTTCCCATATTGGCTTTCAGCTGTGCTGCCCACACAGGATAATGGCTCTGCCCTGTCATAGGTGCTGCATGAGTTGTGTGTGGTGGTGGCACTTAGGAGCTACTAATGTGTATTTTGGTCAAAACCTGGCTGCTGCATCATTTTTTCTGTTTCTCCCTTCCCCAGGCACTGTGGATAGGACCTGCAGTGATTTGGACATCTAGGGTAGGTCAGACCTTCCAGAACTGGGAAGGTGGCCTGAGGCTGGACAAAACAAACAGAAACAGAGAGCTATGGAGAACCTGTCACATGGGATGGGATGTCTGGATTTGGCTTGTTTAGTTTAGCAAAACAAAAACTCAAGGGAGGATGTGACGACTGACTATAAATATACCAGGGAGAGAAAAGAGTTATTTCAGCCTGGGGACAATGTTGGCACAAGAACAAATGGGCATGAAGTGACTGTGAGTAAATCTAGGTTAGGGAGGGTGCTTAGCAATTGGGGTAATGAATTCCCTCCTAAGCAGGAGGAAGAAAACAGGTGCTGACTGAAGATGGAGTGGGGTTGATTTATAGAAGGATTTTCATGCTGGTTTTGCTTAGGATTGCAACAGTAAACAACACAGAAGATCCTCCCAGTCCTGTGTCCAGGTGCTCACTGGTTGGGATGCTGCTAGTGGTGCAGTTGCTAGGCTGAAATGAAGAGCAGGTGTTTATTTTACAGTCATTCAAAGCCAAACCAGAATCCAACACCCAACTGCTGTGACCTCTCCCCAGCACAGGAGATGCCCTTATCAAATTCAATGTCTTCTGTCACGAGTGTGTCAGAAGATGTTTTACCTCAGGCAAAGACTGAAAATGATGGGGAATTCAGATGCCTTTGGGATCCTGTTCCTCAGAGTGCACACACAAATCAGGCTGTGCACTAAGGGACAGCCCTGGGCAAGCACCTCTGTGCTCTGTGATGGTCTTTGCAACACCTGCTGTGATGTTTCCTATAAAATATAAAGACTCTGGGACTAAGAGAGGGTAAACAAGCACTTCCTGATGTATCTTCTGCACTTCCTGATGTATCTTCTGCTGGCATTCATCAGTTCAGATAGTGCTACCAGGAATCTTGCTGAGCAGTGGGATCAGGACAGCCGGTTTTGGGAACACAGTGACCCTCCCTCCCCACCCCTGCCTGCTGCCCTGGTGGAGGGGTTAAGGTCTAATATTTCCTCCAGCTTGCTCTGTTGTGTCTCTGCACAGCAGCTACAGGAGGGGCAGGCTGGGGAGAAGCAAACGAGGAGGTTATTTTTTCCGGGTGATTTATCAGGCTCTGTTTTTTGCAGTGCAGGGCTGTTTCTGGCTGCTCTGGCCGTGACTCATGGGGATGGGCTGCAATCAGCTCAGTGATGGTTTTGTCACTGCAAATGGGGAGGTCAGGAAACCACTCAGACTTTTTTTCATTCTTCCAGGCCCAGAGATGGGACAGGGCTGGAGCACGGGAGATGTAGTACAGGTTCAGGAAACCGTGGAGGTGTTGGGCAGATCTGGGTTCTCTTACAGGTCAGGAGCATGCAAACCCACTTGACATCTCTTCAACAATGGCTTCTGCCCCTCAGTCCCATCCTGCAGCTTGGCCAGTTGTCAATCTGCAACCCCAATCATTCCTGGGTTGCACGAGGAAATCAAGGTGTGGATTGTGGCTGTGCCAAGACCCCAGAGCCCAGCAACACAAGGAATTGTTGGCAATTTCCCCTCACTGGGATTTCTCAGAGCAGCCAGAAGAAGCTTGGGATTGCCCTGCAGCCTGGGCAATGGCCATTTCAGCAGGGACAATATATCCCATTGGTGCAAAACTGACTGAATATTGATGTGAAACAGCCTGAAAAGGGCCACGGCTGCAGATCAAACACCTTCTGGAGAAAGCCAGCTAAGGAATGGCTACACCCAGGTCATGGACATGGACAGAACCATGATTTTTCCAGGCATTCTGGTAGAGGATTAGATTTTCATTGTTTTCTATGTATCCTTACACAGAAAGCTGAGAGGAGGATGCTGGCCCCGTGTGTTTCTGGAAGACAGAGAGATAAGAAGCAGTGTCCTGTGCTAACCATGGCTGTTTCCCATCTGTTTCCTTTTGAGGAACAGTTCCACAGAGAAGGCTATGAAATACTGAGGGAGGTGCTGGGATATGGCTTGGAGTAGGCATATTGTGGGCAGGTGAAAAAAATGCCCCACATGATGACAGGAAGGTCAGGAGTGCATTGTGTCTCTGCCTTGAAATGTGTTGAAACAAAACAAAACAAAACAAAAAAAGAGATGTATT
Organism: Drymodes brunneopygia; assembly: GCA_013400955.1. Classification (NCBI taxonomy): domain Eukaryota; kingdom Metazoa; phylum Chordata; class Aves; order Passeriformes; family Petroicidae; genus Drymodes; species Drymodes brunneopygia. Next base: position 375,993 of record VZTZ01030480.1, on the reverse strand, counting down.
TCTGAATACCCTGGGAGGATGTCAAGTTTTAAAAGTGTTAGACAGCACTTTGGTGATATTTTTTCCATATGAGTTGCATAAAATTAATGTATTGGAGTTGATAAAAAAAGAGGAAAATGTGCTGAATTTAAAAAAAAGTTTAAAAAGCATTTAAGATAGGTTTTTGTGGATCTGATGATGGAACACAGCCATTGTAGCCACATATTCTAATCATATCATTGAAGCCATGATCAAACTATTTTGACTAAAATGCTCAATCTTGTCAAAGAGTGTTCTCTGTATTTTCCAGGTAACTGGGAGAGCAAAAAATAGTCTTCCTAACAGCAAGACCTTCACTGCTGTGTTTTGTCTTAATTGTGCATTTACGAAATTACTTTTTTTTTTATTCCCTGGACATGCTCCAGGAAATGCTGTCCTGAAAGCCATTTCTTGGAAGGGCTGTGGTTTTCCCATCTCTTATCCTCCCAGTTCCACCCAGAGACCCAGGTCACCCTCTGTGCAGGTGACATCTCCTGTTTTTGTCAGCCAAGTTGTGGAAGATGCTGAACAGACTCAGTGCACAACAGCTTCTGTTTCCGGCTCTAATCTTAAGGCCAAGTACGATGGAGAGATTTTATTTCCAGTATATGCTGTTCCCATCTTTTCCTTGTACTCTGAGGTTTGTTTTGGGATATTAATAAGCTTTTAAAATCTGTTTCTTCAATTAATCACCTCTATAGAGAAGAAGCAAAGGCAGTGCTCTGAAATGATACACATAAAAGTGTGGGGGGAAAGGGGGCAGCTGGAAAAGCTTTACATGACCTCAGTGTTAGTTGAGCTTAACATGGTGAAGTTCTCTTTGCCCACAAGAATTTATATGGGGAGGAGAGATCCTGCCAGAACAACCTGGGGCAAAGACAAACAGCTGAGTGCAAAAGCCAGTGCCAAGCCAAGCAGTGTGGGGTAGCAGTCAAGCACTTTCCAGCAGTGAGAGCAGTGGGAGTCTGTCCACAGCAGCCCAGTAAGAAAAAATTCTCCACAAAGTAAAGTAACCTGTGATCCAAGGAGGCTTAACTACAGCCAATTGACCTGGGTGAAAGCAGGTTGTGTGCACAAGGCATTTTAGCATAAACTAGCCAAGGAGGTTGTTGCTGTTACTTCCTAGGATCCTTCACAGTGAGGTGGGAGTTGAATAATTCAGCAAAAACTCCAACTCTTCTCACAAAACAGAAATCAACTGTCACTGGACGTTAATGGAGTGAGAAAAGTAATTAGGTCTAATTTCAAATGTCCAGGCCAATTAAATAACAGTGAGAGAAGTTGTGTAATTTAGCTCTGCTCATCAAAAATAAAACTGTCAAGTTGTCCACATTTACAAGTCTCATGCTGACTTCTTGGACAGCTTAGGGAGGGTTTGTTTGGGAAATACGCAAATTGTGCACAAGGTGTCAAGACCAAGTGCACCTTCTGTTTTTCTGGTTCATAAAACTTGGATCTTTCAGGTTTGAATGCTACAAAGCTCAGCTCTGCCCTCAGACATTCCCAAAAAAACCGAGGTGAGCCTGGCCAAACCAGGAGCTGTCACTGGGTCTGAGAAGAAGCCCTCAATTCATACAGATGCTCCCCTAAAGGCAGGTGTGTGTGCTCAGCCTGCCAGGTGGCAGAGCCCACATAACCACTTGTCCTTGAGCCAAATTTTTGCAACAGAGGTGCTTGCAACTGCAGAGCCAGATCCTGGTTGTGGTTGTGTCACCCCCACGTGCAGTTGTGGTGCTGAATTTGGTAGAGGTACACGGGACAGAAGCTCAAGGGTGGCTCCCAGACTCCAGCCCTGCCTGAGGTCCATGCTGGAGCTGGGCCAGCCCTGCTGCAGTCTCAGATATCACTGGTTTTTCATGCTGTGTTTGCCTGAAAGCATCTTGGACAGATCAGGAGTAATAATGCAAGAGACAAGGCCCAAGGTGCAAAGTTGCAATGGAAAATGTGGAAAGCCCAGGGTGGAGCACGAGAAAGATTTGTGGTGCCTGTACCTTCAAAGGGACACAGCCAGCAGCTCACGGGGGTCTGTCACCCTGAAGGACTGACAGGCTGGTTGGCTAATGGGGGTTTCAGTGTGTAAGCCTGGACCAGGTCTCAGATCCACCACACCTTTGGGTCCAGCACCAGAGCCATGCTCAGGGCAGATCCACCTGCCACTGGTGAGGCCAGTGAAGGTTTTATACACAGTAATAGCAATTTTTTTCCCTCTGGCTGCATGAAGGGTGCTCAGATGGGGGATTCACTGTTTAAATTTGCATGGCAGTATCAGAACACTGTTCTTTCTGTTGAAAGCCAGGGGATGAATATGGAGGAGGAGAGAAGAGGAACTTGGATGTGTTTCTACTCCAGTTGATTAGCCTTGGCTGTAAGCCCCTCTACCAGGAGTGCATGTCTGCAGCTGGTTTTATGAAAATAAATAATTTTCCCAACACCTTTCCTGCTGGCCCTGCTGAGAGCACTGGTGGGGTCATCCAGAGGCAGTGGACTCAGGGGCCTGGCATCTGCCTGCTGGGCAATAAATGAAGGCAACCAAACTGATGTCACCTTCACCCCTGAGGTCTCGTTGGATAAAGGCAACTTATATCCACTGTTTACCTGTTCTGGATTTGAATTGGTGACCCAGGGATGAAAGGATTTCTGTCCTAGTGCCAGTACTTTGACTTGCACTGCTGTAACAATAAATATCCCCCAAAGCCCTTGGAGCTCCCAGCAATTACAGCCTTAAAATAAACTTATAGCATAGACTGGTGATTACTGAATGTTTCTTATTGTTTCCCCTCTGGGAGACATGTATCCCTCAGGAAATGCGTTTCTAATTACCCAGGAGAAGCAGGGAAGTAACCATAGTGTGGGAAAGCTGAATTAATAAAAGCTTCTAGGTGCACTCTGACCACCCTTTTCAGGGGAATGATTAAAAGTGAGTGTTCTGAGGGGTTTAACTTTGTCTCTTCTTGGGGAATGCCTAGACCAGCTGTGGCAACTGAGATGTGAGTAGAGGAGAGGAGAGAGAGGAAGATGCTGTTGAAGACCCCAGGAAAAAGCTTCACTGAGCAGCCTCCAGGAATTCTTCAGTCTGCAAACCCCAGACCATGTTGTACCATCCTGTGCAGGGTCTGAGGTTCTGATACATTGGCAAGGTTAATAAAATAGATGTGCCTCCTTTATCCCCTTGAGGTGCTAACCCAGCTCATGTCAGAGTCCAGTACTTCTTTTAAATACACATTTTTAAGGAGTGAATTCTGTTCCAGCCAGTGCACTACCCATTCATGGAAAGCTGAGGCTGAAACACTCTTTGGGCACCATGTGGCTCCAATAGCCTGAGATCAGTGAGGCTGGAAAGCCTTTTGGCCATAAACACACGTGCTGGTTCATCATGCCAGCTGGAATCCCCAGGGCTGGCTTTGTTTCTGTGAGTGCAAGAGGAAGTCCTCTCCATCCCTTGCCTGTACTTGTTTCATTTCCCACAGAACACACCATTTATAAACCTTGGGAATACAAGTAGTCCCTTGGAAAATATCTCACATCTCATCCATGCAACAATGGTACCCAGAGCAGAAAAATGGCTGCAAATGCATTCAGTCCCTGTGGAAGTGAATGTCAGGGTCTACACCCACACTCAGATGCTGCCCTCGGGACAAAATCTTCAAGCTGCAGCTTTCTGGGCAAGATGAGGCTCATCCTTGCTCAGAAACTGTCTCCCCTGGTTTGGAGTGCATTGCTCTGGTAGGAGATACATCAGCATAAAAAGATAACGTGCCCTAAGTCACATTGCAAAGCCAAACTGCGGATGTCACGTACCAAAACACCCATGCTGCAGTTTGCATGTTTGCAGAGGGAATGTCTAATGTGAGGTTGTTTATGGGGAGCCCCTGTGAAGTCTTGCTGTGTAATTCACTCAATTTAAAGAATGGAGAAATCCCATTTGTGTGTGCACATAGCTCAGAGGCAAAGAAGAAGGTAGGCTAAAAAGCGACAATTCAGAATAAAGCTTTGAAGAGAGAATTTGATTTAATTTTAGGTGAGAATGTTGCCCTTCTTTGGGCAGGGGAGGGCTTTATTTTGAGATGGAAAACATAGTAGTCCCTGTATGACTGGGGATGTTTTTATTCTGAAGTCAGGCAAACTATTTTTGCTGAATTTATGCTTAGCCTGCAAATGGAAGCAAATTACACGGATCCCAAAACTACTCATACCAAAGTCAAGAAAGACAAAATTAGCTTTGTTCTCTTGGAACCAAAGCCACAGGATCTCAGCCTGTCACAGCTGTCCTTAAGACAACTAAATACTCTGTTCTTAGGATTATGCTCACCATTTTGATCAAATCCACAGCTAAAATCTGTGGTTGTTGCACATTTAGTTTATCAGTACTCATCCTAAATTCCCGATGTATACATTTATGTTATTCTTTTACTGCACAATTTTGCCAGATGGGCCTTTATCCTTGAGATACACAGTGAGGAGCATCATCACCTCTCCTGGCAGTGCCAAACCTCACTGCTTAGGGATTCTCTTTGGGTATTAATTGAATCTAAAATGGGGGAGCCAGCAAAACATCAGAATTTCAGCAACATATGTTGAAATGGCATCAGTACAGGCTGTGTATATATAGATAATATGTTCAATCAGCCTCTTGGGGAATGAGAATTTAAGCTTCTGCTGATGCATTCTATCCCTAAGGTTAGGGTAGGATCAGAGAGCAAATCATCACGTTGGCATATGGCAAGGATTTACTCTCCTGCAGCAGTAATTATGTTCATTCTGGCTGGTGAGAATGTGAAAGAAGACAGGACACATTCATAATAGCTCAAGGAAGCCCATTTTACTCTGCTGTTGCTGCACATGAGGAGTTTTCATTATGTTAGAGAAGGGGTTACCTGTTGAGGTCACACAAATCCAATTGCTCATGCTCTTCTGTAGTTTCTCCTAAATCATCCTGCCCCAGGGTAAGACTCTTCTCCAGCCCATGAGAATAACTATTGGTTTTCTCTACTTTAGTTGTAAATAACCACCAGCAATAAACATCTGCAGTGTCCCTCGAGAACCTGTTTCACAGCCAGTGGGGTGTTGCTATATCCCTGCACACAGAAAGCTTTTCAGTGTGAGCACAGAGGCTGCAGTGTCTTCAGGAAGGATAAATTATTTAGAACAAGATTAGACATTAACACCAGCAGAGCACAAATGGGAAAATCACTGGACAGAAGCATTGAAAATTGCCTGCAGCACTGATTTGTTATTTAATGTCCTCCTGCCTTGTGGCACCAACTTCATCTGTTTAATGTGTACCAACAGTAACTCAGATTTAGCTGTGGCTGGGTTTTCTCCCTCTGTGTTTGCTGTTTGTTTATTGATTATTAACACAATGCACAGAGCACAAAGAGGAAAAGAGGTAACTGTGGAGAGCAGTGGTGCCTCTCCCTCTGTCCCATCCTGGATTGTTATTCACACAGAGAAGAACATGCAGCCACCTGCCATTCCTTTCATGCTTTAAACTTCCTGGCTCTGTATTTGTAAGGCACAATAAAACAGCGAATAACAGGGTACCTGACCAGCACGAACCAAATCCACAAATGTCTTGAATTTTCATTTTGCTAAATTGACTCTGGTCTGAGCGTTACATAATCCTAGGCTGTAAAAGGTAGCTGTTCTTAGAAGGATCAACCTTCTTGAGCTATTTTCCCCTTTTGTTAACAATTTCCATCTCATTTCCTCTTTCCGGCTCTAACTCCTGCCGATAATGCTCCTCAGCTAATACTGAAACCAAGAGGGAAAAATATATGAATAGTAGACATCCGATCCAAGCTTTGTGTGTGGAATTCAGGGATGGAATGTTCTTGAGAACAAGACTGGTTTTTTAAATAGCAAAAGGCTGCTTGTTCAGGAGGAAAATTTGCACTGACACCTATATGTGGCATTGCTGATGTTTGTTCTCACAGCGCTCTGAGGTCAAATATAACCATCCTCTTGGGAATGCGTTTTTCCCTTTTATTTGTTTTTGCTTTTTGTTTTCATCAAGAGGTTCTCCATGCAGAGTATGTCTGCAGAGCACTTTACTGCATCTTGTACAGGCATTTTCATGGCAACTTAAGAGGGTGAACTTGCAAATGCCATAGCAGCCACCAGCTGGGTTTGTGATTGCATGCAATGCTGTCTTTCAGTCAGCATTATTGATTTGCTCTGCCCTTGCCTTCTACTCTGGCTGCTCCATCTCCTGCTGTTCATCACTTGGGTCAGCAGTATTTTGGGCAGCTGTCCCAAGCCACACCCAGCCCCCTCACTTCCAGAAAAGGCATTTTTTCTGCACACCTGACACAGTTCTTGGTGCACAGATGGTTGTGCAGATGTCCAGCTGCAGGTGGAAATGAGCAGCCAGGGCTATAAGTGCATGGGAAACAACCACCCTACCCTATATAATTGCAGCTAGAACTTATCCAAAGCTAATCTGGCCATTTCTGGGTGTGTTGCCTCGTGCTCTTTTTGCAGAAGAGATAAAAGCAGATGTGCTTTTTAAGTAATGATGAGTACCCATGCAAGAGGTGGGTATGGGGTCCCTGAGCAGGGATCATGTGAGGGTCTCTCTGTGCAGCAGTTTTATAACCTAACCTACACTGGAAATACATCAAAGAGGCCTTGGCTATGAAAGGCAGGAAGGGAGTGGTCTGAGGAACTGCACTGCACCAGCGAGTTGAGCAGAGCCAAGGAATGTCCTCAGGCATCACAGCTCAATTGTGCTGCTGAATTGTCAGTCCCTGGCCAGAGACTGCAGGCAGCCTGGGAGTTGGCTGGGGCTCAGGACTCAGCCCATGGCAGCTTGGATGTGTCCCTCCCTTCTGGAGGACAGTGCTATGAACGTGGGCAGCTGTGCCCCTGTGGGCTTCCATGCCGGGGAGCCACTCTGGGCATGAGCACTGGGATAGACAGTTGCTGGTAGGAAGGGAAAACTGGATTTTGCTGACTCATTTTTTTGGTATTAATACTCCCAGATTTCCCTGTAAGAAGGGAGAGGGCATGTATGGCTCAGAGTCTCATATGCAGCTCTGGAAGTGGAGTTTGGACTTTGCAGAGCCATCCAATGTCATGCTGTTTGAAGGTCGACCTCTCTTTTGTGTGTCAGTGCTTGCTTGGGGCTCAGAGTTTTTTCCACTGGATATTCAGCTATTCCAGGACTGTGCTGCACAAGGGGAAGTTCTACTTCTGTGTAAAGCTCTGTCCAGGTCTGCCTTTCCTCCTGCTGGTGGCCTTGGCTGGCAAAGACAAGTCCCCAAGACATGTTATGGCTCAAATTCAGGTGTGCATCTTCCTCCTTCTGGGTCCTGGCCACCTACTCTCTGTGGCTGATTTCATGGAGGACACTGAGGGGAAGTGGATAACATTTTTTGGGACCATGATTTCTAAAAGAAAGCTTTCATTGGGGTTACTGCTGGATGTCCTCACAGACTGATACAGCCCTGGGGCAAGGCTCTTACACCTCAGCTTCACCTCAGCCAGGTGTTTGCCAGTGTGGAGGGAGGTGGGCACAGCACATCATGCCCAAAGACAGGTTATTTAGAGCCATAGGAGGTTGAGTGGGGCTTCTTGGTTTGTATTCTGGTCTGTGGGAATAATGAAGGTGAGTGGTGGGGGGGGAACAAGGCAGATAATGAGAGTTTTTGAGCTAAAGCTGTGCCTCGTGGTGAGTCAGGAAAGATGTTTTAGGGTTGTCTGCAGCATGTGTGACTGAGACAAGACCCTGCTTAGCTGCCTGGAGTGAAAATGGTGCCAGTTTCTGGATTCTATTAAGTCCTTTCAATTTTTGTAAATTCAAACCCTGGGGAGTCCCAGCAGTGCAGGTCAAAATCCTTCTAGTGTGAAATGTCTCGTCTCCTGTTTTTCCCTGGCAAAGCACACAGGTACTCCCAGGAAGCCTCCAAATCACTTTCTTTTACCAGGTTTTGGTTGCTTTGACCTGAATACTGCAGATCTGCCAGAAATGGACAGGGTTGAGTCTTCAGCAAAGCTCATTTCTGAGTATTCATTAGCCTGTGGTTGTGTTCTGGCAGCTGGAAAAGGCTCTTCTTCCTGGGGAACAAGTGACAGGAGAAGAAGAAGTGGCCTCAAGTGGCCTCAGGAAGGTTTAGATTGGATATTAGGAAACATTTCTTCACTGAAAAGGTGGTCAAGCATTGGAACAGGCTGCCCAGGGAAGTGATGGTGTCACTGTCCCTGGAACAGTTCAAAAAATAGGTAGACATGGCACTTTAGGGACATAGTTTAGCACTTGGCAGTGAGAGGTTAACAGATGGACTCAATAATCTTAAAGGTCTTTTCCAAGCTAAATGATTCTGTGAAAATCTCCCCTGGAACCCGTGGCAGGGGAGAAAATCTGGATGGAGAGAGAGGGATGGAGCTGGGAAGGCAGTGGAAGAAGAAGTTGCAGAGATGGCTGTGAGAAAAGAGAAAGGAACTGGGCTCCCCTGCTGGTCCACAAAGGGCACAGGATGCCACATCCAGAGTGATTGTCTTCTTGACAGTACTCCCCAGAACACAGGCATTTGGGGTGAACTTCAGCCTGAGCTGTGGGACAGGAGCTGTGGGGCAGGAGCTGGGGAAGCTCAAAGGGGCTTGTGGACAGCCCTGAACTTTCTCAAAGTCTTTTGGAGATGAGTGGAGAAGCACAAGGGAAGATCTGCCAGCTGGGCCAGCTCCTCTGCTCACTGCCCAGCTTGCTACTCACGCTGGGCCCTCAGCCCTGGAAGCTTCCACCCCTCCATGTAGGATGTCTTCTGGGAGAAGGCATCACCAGGATGCTTTGCACCCCAGAAAGTCCAGAAGCAACACTGCTGGCAGGGCCAAATACAAAATTTTTCCAGAGTGGGCAGCTTCTGCCTTTCCAACATCTTTTCAGATGCCTCAGGCTTTGAATGTCCCCATGAAGCATGAGAGCGGTTGGGAAGCAACAAGACTTACTTTCCTGGAGCCTAGACAGCAACAGAAAGGACATGGAAGAAAAACAAACCCTCCTGAGACAGGATCTGCAAACCTTGTATCTGCCCAAATCCAGGCAAGAAGCAAGACTGTGGATACCTCATGTGGAGCAACCTCAGCACAAAGAACAGTGGCCACAAGATTTGCTGCTGACACATCTCATGGAAAGCTGAAGAGCAGCCAAGATGGGTGAGAACAGGGGAACCCAAGAGTGGGCTCTGGAATTTCATTTTGGATACCTGAGGAAGCAAGAGGCTCCTCAAACACCCCGGCTCCAGTGGGTGCTGGCAGTGCTCACTACAGAACTGCTTCCAGGCTGAGCACATTTTTTTTCCCATCAGAAAATGCCAATTCCTTACAATGGAAACACTCTGCAGGGTGGTATCGCCTCCGTGACTCTGTGAGAGAAGCCAGGCTGTTTTCTTACCCAATTCCTTGGCTCCTCACAGCCCACCCTGGCAGGATCTGCAGAGCCAGAGCCTCCATCCTCCCGATTAACCCTTCACCCCATCCTGACACCTCGAGTCCCTCCTTGCTCCATGGCCAAGCTCCTGCTGGCCTGTAAAGGTGAAGCAGTGGTGTAGTTTCCTGCTCCCCAGTTTGATAGTTTTCTGGCTCAGGAGCTGGTGTGACTTTCTATCTAATTGTGCAACTTTTGGGAAGTCAACCAGGGATTAATTTTATTCCTGTCTTCACAGGATGGTTGGGAGATGCTGGGTCAGGACTGCCTGCTTTCCTACTGGAAGCTGGTCTGTTTCCAGGCAAATGATATGTAAATGGGATCTAGAGGGATGCTATTAAAATTACTTAATCTAAGGAAATATTTGCATGAAATTGGCTTTCGAGGGGGAGCACTTGAAAGCTTTTGACTTGAAGCTTTCACAAAATGAATGTGTCTGTGCAAAAGTTACTTCTCTTGGGCCAGCAGCAGTGGGAAACCAGAGTATTTTGATTTCAGCAGGACATCAGAGCAACAGCTTGAGGATCTGGTTGGGTTCCTTCATCCCTCTTTTTCCCTGCCAGTGACAAGATCCTGGGGCCAAAGAGTCAGAGGTAAAATCTGATTTGCCATCCCTTTGTCAAGATAGAGAGCAGGAGATTCATGCCCCAAACTTGCTTCTCACCAGCATTTCCAAATGGAAGCAGTTTTCTTTTTCAAATGCCCTAACTCTGGTTTTCCTGCAGATCTGAAGGGCTTGAGCAATTGAAAGCCTATTTTGGCTGAAATTCAGAGCAGTTCTGTTCACAATCACTTCTCTTAATAAACAGCATTAACATCTGGTGAGAAATCCCTGGGCTAAGCACAATGTAGCTGCAGCACCATGCTTGAGCTGAGCTCAGCTTGATCCAGAGACAGAGCAGTGTGAGCTGAGCCAAGAGCAAGGAGGGGAGAAAACAGCAAATGGAAAAATTAATTGCACGGTAAAAGACTCCAACACTCCAACTTCCATCATCTCAGGAGTTCACAGCTGGCAGGGAGTCTTTAGTAAACTAATTAGTGGCTATGGCAAATTGTGGAAGAGTCTGTAGGTTGTTGTAGTTGAATAGAAATCAACAGTGTCTGATTTGCAGTAGGCAAAACCCTTGCTCATGATTTTGCATTGCACAACTTTATAAAAAGTGGAAGTTATTCACCTTTTCTCTGTTAAGATATTGCTGGTTTTGAATGAGTCTTTCCCTTAGAGCTCTAATTTAGATAGAATTTTGTTAAAACTAAAACATTTTTATTTGAGTTATCTATATAATATATAAAAAATAAGGTTACTCAGAGCTCTAAATTAGCTACGAGAGTGCAAACACCTCCCATGATTTAGGGATTTAATTTGCAGCTTCTTGGAGGGATGCAGCAGTGGGTCAGGCTCTCCAGGCTGCATGGCACAGCACAGGGACAATTGCCAGTGTAAATAAACTTTGTCTGGGTCTCCTTAAGCAACATTTCACTCTGAATAATCCTGGTGATTTAGCTCCCACTAGAACATTAGTTTTAGTTCCACTTTGCTTTATTGCTGCCATGCTTAATTGATTCAACACCAGGATGGAACTGCATAATGAGGCTACTTAAGTGTAATGAAACCCTTGCATTGTCAAAAATGAACGTTTTGTCTGCAGATTCTGGAAAAATCTCTAATTAAACACTTCAAAACTTAGATATATGCAGACATAGGAATTTATCTACTCCTGTAGTTCTGTAGCTTTTCGTATTTCCTTTTTCATCCAGGCCTTCTCCAAATAATTCCTTTGTTAAAACAAATTTCAGAGACCTTGATTTTTTTTTTTTAACATTAGGCTGTGAAATTTCTCTACTTGGAGATGGCTATCACTGAGAGACACTTGTTTGTACTGTGTAGGTTGATGTTAGCTCCCTGCTTGCCTCCTGACAAGTCCTTGGAGGCTGTTGCTTATTTAATTTTGTGATAAAATAAAATAAGCAGCTCAAGAGGGGGCTGCTGGATTTCCCAGGCCAAGTGCCTCTTTGCTGGCCACGTGTCTGGGTTTGTACTGCAACACCTGAACTAAACTGCTTGGTCCTAATGTGTTTTTCGTGAAAAGGGGTGGAAAATTCAGTTTCTATCCAAAAATAAGCCTGAATAGTCCTGTTACATCTTCATCTTTCGCTGCGTTTCCTTGCACCCCTGTGGAGCGGGCAGAGCAAATTTGGCTTTCTCCACCAGGTGGTACTATTAAGCTGTCGTAGCGGGAAGATTCGCTCCCTCCATCCCAAACCCACCCAGTTATCCCCGTCGGCTGAGCTTTTCAAATAATTTCACCCTTGGTGCGCTGAAGCTGAGGAGGAGCCCCGGTTAATTGCAGCTGAATGAGGGCATTCATGCCCTGTTCCCCTTCCCACTGCAGACCAAATAGGATCTTTTATTTCCCCCCATCCCTAATGAAAGGAAAGGTCTGGGATCTCCTGGTGAGCCCATACTCACAGTGTGTGCTTGGGATTGTTGCTTTTATGCTTTTTATGTTGCTTTTACTTTCTATATGAGCAGTGTAACTCCCTGATAACTGCAGAAGATGCATCAGCTTTAATGTGCCCGAGGACAGAGCAAGGTCTTGACACAAGTTTGTGTTCCTAATCTGATGTTCAGCTTTCCCTGGGTGAAGTGGATGATGTGTCTGGGCTCTGCCTGCAGTGACAGGAGGGGATGCTGAGGTCCTGTTTGGGTTCCTGGGGTTCTCTCATGCAGGGCTGATGTCTGTCCATTTATTGTCAGACAGCCTTTGCTCCTACCTAGAAATCTTGTCCAGGAAGACTCTTGAAGGTGTTTTTCTATGAATTCAGTCCCTCTGATGCCTGTACTGGCCCAGTGGCTGTGTATGGGCTGCCCTATGTCCCCAGTTCCCAGGCACAGCCACAGGGCATGTCCTTGTGTGGCTCTGTGTAAAAAGCCAGAGGCACTTGAGAAGCCTCTCTCTTGCACAATAATTCTGTCAAGTTGCACAGATGTCAGATTTAGTGTTGTTATTGTTCACCTGGGAGGGAAGAGGACACGGGTACATGGAGAGGCAGCTGCCTCACTGCTATTGAGCTACTGAAATGCTACAGGAGCAATGCAATTGCTGATGTCCCTGGAGACTCAACCCCTCAAAATCTGAGGACATTAGCATTGTCTGACAGATACTGCAGCTCTCACTTCCACAGGTAAATTGTCAGCAATGTGCTCCATCCACTGGGATTATTTATAGACCTGCCCAGGTAAGCATGATCCATATTCTTTGTGCTTAGTCAACCATGAATTTGTGTATGTCTGTATGTCTGAGCAAGCACAGTCCTTATCTCCTGCTGACTGTCCACATGTGCCCTTTGAGCACTTCTCTGGTCCTGTTCTTAAGAAAAGGTCTTTGCATGTGCTGTGATGGGCTGGCTGACAGAGGGTTTCTGCTGTGAGGCCAGGGCTGTTTATAGAGCTGGAGGGCATTGGCCACTGGGGTGATAAAAAGACACTCAAATTGGAAGATCAGGTGCTTTCCAGGGCATAACCGGCTGGTTGGCAGAATTGGGATGGTTGGGGTATTGTCAACACTGCTTTTGGAGAGTTGCAGCTCTGGGAAGACTTTGTTTTTTGAGCCACTGACTGCCACATGATGTTTATGTCACTGTGACAGTCACAGAAGAGCCCTGCAAACAGAAGGGCAGCAAAGGCAGCATGAGGGGCTTGGAAGAACAAGCCCTGCTGTAAAGCAGTTCTGCTGAGCATGGAAAAACTCCTCCAGATTTGGCCAAGTGGTGGCATAATATGCCAGGTTACCCCAAGGACCCAGATGCCATAACATAGATCTGTATTTTGCAGGACTGATAAGGTGATGGTTTTTTCTTTCATTTTATTAGCCAGGCAAATTAAGAAAGCTGACTACAAAACCCAGTGAACCTTGTCATAAAGCACTGAGGATGGTTTTGCATCCTTAAAATAGTGGATCGGGGGAGAAGAGTCTCTTTTGTCCCTCCTCCTTCACTAAAAACACAGTGTAAGATTTAGGCTGTCAAATCAACAGAGAGGGGAATGAAATACTTTAATGAGAGTCTCCAAATTGGTGATTTTTTCCTGCTGTCTTGTGAAATTGTGGTAATTTGTAAACGAGACATCTGTTGCTGCTTGGGTTTGAATACTCCATTTTTGCCATTGGCATTGGTGCTGTGTGACTGTTATTCCGTGTGATGATGTTGGTCTGTGGAGGGAGGAGAGCAGGATCTGCTGCACAGGGAAATGCAAGGAAAAAGGGGTTGTTGATGAAGGAGCAGCAGCAATTACTGGGAATGTTTTTGCAATGTATGGATGGAGAAAAAAAGCTTCCTTTCCTTCGTCCTTAGGGGTTTGTCAGGACTCGGTGCATCCCGAGTTAATTTGGATTACATTATTTTTTAATGGAACATCCTGCTGGACTCTGAGCCCTTTCTCTGATTGTGCACAGGGTGTGCACTCTGGAAGTGGATCAGGGATACCTGCAGAAAGACAATTGCTGAAGGCTGAGAGCCCTCTTGGGGCAGAGAGCTCACAGCAGGAGCTGCGATGTCATCTATAACTGCCCATTCCTGCTTCCTCTCAATTTAATTTCTTCCTGGCTTAATTTGCTGGTGCCCTGTCCATAACCCCACTTTTCCCTGGTGTCATTTCTCTGTGTTCTGTGCTCTGGCTGCATCTCCTCTGCTGTGTTTGTGGACCAGTGGAACAAGTTTCACAAGTTTCCGGCTGCACAATGCTGATGTGCCAAAGGGATTTGGTTCCCACATATTGATATCTGTGTTGCAAGTGGTGGGGTCATGGGTTGTTTTTGTCTTTGGGACTCTTTTGTACCAGTCCTTTTGCTCTCCTCTTAAATTTCTATTCCTTGTGATCATTGTTTTAATAATACCCACCTTCAGCACTTCTCAACATAATCATATTTATGTGCCTGGCTATAGTTCTTCTCAGGGCTTAAACAGCACCAAAAAATTCCTTACAGCTGAAATGTTCCTTTTTGATCAAAGGATTTATCATGCTTCTTTTACTGTGCAATTTCCCCCAGATAAGGCAGGTGATCTATATCTCCCTTTTACCCTTGTTTTTTTCCTACTTATTTTCTTAAAAATTGAAAAGAGAGCTGGTATTTCTTCAGTGCAATTGCACAAGAGAGGAAGGTGTTACCAGCATCACATTTGGCTTGCAGGGCTCAGAACATTGTGCAAAGCCCCAGTGGGCTCTGAGCAATGCACATCTTTAACATCTGATTACTGGGGTTTGGTAACAAAGGCACCCACATATCCCTATTGAACAGCACATAAATTAGTGCCACTGACATTCTCTAAATACACACTTTGGTTTAAAGCCTTTTCCTGCTTGTGGATGAAATGGTGTTTTATGGAAGAAATTCTTCATTGTGAGGATGGTGAGGCCCTGGCACAGGTTGCTCAGAGAAGTTGTTGATGCCCATCCTTGACAGTGTCCAAGACTGGATGGAGCTTGGAGCAGCCTGGGATAGTGGAAGGAATCCCTGCCCATGGTGGGAGGTTTGGAACCAGGTTGGTCCCTTCCAACCCAAACCATTCATGATTCCATGATTCCAGGCTGCTGCTCTGAAGAAACTGTATGGGAATCATTTTTACTTGGTTTGACTGGGCAAATGCAATCACTGTTGCATCACTGCCAGTGCTTTGAAATTGAATTCATTTGCAGCTGTGCTGGCCTTGAGCTGGTGCTGCATGGAGAGGGTGAAGGGATAAAGGATGTGTGGGCAGGAAAGTTTCATGAACATCTCTAGTGCTTGGCAGGCTCATGGGCATGTCAGCCAGCACGGGGGTGGGAACTGCACAGAAGCATTGAGGTTACTCTGAAATAAATAGCCTATAGCAAAGGGAGGCACTAGGAGGAAGATTCTGCAAATGCTCCTAAGCTCTGTAATTCCTTGTAATTTTTAGGAACTAGTTATCCTCTGCTTGCAAACAGCCTGCAGGATTGGCCACTACCTTCACTGGAAAACAGTAGGCATTTGGCATTGTAATAACAGATTTTAAATGGAGACAGGAAGCCCACCATGTGTCTTTTGAAAGTGTGGCCAGACCCCACTTTCAGAAATTGCTTGTCCAACCCTCAAAAATCATGAGCTTGGTTTTTTGTTTATTTGTTCCCCCCCATCTAATATTTAAGCCAAATCATTCAAAAATTTGAACTTCACAGATCACGTCTGTCAATCTGAATTTGTCTATCAATATGAGAGTTATCAATCTGTCAGCTCTAAAATCTGTACAGACTATACATGTATCAATAGAATCATGGCATCATTAGGGTTGGAAGAGGCCTCTAATGTCATTGAGTCCAATTACTTAATTAAGCTAACACTGCAAGGTAAACCATGTCCCTAAGCATGACATGTGCATGTTTTCTGAATAGTTTCAGGGGCTGTGATCTCACCACTTCCCTGGGCATACTGTGCATCAGGACAATTTCCTGTACCTGGATGCCCAAAAGCCTGCTTTATTCCATCAGAAAGTGAGTTTGTAGGGAAAGTATCAGATTGCTGGAGTCCCAGGGAGAGCACCAAGTTTAATCTTTGAGTGCAGCCTTCATGGTGCAGGGCCCTGTTACCATTCTGCAATGCTGCAGCCTCTAATTCTGTAGCATACATCACCTTCTGTCCCTCAGCCTTTGTGGCAGCTGCAGAACTGTAATTTTTGCTTTTCCTATATTTTTTTCTTTTTTTGCAGCCCATGTCCCTTGCAGGCTCCTGCCTCCTTACCTGTGGTGAGACATTCATGCCCAACAGTGAGAGTGCTACCAAGGTTTGTGTGTTGGTGATCTTGTTTTGCTTGGGTGCCCTTTGGGATCCAAGGCCTGTCTCTTGTGCAGTGGTGAACATGACATTTCCCTGGTGTGGAGAGAGTCAGAAGAACTAGTTCTTGAAGGGCTGAGAGCTAACAGATTGTGCAGCAAATCTAGGAGCATTTCCTCTGTGTTACAAACCCTCTGCTCAGCTCTTTCCTCTTGAGAAATGCTTCATAGTTCACAGAGTGTTTCCTAGAAAGTGGCTCAGACAATCAGTTGTGCAGTTTTGAAAACTAAATGAGTACTTTTGTGTGAGGCTGTCGGTGCCTGATTTTGGGGGATTGATATCTTGCTCACATCTCAGGAAAGCTGTACAAAATTACCGCTTCAACCCACACACACAAAATGCTTTTGGCTTGATGGCCAAACTGATGGATTAATGATTCTCAGTCCTACTTGTGCACTGAAAAGAGATTTATTTTCCCCCTGTAGGATAAACCCTGTAACTGAAAGAGGTGTGTGTTTTTCAAGAGTCAAACTGACTGATTGCTCATCCCCTACATGCAAGCTGTGGTCACTTGGACAAGACCCATGGTTTTTCTCACGGTCACAGCTCATATCTGTTCTTGCATGTAGCAGTTTCAAAATTGGGTTCCTACAGAAACTTGTGCAACACACTCCTCTCAGTGCATTACACAGAGCCAGTTTGCAATAATAATAATTAAAAAAAATTAGGGGAGTTAAGTGTCACATGCAGATTGCTCACTGAAATCTGACTAAGTGGCCTGATGATCCCTCTCCTTTTGGTCAGAAACTTGGCTCTCTGGATTGAGTCATTGCAGGAAATGGCAATATTATAAGCAACCTGGAGAGGAGGAGGGTTCTGGTTGCAGAGTGCAATTCAAATTTTAAGAAGTTTCTTGCTAATGGGTAAAGCTGAACTGTCTGAAGTTCAACAGAGGCAAATGGAGGGTCCTGCACCTGGGGAAGAATAACCCCAGCCCAATAAAGGCTGGGGACTGACTTGCTGGAAATCAGCTCTGCAGAAAAGGACCTGAGTGTCCTGATGTTGTCCTGGACAACAAGCTCTCCATGAGCCAGCAGTGCCCTAGGGGACCAGAAGGCCAATGGTGCATTAGGGAGAGCATTGCCAGCATGTCAAGGAAGGTGCAGCCACAGGCAGCTGTGGAGACAGGATCAGCAGGTCCAAGGAGGAGCTGAACAAATTCATTGACAGTATAAGGTTTCAGTGCTCACTGATGTGACAAGCACTGGCTGGAAACATGGAATGTATTTCCTGTATTTGTACAGCTAAAGCTTGAATGCTAGTGGAGCAGGAATCTGAAATGACAGCAAGATTGCCCTAGCTGAATTAATTCACAGCCTTCAAGGAAAATGTGTATGGAAAAACATGTTGGAGCTGACCCCCACCTCAGCTTTCACTCCACAAATGGGATCTTCATCCTGCCTGCAGCCTGCTGTGCTGTGGGCACAGCTGTTGGGACTTGGCTGCATTGCAGGCAGCCTATGAGCCTGCTGGAGAATTGTGGATGCTGGGGTCTTGCCTGGCCTCTCCTGTCCTTGCTTGGTGCGGAAAGGATGTTGGTGTGGTGTGAGGAAGAGTTATAAAGTGCCTGGCTGCTGCTGGGGGCTTGTTCGTGCTCTTGCTAGGCTGTGCTGTGGGGCACACACTGTGGAAAGTCTGTCTAACCCAAACCAGCACAAGGGGAGAAAGAACAGAGCCTATTTTTCATCTGGCTGGCGTTATTTCGGTGTGTCCAGCCCTCTGTTGTGCTCCTCTGAGTGCTGCCTAGGCATGTGCAAGCTATGGGGTGAAACCGGGGTGAATAGACCTGGGTCTGCTCTTGAATAGCTGCTGAAAATTCCTTTGGAGGTGTTATGTGTACACAGAGGCCATTGCAGGCTTCCTGAAGGCTGCTACACCTTCCCTCCTTGATGAATCCACGGGGTTTCGCACACTGGATTATTACAGGGTGCCCTTTTAGCCCCTTCTAACACGACACCATTTGCATTTGTTCTCCCTCTGGAGAACAGGAGGGAAAGAACAGTGAGATATTCAGGGAGTTAAAACCCCTGCACTTAGCAAAAATGAAATGGGATCTCATGCCAACTGTGTGATTCGCACTTTCCCCGCTTTGTGTGCAGCATTGGGGCTCTCCCCCCGTTCTCTTTTAGGTGATTAATTCCACCTCCTGCTAAATAAATTTACAATTAAAATGGGCTTATTTGTAACAGCCACTGAATTTCCACTCTCTCTCTCTTTTTTTTTTTCAATATATAATTGAAAACACACCCAAACTCTAGTCGCCTGTAAGTATTAATTTTCATTTCCACAGAATGCTCTGTCTCCGGGGCAAGGAAGGAAATTCCAGGGAGTTAGCCAAGACAATCAGGGTTAATGTGCTCTTTGAAAAGTGTGGTGCAAGCAGGACCCTCACTTTCTCATCGAAAGGTCAGGCCTGCTGCTGGTTCAGTGGTCTGGGTATAGGATGGAGAGGGCATCGGTCTGGCCAAATGTGCATTTTGCCCAGGATACAGTTTGGGACACCGTGAGCAGCAAGCATGGGAATGGTGAAATGAATTTTCAGCAAGGCTGTGGATGGCTCAGGGGGAGCATGTGCTCCTTCACAGAGGAACAAAGGCTGTTTTCAGTTGTGCGGGGGATGCCTGACTTCATAGCATGAGGTGTGTTGTACATTCACAAGTGTAGGAAGCACTCATGGGGCTGGAGCTTTTTGGATGTGCCTCCCTGACAGCCAAAAGCAGAAGTGTAGGCTGTGGCCTTACCACCTTGCTAGTCTGAGTGATATGGATGACTCCATGAATACTCATTTACAGAATCACAGAATAAGCTGAATTGGAAGGCACTCACAAGGATCATCAAATCCAACACCTGGCCCTGCACAGCTCCATCCCCTAGAGTCACACCCTGTGCCTGAGAGCATTGTCCAAACACTCCTGGAGCTCTGTCAGGCTGTGCTGTGACCACTGCCCTGGGGGGCCTGGTCAGTGCCCAGCCACCCTCTGGGGGAAGAACCTTTTCCTGATANACCCCCAGGTCCCTTTCCCTGGAGCTGCTCTCCAGCCTCTCATTCCCCAGTCTGTCTGTACATCCAGGGCTGTCCCACCCCAGGTGCAGAATTTCCCCTGTTGAACCTCACATGGTTGGTGACTGCCCAGCCCTCTCATTTGTGGAGGTCTCTCTGCAGGGCTTCTCTGCCTTCAAGGAAGTCAACAGCTCCTCCCAGTTCTGTATCATCTGTGAACTTGCTCAGGGTCCCTTTCAGTCCTCATCCAAGAGGTGACCAAGGCCATCTCAGTACTCTGGATACAGGCAGGGCTGACTTTATGGCTCCTCACGCCATGATGCACATGAATTCATCTTTCTTTAGTGCAGTGGTGTGCAGAAAAGTCATCCATGTGCATTACAGACCCTTTCCTCTGCAAATGTGTTCTTGCAGTGTTCTATGAACACTGCCTTCTGTCCCTCCATACCTATCACACCAATAAGATGTGATTTCCTCTCCAACTGGAGACCACACTGTCAGAGCTGTGTTTTGAAGAGCACTAGGGCTTCTTTAAAATAAAGTTTCAATAAATATTTTAATGAAAAGAGCTCCCTCTTCCTTCCCCCAACTCCTTTTGGCCTGGAAACCTAAATACAAATGTGTTTTTGTGCATTTGCATAAAACCCTCAAAGTGAGACTAACTTGCTGTTTTTCCTCCTCTTCAGTTAATCAAATTTGGTTTGTGTGTTTTTTAGGTCTTGCTCTGTTTCCTGGCTGGCTCCCCTCTCCCCCTTTGGAAATGGGTAGGAACACCAAGTTTTGATTTTGTGATAAGTTTCATGGTCATTCCCCCACATTCCTTTTCTCCTCCTGGTCCCAACAGCCAAACTGCAGAGCAGTGCCAGGGTGTGTAAGGACATTTCCAGCTTCCCTGCAAGTATCCAAACCAGTGAGTGCTGTAAGACAGCAATGAGGGCCCTTGTTTCCTCCCTGCCCACTACCTCCTGTTGGCATTGAGGATAAGAAGCGGTTTTCATCAGTTACTAAATACTTTTCCCTGATGAAAAGCTGCAGTAAAACTTAGGCTGAGATTAAAACCAAAATTTCACTTAACCCATCTCCCTCCATGATATGGAGCGGCAGTATTTTGGAAATACCCTGCCTTAATGACAACACAAAATACTTTTGGGGAGTTTTGTAACAGTTTGGGGAAGATGGCCAGCACTCCTTATGCCTACCTGAGTGTCCTCCACTGCTCCCACATTCTGCTGACAAAGAGCAGCTTTTGTGAATGGGAACTTTTCCAGAAACATACTGCTGTGAAACCCTTCCAAAATAATTTTTTCCCATTCCAATTTTTCTTTTGGACAGATCCACAGGCCCAGGGCTTAGATGAGCTGTTGCTCATGAGCACATTGCTCTGTTGCTCCCTTGATTTTCAATGCCATCATCAAATCACAGAATGGTTTGAGTGGGGACAACACATATGAAGCTGATCAGAAAAAAAAGGAACAGCTTTTATTTAAAAAGAGAGGAGCTGAAGAGGTGAGGAAAAGCAGTTGACTGTTGATGTTCAGCAGGGTCATGTGCAAATTCTGCTTTCCTGGACTCTTCCTGGAAGTGACAGTGCTATGGATACAACCAGTAAAGCTGGTTTTATGCAGTTGCTGTGAGTGGCTTGATAATTAATAATCTAATTTAGAAACACTTCATGTCTCTTGGAGAACTGGGAAAGAATGGAGCAGTGTGGCAAGTTGGGCACATGTCTATTGCCATGGTCTTCAACCAAATAAATTCATAATAGATCCAAACACTGATCTCTTGACCCCAAGTATTTTCTTATGAACAAAAGATAAAATTTAGACTTTGTTTCTCTATGAAAATGCAAATGGAAGCCTTCACTAATCTCTGAAAAAACCTTTGTTTTTCAATGCTTGCTTTTCCTTGAAATGTTCCAGGCTGTTTGCATTGATAGTATGTGGTCTGAGTGAGATCTTAAGAATATGTACACCTTTGACCAAAAAAAAGTGTGCAAATCAAAAATCTGTGGAATTGTGACAAACAGTAGATTTATTTCTTTTAATATGCAAAAACGTGTAAACAGTGGCATGAAAGTGGTTTTGTTTTTTGTCCCTGAGTCCAACGATCCCTTCTAGGCAGATTTTTTATTTGTAAGTGAAAGGCTGAAGTTCTACTGGTGGCAAAGGAAAGAACAGACCTACACAGAACCTTTGGGGCTGGGAGAGGGGATCTCTGGAGAGAGAATGATAGAATGGTTTGGGTTGGAAGGGAACTTAAAGATCACCTGGTTCCAATCCCCCAACTAGATCAGCTAGTCAAACCTCCTGTCCAGAACACAAAGCTGCATCAACAATCAGCTCTGTTAATGGTTACAGCAAGTACAAAGTAGCTGAACCTGGATGGTAGTGGGTTTTCCCCAAATATCAGTGGTCTGAACATGAGAAGATTTAAATTTGCTGTGAGTGCCATTGGTGTGGATGTGGCTGCATTTTGGGCAGTTTGTGGTTCTCCAGTTCAGCATTCCTGCACCTATAACCTGTGTATATTGAGACAGTTGTTCTCTTTAGCAACACTGAGACCTAAACCCTGTAACCTGAGCAGTTTGTGGTGCCCCTTGGGAGAAAATGCTGTCCCATCGAGAAAGTGACTATGAATTAGGAAAAATGTATGAGTCAAGTTCCTATACAGCACAGAAAACCTCAGTTTTGTGGTGTCAGAGCAGTGGCTCCAGGCAAGGTAATTATAGCAGGGTTATTATTTTTTTTTCTACCTTTGCAGCAGCAGATTTGATTAGGAGTCTGGGGTATTGCTTTGACAATAGTGAATAGCAGAACCTTATTCCTTCTAGGTCTTTACACAGAACCAATCAATCTAAGAAAATGCATATTTAGATAGCATGCCAAAAAGCGATTACATCTAACACTGAACTTTTTGTGTCCAAAAAAAGAAAAAGAATTCCATGTTAGAAAAAAGACCAGTTCAACTTTATAAAGTTATCATTTATATCAAGCCAGGCCAGGAAACTATGTTATGGGTAGGGTCAAACTAAACAGGACAAGAAATAAAAGAGAAATGCAGTTAGTGCCCTTGTTCTGGTCCCCTTTGTAGTGGGGAATCCAACCTAGTTTGAGGATGAGTCTTCTTTTAAAGCCTTTGTCCTCACAACTTCAGCCAGGTCTTTGTGGGCCAGGGTTTACAAATCTGACTCAGACCTCTCAAAAAGCTCATTGTTGTTTGGTCAGTCTGTAGGTTTATTCCATTCAGATTCCAACTGTGCAGATCTTGCCATGGAAAAGCCTTCCCTGTGAGAAGTGACATTCACCACCGTGAGAGTCCTCCTTTTATGAAATCCCCTTCAGCTGACTGAAAGAAACAATCCCCTTTCCTCCAAAACACAGAAAACTGAGGCAGATAGCCCAAACCCTTCCCCTCAGGCAGGACTGTAAGCCTTACAGTGCAGTTTTAACAAACTGCTCTAAGAACTTCATGACAGCTGAATTATGCAAAAACAATCATTCCTGTTCACGTGCTGGGGGTATAGATCCAGAGCAGCTTGTGCTGGAAACCATTTCACAGACCTAGTGTGTTGGCCAAGGAAAAATGCATTTATGTGGAATATTTAAAGTGCAAAAAATACTTTGGAAATGCTGTTTATTTCTCCCATCACCCTGTGGCTTTGCTAGCTGAAAACCATGAAACCTGCAAAGTTGTCGAGGAGCGGCTGCATCTCTTTTTCTCCAAACTGATGTGGTTGAGGCAAGAAAAAAAAAAAAAAAGAAAATTCCCAAATTATCCAGAACAGCTCATGAGGACTGGGGTTTGAGGAGAGGCTTGGGGAGCTGGTCCCAGAGCCAGATCCAACAAGCCTTGACAGGGGCGTGTGGCGATCGGAAGGGACAGCTGTGCATCTCCGTGCTCTGCTGTCCCCCACGGCTGCAGCTGTTGGAGGAGGAAATGATCTGGGGGTCGGCAGAGTGGGATAGATTAAATAAACCCCCCCTGTCCAGCATCAGGGCTGGGAGGCTCCCACCCCCGCTCTTGCTTGGTAAAAAATAGTTGTGGCTGTTTGTTATCCCCCTGTTGTGTGCTTCCCTGTCGGTTGTGGAAATGCAGCCCAGAATGGCAACTGCATCCTGGGCTGCTCCAAAAGAAGTGTGACCAGCAGGTTGAAGGAGGTGATTCTCCACGTCTTTTCCTTGTGAGATAGCACCTGAAGTACTGGGGTCCCCAAAATATTCTTATTTTGGATGTGGACCTGTTGGAGGAAATCGAGAGGAGGCCATGAAGATGCTGAGGGCTGGAGCAGCTCCCGTATGAAGACAGGCTGGGAGAACTGGGGATGCTCAGCCTGGAAAAGGGAAGTCTCCAGGGAAACCTCATTGAGGCCTTTCACTACTTAAAGGGGGCTCACAAAAAAAGAGGGAGAGCTGGACAGAAGCTGTCATGCTCTGTCCTTCAAACTCAAATCTCACAAATCTCAGGCTAGTCCTTCACATTCCTGAGGTCTGGCTGCCCCCTGAGTCCACATCAAAATAGCGAAAACCTCATCACTCCCTTAACAGCATTCCTCAGGAACAGCTTCTCACGAATTCCTTCTTTCCCTGTCCATTCTGCTGATTTTTCTCACTGTGTGGGCACAGTGCAGCCCATGGTCAGATGGGTCTTCTCTGCTCTTGTTACACAATGTTCCCCCCACGCTGAGCCAAATCATCCTCTCTGCCACTGGAGTTGGTGGGTTTGGTGTGGGCTGCACTGAGAGCATGACCTGGACTCAGGCCATGGCCTTCCCCTTCTCCACCATGGGTTGAGACCTCAGTGACCTGATTTGGTACCTCATCATGTCATCTTTGCAATTTCATCTGGATCCTGACTATGCTGCAGCCAGTGAGGTCCGTGTTGGCATCTTTTCTCAGAGGGGATTGTTGTCATCATCCTGCTAAAATCCTGGCTGGGCTGGCAAGAGATGGAGTACAGTGCATGTGCCAAAACTGTGTTTTTGTAGGAATCAGGTTGTGGAAATTGGCTCAGAAATTGTCTTCGCCAGATTGTCGCTGGCCCTAGCTTTCATCTCAGTGAAGCTTTCCTTCTCTTTTTGCCTTATCCTCATACTTGGTGCACCTTCTTCTTGCTTCAGATATTTGTGTGCAGATGAAGGAACCACCTTTAGCTTTGCAGGTCTGAAGTCAGGGAGAGCAATGCTGATCAGCTGGAAATTACTCTGGTGCAGCTGAGCCCAGGATATGGCCATGTGTCATTTATATTGATTTGGCTTCACTCACCTCTTGGCCACTTTCTGAGCACATTTGTCACAGTGGATGTTAGAAATAATTCCCCTAAAATGTCACTAGTGTAGGACCCTGTAAAACCGATGTCAGGATAACATTGCTCTCATATTCCTTCAGTGTAACCTGTGTTCCTTTGCTGTTTTTCCCTGAGATATTGTAGTAATATTGAATTTGTTCTCTGCTACAACACAGGGCTAGCAGATTTTCTGTGGGACCTAAACCTTTACATGATCTTCACCTTGTTTTCTGCTGGCAGTTCCTCTGAAGATTCGACTGGCTCCAAGCAGTTTGCTGATGGTTTCCTGTAGGAGAAGAATGTGAGGTTTTAGCAAGTTAATTCCAAGGCTATGAATCCACAGGAACCCAGAGTCAGACACAGACTTTCTTTCTCTGGTCTGTGGAAAACATAAATATGCTTTTTTCCTCAACTCTTAGCATGCTTCTGGGTTGTCAGGGTATCAATGTGCCAGCATCACCCCAAGGAAAACTTAGGCAATTTCAAAATCAATAGACAAGCAGCCTTGAGAAGAGGATGAAGTGCTGGGTTAAGGTTTTATGATTTTCAAAACTTTTCAGGATTTCTTATCCCATTTCTGGGGCATTTCATGGCAGTCCTAAAGCTTTAGTCACATCATCAGGTTCTTACTGGAATACAGCTATTTTCCAGTTTATGTTCAGCAGATAAATCCCCTCCAGTGAGGAAAACCCAGAGGTCTGACCAAACATAAGATTTCATCTGAACCACACCCCAAGCTATAAGTGACACTTCTGATGGGCATATTTCCTTTTCATGATGTAATCAAGCAGCCATAGGTTACAAAAAAATCACACCACAATCTCCTTTCTCTCTGTAATAAAGGTCAGATGATTGCAAGGAGATGATCTCTGGATCAACAATTCCTCCTTTCCTGCTGTACTTGCTCAGCCCTTCAGGTCAGCAGGTGAGTGATGGTCCCAAGGACTCAGGCACCTCCAGGAGGCTTCATTAGAGTCTTCCTGGCTTGAGGCTTGTCTGAAAAATGAGCACATCCATGTCCCTGAGAACACAGACCTGTTTGCCTACAGTTTGGGATGGGTTTGTTTTGGTGTTTTTTCCTTTATTCAGCCCCTGGGGACATCTGGTAAAGAGTTCAGTGTTTGGCTGTGGCTGACAAATGGATTGCTGGTATGGAAGAAAGCAATTCCAACTGAGCTAATAAAATATACCTGTTACCTGTCATTTGTGAGGAAATATCCCAGGGAAAGGTATTGACTTCCAAATATTTATGCCTTGTTTTAAATGGATTCTCAGGGTAAAACTGAGAAATGAGAGGGGCATTAAATTAACAGCTGCAGCATATTTTCTTCTAAAGTGTCATGTGAAATGCATGAAGGGCCCTGGAAGTGGAGTGAGCAAGATTTCTCCTCCTCCTCCTGGTGCCTGTGGTTGCTCCATGGCTCTCCTTCTTGCTCTTTGTGCCCACACAGAGATCAGATTGAAGACGTGGAGGTGAAATGCAACAGTTTTCCCCTATCCTGACGTGGGAACTGAACCCAAAATCTTGCACTGCACAAGCAAATCTTACACTGCAGCTGCAGGACCCTCACTCTAGTGGTGGGTGCCTTCTCCCAACATTTATTCCTTGGAAGGAGACCTGAGGATCTCAGCTTAGGAAGAAAGAGCTGCAGAGATAATTTAGCACCTAAACTGGAGAAAGGGCTGGGGCTGAAGCTGTGTCTCTGTGCCTGGTGTTACCCTGAGCCCAGGAGCAGCAGATTCCTACTAGCACCAAATGATTTGTTTTCCTCCCCTGAATTCAGGGAGGACACCCCACTTCCAGCCTCTGAGTGAGCTGGTTGAGGCAAGTGCCTACGTTATAACTGCAATGTCTAAAGGTTTGAATTTCACCTGGTGTCCATCCAAAGTGAAATGTCAATCACATCATTTCCCTGATGAAACCAAATCTCCACAGGTTTCTGCCCAGAAGTTTGCTTGCTGAGAGGAGTGAGAGGTGGGACTGGGTCTGTGTAAAACATGCTGGACAGAGCAGGGTGAGCCCCAACTCATTTCATGGCTTGGAGCCTGTACTTGGAGCTTAGCAGAGGCTGTAATTCTGAAACTGCTGCTCCATGAGCACAATCCTTACCAGTCTGGGCTTGTGGCACAGGGATCAGTGACGTTGATTCCTTCAGCAGAGGGCAGCAAGGGAAGAGCATGTAGCTGCATGAATCTGCACACATGCATGCACGTGTCTGCACACACGCATTCACACTCATGCTCTTTACAGCCTGAAAATATCAAAAATGAAAGGCAAATGCCATCCCACCTGAAGGGGCTGCTGCCAGCACTCTCTGTGCTCTGCAGGTCCCACTGCAGCACTGCAGGTGACAGCCAAGATGTTAAAGCAAATGGAGAGGTTCCAAAACCTGCTCTGCATTGCTCCATGCTCCAAGACACTCAGGCTGAGGGATGGCAGGAGAGGTGAAGGTCAGCAGCCCAGAGGAGTGAAACAGGAGGCTGGGGCAGGGTGGGGGAGGGAGCAAACTTCTAAATGAAGGGACATTTGGAAACAATTTCCTTAAGGCTTTGCAATGCGGCAGATGGGAGGGGGCTCCCTGTCTCTGTACTTCCCCCACCAAACACCTGCTGAGCTCTTCAGAGGTCCCGAGGACTGGAACTCTCTTTATCACAAAGTCAGACTGAAGGAGCTGCTGGGCTTGGGGAGCTTACAATGAAGGTAGTGTCACCAATGCCAGTAAACTTGCCAGATTCAGCAGAAAAGCTTCCTAGAGCCTTATCTTAAACAAAGCTGCAGTTTAGTGACCTGAAATCATTAATCAAGCTAATTGCAGCTCATATTTATTAGCCTGTAGCTGCTGTGTAGCCACGAACAGCTGAACACACTGAACTTATCAGTTGAGTAATTGTCTCTGATAAATGAATTGCCTTCAAAAGAAAACAAGTGATGCCAGCAATCCATCATCAAAATGTCTGCGGGAAACCACTGGATGTGTTGGTTTCATGCAGGCACAATCCCATTTGGTGTTAAATAAAGAGCAAGGGCGCGTTCCTACAAGGCCCTAAATCCTGCACTTACACCCTGAGGTCATGGGGCATTTGGTGCTTATGATGGATTCCTTCACAGAAAGAGCAAATATATATATTATTTATATATCTATGTGTGTCTGACAGTGCCCTTGCCATCTGCTTTCTTTCTTTTATGCTTTTCCCACCACGTCTTCTGTCTCATAGACCCAAGGCACTAAAGGTTTGGCCATGAGGTGCAACCACATAGGGACAAGAGCTCTGGATTTAAAAGGGTGATGGCACAGCTTTCCCAGCTATCTCTCCTTCCTCACAGTGTTTTTTTTTCTGGATGTCTAATTCAGCCTCAGAATTACCCCAGAAAGCAATGGGAATTTTGCAACTGTAAATGCTGGCTCTCATTATGATTGTACATTTCTCGAGTAACAAACCATGATACTGCAGGCAAATGTTAGGGAAAGATAGAAATAGGACTTGGAGAAATGGAAGAAAAACATGATGCTGTTGCCTCCTAAACCAGGGGAGTCCAAACCTAAGCAAACCTCCATCCCTGTCCCATAAAACTGCAGTAGGGCTTGTAGCAACATTGTTAGTAGGAAAGTGTGGGTTTTTTTCTCAAAATGGGTGTTTTTTCTTCTCAAATGGCCACATGAATCACGTGTGTGAGAAAAGAAGTCACTGGAAAAAGAAGGCACACATACCTGCTTGCAAAGAAAAGCCTGTTTGTGCTGCGAGCACACTGGAGGAAATTGTTGAAGAACAGTTCATCCATGCAAAAATACGACCGGCACGAGGCTGCCAAGGGTAGTTAGAGCTGAGCAGATTGGTCGTCTAAATGCAGGTCAGACAAATTATTGGTGCCTAGGGGCAGCTTTCAGTTACACACAGCATTTTTTCTCCCATAATTTATAAAACTTATGGACAGCAGGATACAGGCAAATGGCTCATTGGGGTCCCAGTCACTCCTTCCTCTTTCAAATTCCTTGGCCTCCTTGTGGAAATGCCCTTGCTATCGCTGTGTTTATCTTTAGACTTGGAGCAGTTCCTCTGGCTGGGCTGGGCTGGGCTGGAAGATGGGTTCTTTTTTTGTGAGAGAATTCACCTTTATTTTCCCTTCTTTTCCTCTTTAGTAATAGGGAGAACAACCAGTAACTTGTTCTGGTGGATTTTATGCCTTTAGTTAGCAGGAATATGTCATAAATTTGTCAGGCTGTTTGGAAGTGATGTTTCAATGATCTGCTCTCACTTCCCAGATAACACAGCACTCATTCCTGCAACAAGCCCATAACTCCTGCTATCACAATGGTTTCTTCAAATATGACCACAATGTGAGAACTTCAAAAGGCAGCAAGTGCCCCAAAATGTCCACACAGTCAATTTCAAACAAATGTTCCTAGCTGCAAGATTAAGAATCCATATTTTTATTGCTGTCCTAATTGTAAGGCAGCTTGAATAATAGGAAAAGCTGTGCTGCCACCCTTCTGCTTGCCTAATTTCTGTTTTATAGAGAAAAATGGTTTACAGCCATGTGTTAAAAGTCAGGACTCCTGGGTTCTTTTCCCAACTTAGCTACTGACTCATATTACATTTGGCAAGTCATTTAACATCTCTGCTTGACTTTCTCCTCCATAAGAGAGATGTAATAATACTTCAGTGGTTTAATTAACTAAACCTTGTAAAGCTCTTTGAGATCTTTGGATGAAATTGTTCTGAATGGTGTTAGAATGTTGAAATGGTAGAAACAACAAGATAGCAAAGCACAGAATTTACCAGCTGGTGTGGCAAGAGAGTCTGATGAAGGTACTGAGGATGCTTGGGAGGAAGGAGCCTGAAATGTTCACCTGTGCTCCCAAGGAATTGTTGCCCTGGTGGGTAGTAAATGTCATGTTTTTGGAGGTGGGGGAAAGATGTTTTTTGAACAGAGGGAAGCCTAGAATAATAGGGCAGAACCTCATGCCCTTCGATTCAGGTTCAAAGCAAGAAGAATTAGTTCAGTAGTGCAAGAGTAGGGCAAATCTGTGTGACTTGGTTGCTCATTTTGCAAAGAAATCTTTAAAAAGGCTGCTGTCCTTTTCCATTTTTGCAGCTCATTGAAGTGGACGGAGCAGTTTATGCATAACTAACAGGTCCCTGTTCCCACAGGGAGTACAGATGGCTCCAGTGCATCCTTCAAACACAGGTGCTGGATGGAAACAAGGGTGCTGGGGCTCCTGTGCCGTTCAGTGCCAGCCCATAAACCATTCCCACTGTGTTTCATTAGTCAGAGGACAGCAAAGTTAAAAAATGGGCTGTACAGCCTCAGCTCCTCGGCCAGGTCTGTGGGTGATGGATTGCAGATGTAGGAGCCCTT
The DNA here is from genome assembly GCA_013400955.1 of Drymodes brunneopygia. Lineage (NCBI taxonomy): Eukaryota > Metazoa > Chordata > Aves > Passeriformes > Petroicidae > Drymodes > Drymodes brunneopygia. Next base: position 346,063 of record VZTZ01030480.1, on the reverse strand, counting down.
CCCAAGGCACACCCTGTGTGCAGCACGAGGCACTCCAAAGTTAACACCATTTCAAAGAAGTGTCCCATGCTGTGCTGCTCCCCAGTATCCAGATTGCCTTGGACTTCAAAAAAAAGAAGAGGCCATGGGGTCTTTTTAGCAGTGTGTGCTTTTAGATTATGTGCTGATGAGAGATCCCACCATCCCCAGGCCTTACCAGGTGGGCACAGGGGAAAGCCAAGTGCGTGCCTCCTGTGCCTTAAGTTTTAATTTTGACAAGGAATCTGGCTTGCAGCAAGGAGGGAACGAAACAGCCAGCAGGGAATAGCAGGGAGAGGGTAGGAACTGTGAGGCATGTGGTTTCACAGGCTTGCTGGGTGCACAGCCATGGGGTGTTGAAATGTTTAAAGGGATTCAAGATAAATAAATCTCGCTCAGGCCCCGTCTCAGCAATGCCTGTTAGCGTAACTCGGTGTTGGAGCAGAAAGCAACCCGCTCTTCATAAAGAGTGTGACTCAAAAGGGGTTAATCCATCACTCACTCTCCCCCCCTGCCCTCACCCTGCTCCGTCTGGGACAGCTTCTAATCACTGCCTGGGCCCAGACATCGTCTCAGCAGCTGGCCATGACGCCAGCAGCCCCTCCAGCCCCTGCCAAAAGCGAACCCCATCCCTGCTTTAGTGACTCCAGGAGCCAGCCCCAGCCTCTGCACCCCAGAGGGGGCTGTGCTTGGCTGCCGCTCAGCCCTGGAACCTGCCCCTCCAGATTTTCCTGATGCCCACCAGCAACGAGAGAGCTGCAGCCTGACCCAGTTTTCCATAGCTGGTGGGGTCTCTCCAGTGCAGCAGTTGGACACACTTGGTGCTGGCAGCAAGCCAAGGGGTGGAGGGTGGTTTATTTTCCCACTCCAATCTGCTTTTGGCAGTGTCAGGTGTCCCACAAGCACAGCCATGTATTCTGTGCTAGTTTCAAGGCAAAACTGCCTCTTCAGGAACGATTTCTCCAGAACTTGCCAATTTTTCTGCAAAATTGACACGGCCCTTCCTGGCCCCCAAGGTGTCACTGCCTCCTGTGAGATGCCCAGCCTGGGTTGGGGGAGGGTGGTATGTAAGCAGGGAGGGACTTGAATGGACAAAGACATGCAGGAAAGCAGAGGGACAGGGATGTAACAAGGAGCCACTGGTTTTATAACTGATTTTATAACTGGTTTTATAACAGTTTTCCATATTCCCTTCCTTGACTCTCTCCTTTGAACAGTGGATGTGAAAGAAGGCACAGGTTTTTTACATGTGATTTGTAAAAGCAGCAAGAAATGCTAAAGATGGGTCACTTGGGCTCTGTAAATGGTGGTGGTGGTGGGGGTTTATTATGGGTAAAGTAATAGGTGTAAAGCAAATGTTTCTGGAAGCACAGTGGATGTTTTCTCCCCCTTGTGCAGCCTGCTTTCAAGTGAAGAGCATCTCCCAGAAATACCATTGGAGCACATCTGGTTCCCTCCAACACAGATATTGCATGGGTCACAGTGGAGCCAACGTGACGTGGCTCTAATGAATTTTCCACTTCTGACTGAGGAAGGCCCATCTTGGCCCATTTCTTGAATGTTCCCACTGAGTCTTTCCTGTAATTTAGGAAGAAATTCAGCAGAAATTTCCAGTCCCCACTTCAGGTTACCACCAGTCTACTTTCCAATGATCTGGTTCAGCCTTGAACCATCCATACCCTCTGGATATCCTGGTTCATGGTGGATCAGATGTGCATCACTTGCCTCTTCCTGGCAGTGCTTTCTCTGCCTTGGGAGAAGGATGCATTTCTGCACCACCCTCTGCTCTGCTCCATCACCCTGATGTGCTGCAAGGCACTTTCCTGCATCGTGTGTGGGACTTACCTGTCCTCCCATGGAATTCAACCTCTGTGCTTTAGAATCATTTGTCACCTCCGGGTCCTTCCCTCCCCTCTCTCCAAATGCCACCAGATGAGTCATTCCTCAGTTTTTGTGGCAGACAGACCCCTGAGGAGCAACAATTCAGTCCACATGACTGCCCTGTGTGTTGTGTGATTGAAACTGTGCTGAGAGATTCCCTGCCAGGCAGAAAAGGACAAACAGTCTTTCCCCAAGGATGCTCTGCTTCATTAACACCCTCCCCTCAAGGATGGTTTGATTGTGAAGCTGGACTTCTTCCAGCATGAATACAAGTTGGACATGGGCTTTAAGTGGGCACAACTCAAGTCCCATTTCACCTCTGCTCTGCTGGGAAACAGTGTCCCAGGAGAAAATCTCCTCTCTCTGCAAAATACTTGGCAAAGCAACAGAATTTTCTTGGTCTGAGCTCATTGATGGACTTGACTCCTGAGGGATTGCACTGGACTCTCATCCCATCTCACATCCAAAGCCCCGTGTTTATCATATGGAGATGTGAGTTCATCAACTGCCAGTGCCATGTGGATAATAACATTTTAATGATATGACATCTTTTACTTCCCTTTTTTTTCCCCTGACAGGTAATGTTAACTAAAAGAGAAAGACGCAGCCTGTACACGCAGTCTGGTGTACAAACACTAAACATGTGTGTGAGTGCCCCTACATTTATATTTTGTGCATAAAGGAAAGAAATCTGCACAACAGGCAAGAAAAGTGGATCTTAAATGATGATTCCTAGCAAGGCAGGAGAGAGGAAGAGATGTCCCAGCCCAGGGCTGATCCATGTGCTATGGGTGGGTGGAGGGCAGCGTGCAGGGAAGACAAATCCCTCTGGTTGACATCCATGATGTTGGATCAGGGGAATAAGGAGGAATGATTTCAAGGCATGGTGTGGGCCATCTTCCCTGCCATATACTCAGTGACCTTACTGAGTCCAAACTGCTGTTTGCTACGTTATGCCTCTTCAGACCACCTGAGGGCTTGACTAGGTGTTCAAGAGGGATTTATAATCATTCACAAAGAGTATCTCAAGGGTTACTTTTTAAAATTTTAATTCAACCCAAGAAGTTTTTCACAGGGCCATGGCTTATAATGAAGCCCTTTAACCAATGCCACCTACTGGGAGTCATCCTTCTTGCCTCAGTGGAGTAGGTGAATTCAGCCCAATACAGAGATTTTAACCAAAGGCCTCCAGCCTTACGTGCTGGGAGGAGTCCTGTTGCTTTTAAAGGGAAGTTCTCAGACAATGAGAACCACTTGGTGTTTGATGTCCAGCCAAGGTATCTCCCAACAGGATTGTTGCCTATGTTTGCAAATTAAAGGTGCAAGACATAGAAGGGTGAGTGCTCTGCTCTCCATCTGACCTCTCATGGGCATCGTGTCAGTGCTAATTGCAAATAACTTTTGTTCTGTGAGCAGAGTTTACATTTTGTTGGGTCCTACGGTAATATTATTTTAAGAAATATCTCAGCTTTCTTGCACTTTCTCTTGTTGTTCACACAGATCAGATCCAGGTTGGCTTTAGGAAGCTGAATTTTTTTTAAGATAAGGAGGTTTATTTTGGCTTATTCTCTGTCCCCACTTATCACTTGGTCTGAGTGCAGAGTGTTGTTTCTGAAGTGAGACGAACATTTCAGGAATGACATGACCATTGTGTCTTCAGTCGCCTTGTCTTTTCACACTTGGGTGTTTTTGTTTCTCCACCAAGGCATAGTAACCATTTCTCTCATAAATCAATAGATGTAATGCACCCAGGGGAGCTAAAAAAAAGCCAGGGCTGTGTCCTCTAGCCTTAGATCAGCCAAAATTCTCTCTGGTGCCAGTGGGAACTGGACAACATGAAAGGATCATGCATCTAGTGAGAAAGAAGCAGACAGAAAAAATTAAGTCAGTGAACCTCCAGGTCAAAGACATCTGAAGACTGGCAGCAAACAAATATGGCACCTGCCTTTAAGAAGACCATGAAATCAGGTCTTGGCATCTTCTGTGTTATTAGCTTGTTTGTTTTGGGGAAGTGTCCAGACTTCACAGTCTGTTGAAGGAGTTTGTGCAACAACTGGCAGGAAAGCATCCAACGGCTGGCAGACAACATGGGCACTTTGAAACCAAATCATGCCAAAAATAATGTACAATTGCCTTCCTGATTTGGTAGAGGCAGTGAATCTAGTGCACCCATGATGTATTTGGGATTCGTCTGGGTATCTGATACTGCATTGTGCTAGAAGCTGGATAAAAATACCTTTGCCCAGACTATATATTTTCCAGAGCAGAAAGCTGTTGGTGAGCTCCTCTGGGCACAACAGGGTGCCAAGGAGGTCAGCAGCAGAGGTGACTCTTATTTCAGGTCCTCAAGACCATGCCAGTGCCTGGTCATCTGTGGACTTGCTCCTTCTCTTGGTCCCAGACAGCATCAAGGAGATCCATGGGCTGTGGGCACCATCTGCAATGCCTGGGGACAGGGAATGGGGCCTCACCAGGGAGGTCAGATGAGGATCTGGTGACACCAACTCCCCCATGGTGGAATGCTGGAATGCTGCACATGAGAAGCAGCAAAATGGCAAAGAGAGAGACAGGTCAAAAATTCCAGCTGCAATCAGAGCAGCCAATGGAGATGGAATTAAATGGGATAGTCCTTCAGGAAGGGAGAGTGAGGCCAAGGGACCCTGTAAAATGCACAGTGCTGAGGACCTGGCAGAAAACCTTAACTTAACTGTCAGCTTGTGATGCCAAAAGTGTAGGAGGACAGAGCCAAACTGGAGTGGAGAGGAGGAAAACTGTTGCAGCAATGAATGAGCGTCAACCCATAAGTAGATTCAGGAAAAAAAAAAAAGCAGTTCAAAGAAAGTTTGGAAGTTGCAGTGAACAACAAAATAATTACACATTTAGATTGCTGATTTCAGAAGCCCACAGCCTTAAAAGATCCCATACGGAATATTTGAGTCAGTCTTAGCCTATGCAATCAAAGAAATGTAGGCATAGAAATGATCAAAAGAAAAATGCTGCAAGGTTTAAAAGCTGGTACTTAAGGGGGACTGATATTTGGTGCAGGAAGAAAAAACACTTTATATTTTACTACCGATGTACTCAAGCAATGATGCAATGGTAGGGAGGGACTTACTCATTCTTGGGAGATGACTGGATAACAGCAGTGGTCAGACACTAGCAAAGCTCATGCTGGGAGATGGTTCTGTGCTTCATTTCTCATTTCTACCCACCGAGCATCCAACTTCAGACCCAAAATCCTTCCTCAGCTGCTGGTGATCTGGATGTAAGTGTGAGCTCAACAGCAGGAAGCATTTTCCTGCTCTCCATGCAATGCCCAGAGACCTCACGCATGGCTGGGCTGCAGAGCTGTGCAATCCAAGCTCCCCATTGCTCATGAGCCAAATCACGGAGGGCACAGAGCAACCGAATTACTTCCAAATCTGGACAAGTTCCCCTATCTCCTCCTGATGACAGACTTGCGCAAGGAGATACTCGACATGTTAGGAAGTGCAGGCAGATTAAAAGTGGGCAGACCAGGCTGAAGTCATGTAAATCTTGTAAAAATCTGTCTGCTTCTCCTGCTTCAGCTAAGCTAAGAGCAAAACAGTACCTTGACACTGGCTGATACCTGTGTGTAACCTCATCAGACTGCATTCATAACAATCATCATTTACCTCAAATTTCAGAGCAGTATAAAAAGACATTTTGAGACTAAACACATTTGCAGAGCTCATTACAGCCAAGTAATTAAATATTACTAGGATGGCAAATGCTTGCAGCCCCAGGTCTGTCAGGTCTCATGCTCTGCAGTGTCTGAAATGCAGTGGCTATTTCCCTTTCTTGGAACAGGAGGTGATTTCATCCCTTCATACCGTTTCCTGTAGCAACATCATTACGTGCCAGCTTTTTGGTGGGGACTGCTGTGCCCCTAATTCATCCAGCTCACACTAGTACTGCTGATGACAATCCTTAGCACAGATCTTCCCTGAAGCTGTGTTTGCTTAACCAGTATTTAGTGAAGTCTTTGTTTCTAATTTGTCTGTCTATGTGCCTAATTAGCTCCTTTTGAACTCATCATCCTGCACACCTACTTCTGCAAAATGATCCTGGTAGGTGGAGAAATGCTGCTGTTGAAATTGAGTGAGCTGTGTTGGTGCAAGTGAGGTCAGAGTTGGGTGTGATGAGGCAGTGCTGGAAATTACTCCTCTTTCAGGATCCATGTTTGAAAAGTTATATTATAAATTGTGCTGCTGAAAAAACAAGAGGATTTGTCAGTTAATTCTTTTGCATCAAGTCTAGGCTTGCATATTCAGACCAGTTATTTCTCCACGAGGAGCTCTCTTTCCAAGATCATATATCCCTCTGCAGTTTTGTAACTCCATTTTTCTACAGCAATGGGTGGGTTGGGAACATCCAGCTCCCCATATTCATGATCCACATGAGTAACTGGCAGCAGCTCTGAACATGTGTCCTCATGCATTTATGGATTTTTATGATCTTCCTTACTAGAGAGATGAATGTGTTTTGTCTCTGAGGACCCTGCTGACTCTACTTTCTTTTTCACTTTCCTGTGGGTTTGCTCATCACCTACAAGTGGTTCATAAGTGCACAGCCAGCCAAATGGGTATGAGGGTATCCCAATGTCTCACTGAAAAGATATGCTGAAATGTTATTTCTCCTGGAGGCAAGAACATCAGGCTTGGCAGACCAGGGCTGTGTTTGGCAGCTCCTACGTCCCCGTGATCCTCACAAACTGCTTTGGGCTTGTGGTTCCTTTCTGCAGGTGATGCTCTTACACCACAGCAGCCAAGTTGCCCTGACATTTCCAGATCTCCCTTCTTGAAGGCATAAGAAAAGACCTTTCCTTGTGTGCTGGAGGGAAGCAGGACTCCTGGAGAGGGAGTCCTCAGCCTTTAACCAGAAGATGGCACAATGTAACTGCTGTATGAACCTGGACCATCCGCGAGCTCTCCCTAAACAGGAGTGGAGTGTTGCTAAGAGGAGAGCTAAATGGCCAGGCATTTTCCAAGGGGTGTATGGTGGCTCCCAGGTGATGGCTTCTGTGCTGCTGTTCGCTCATCTCTCCTCCTGGGGTCTTCTTGTGCTTCTGAAAATGCATGCACTCAATACACTCACCTCTTCCCTCTCCCCATGTGTTTGTGTGCATGCACAGGTGAGGATATTGCACATTCATCCACATGCCTGCATGATTTCCATGGGATTACACCCCTCCAGCTTGCCTGAGTCTGGCAGGAGTGCTGGACAGCCAGCAGCCCATCTGCTGAAAGATCCCCACAGCAAATCCCAAACCCTGCAAATCGCAAACCCTGCAGCAGATGCACGTGAGACCCCAAGAGCTGATGTATCAGGGACCCCGGGCTGTCAGCGCCGGCTCACGGCCCGTGGTCCCCCTGCTGCTGTGGTGCACACCTGGCCTTGCTGGCAGAGTGGGGTCCCAGGTGCTGCAGGGCCACATTCCTCTCCTCTCCTTCCTCTGAGCTTCAGGGATTGGAACAAAACTGGCTGCCTTATTTTTGTTCTGAAAGGCTGGCAGTGAGCTTCAGGGGCCAAGGAATGGCTTGGAAGGGCAGCCTTGTTGAGAGGTGGTGAAGGATACCAAGGCAATTCCACAGCTGTAGAAAACTCACTTGCTCTTGAGTTGTCCTATGGCTGTGCCAGACTGCCCTTGGAAAGGCTGAAAGACTGGAGTTCCTTTTACAAATGGCAAACTGAGGCTCATAACAAAACACGGGGCTGGGCATGCAGAAAAGGAGTGCAGCCAGGAGCTGGAGTCCTCCCTCTGCTCCTTGAGCAGGCTGTGACCATAGACAAGTGTGTAACTGTCTTGTGGCAAAGACAGCTACCCCTCTCGTGCCTCCGACCAAATTCTTGGGCACAGTGTATTGCTTGAGCAGTCAGGACATGTAAAGCCCTCTGAGTCTTGAATGAACAGGCCCGTAGGAGTGCGAAGTGTTGTGGTGCTGAGGATGGATTATTTTAAAGGCAGGGCCCAATTAGTGGAGTTGATGATGATGGTCTGACAGGCAGTAGCTTAATGACAGATCTCAGAGACAGCTACACCAGAGTGAATGAGTGAGCAAAGGCTAAATATGCCTATAACTTCCTTTAGTTCCTTTTCTTTTAGTTCAGGACTGACATCAAGGTTGCACTTCAGTATCACTGTAAGAAATGTGTCCTAGAGGTTTTGTGTCTGTCTTCAAGGACAGAACTGGTGCCCAAGGTTTTTAAGTGCCACTGATACTTCTAATTTCACTTTGGCATCATACTGAAACACAAACCCTTTCCCTGTCTAGTGAGATTCAAGTCCAAGAAAACTGTGGTGGCAAGAAAAGCTTAAAAAATATTTTAAAAATTACTTGCTTGCATTTTTTCTTGTGTTGGTGAAATTTGCTCTTTGGTGTGCTTGATAATATTTGCATTAAATTATCCTCCTCTGAACAGAAATTGTTGGGACTAATTTAGATTTCAGGGCATAAATCCAAACTTAGAGGACTATAATAATGTGGCAGCTCTTTGCCATTGAATTACATGTTAAGTATCTTACAGTGGAACTGTAATTACATGCTCACTCCAAGCATTGACAAGTAAACAGGATTATAACAGTCTCTGGAACCAATGTTTGCATGAATACTTCAAGAGAAAAGAGATACTTGAGGACACATATGGGGTTTATTTTCTGGCTGAAAGCATATCATTGTTATTTATTATTCACATACTACTGCTGTACATGGCAGAACAGAGGCTCTGCAGTACTTACTAGCTAAGAGGTAGAGAAGGATAAAGAAAGAATAAACAAAAGTAAATCTTGGCATTTTCAATGTTTCCTTTAGCTATGAAGGGAAGGGAGGGATAATCAGACATTGACAGGAATTGGGGAGGCTCTGGAATGCACTGGGAGCACAATGGAGATGTGCCTGCACAAAGCGCACTGAGCCACAGCAGCCTTGCAGTGATCATCAATACCCATCTCAGCAGCTCTGGAGGACTCTCTGCAGAGCTTCTCACCTGCTTTTTTCTTTTTGCTCACTGCTGCTTCTGGGTCTCACAGAATTCACTCCCGTGTGGGATCTTGCCAATAACTTTTGATGTGGCCTTGGAAATCACATAACTCAGTTCCCATGGTATCAGATGTGAGGAGCAAAGTGGTGGAATGCTGCCTCTGATGGAGCTCAGGTGGGTGTCCCTGCACCACAAGGAGGGTTCAGCAGCAGAGTAATAAACCACCCCTCTGCTGCTCACCCATAACTGAGACTCAGAATAATTTATTTCCCTTTTCTCTTTTGTCTTAATGCCATGGTGAGGAAGGGGAATGTTTAGCCATGGATAGTTCCTTATAGCCTAGAATAACATCTCGTTTCCCAGGCCACCTTCAGGACAAATTGGGATGAGCAAATAAATTCCCAGCAAAGGTGAGAAATGTTTGCAAAGCTTCTCAAAACACAATACAAACTGCAGTGAGTTGATGAGGACATGTCAGGACAATGGGAGGGGAAGAGGAAGATGCTGGGAGTGCCATGTGCTCATTTAGGTGATTGGATCAGGCACTAGAAACCAACATGTCCCACAGTATCTCTGTGAGACTGTCTCCAACAGGCTGAATGACAGCTCCAGGCCCAAATGTTCCTGAGCTGTGGAAGAGATTTGGACCCAGAGATGAATTCTGTGGCTGCAGCTCATCTCTAACCAACAATTTGTCAGTCTTAGCCCGTGTGCTCAGTTTGCTCTTTGTGCAAACTGTGCTTGTTAGGGGACGATGGTGTCAGCCACTTGCCCTACACCTACACCTTTCACACCATGTGCTCTGCACTCTGTGCTGGCATCCAGGGCTTCACGCAGGCATTCTCACTTCCAGCTCACAGGAGTGATGGCATGAATTGCTATAAATCAGGAGCATGCATGTGATTGACATCTGAAGTGGCAGGGAGAGGAAAAGGGCTGGTATCTGGCTTATCCATGCTGTGTGCTGCAGCTTGGGTATATCCTGGGTGCCAAACCCTCCTCCAGTGAAAAGCTGTGTTGTCCAACTTAGCCAAGTACATGGCTCACTGTTCTGATGCACAGGACTCAACTACTGAAAGACAAAAGAATGAAATACACATTTCCAGGCCTGTGGAAAACCACTCTGCCAAAGTTCATTAATATAATCAACTACAACTCTGCCTTCAAAGGGACTTGTCAGAAATGGCACTGGGCTAGCACTTTGAGTTTTGTGTCACTTCTGAGTGGCCCACAAGGCTTTATTTAGTTCCAATAAATATGTTTTAACTATTAAGTCACAGCACACCTCTGAGAGTTGTGCAAAAAGTAGCTACTAATAACTAAGATGTTCGTGCATATGCCAGACTAAACTTCTTAGGCTGTATCTTAGGAAGAGCATGGACCTATGTTTAAGAACTGAGTTTAGGCACCTTGGATTATTCAGATTGATCACCCTGCTAATTCTGCCTGGCCTTGAAATGTATTCTCTTTTTCCCTAATGCCTGGCCTGGATTTCCTTGTCTGAGGATCAGGATGTTGTATTCCTTGCAGGATTCTTTTGTACTGTATACTCTACAGTATGTGGAATTCCTCCTCTTCATTAATTCACTTTAAGTGCTGTACTCAGGTAGGGGTGGTTGTGTCTGTAATCTGGGTATCGCAATTTCTGGCCACATCAGGACTCTGAAATGTTCAAACGTTCTTACCCTTTTCATAACAGCAAATGATTTATGAAGAAGACATTTAGGGCCTGGTTAGAGAAATGCCTGCATAGAATTGTGTATTTTTAGCCTTCCTGCACTTGCATGTCTTTCAGCTGAAATGATGATCCCTATTCCCTTGTTAGCAGAGGAGAGGCAATACATCCATAAAGCTGAGCCAACATATAACAATGTTGTATATTGTCAAAACTCTGTTAAAGCTCTGTCACTAAAGTCACTGTGGAAATGAGGAAAAGAACTTCATTTTTGACTCCCAGATACACTGTCCCATTTTCCCATGGGAAGGACCCTCACACCTTTAAAGTGCTGAGAATTTCCTCTGCAGCTGATGGGAAACAAATGTCTCTGAGTCATACACAATGTGCTTTTTCTGATGCCACTGCATGAAAATGTGGATGTCAGCTCTGAAATGCGACTCCACATATGCTTTACCCCCCTTAGGTTTAATGCTCATATGAGCAGTATTAGAGTTGATTTTGAAACCTTTTCCCCTGCTCTCTACAGGCCAACCCAGGGCTGGAGACAGACCAGGAACCATCATGGATTATACAGGAGTGAACACAGCCAGAATCAGCCACTGCCTTGCAAACAAATGTTTTTTCTTATTTTGGTCCTGGAGAGGTGAGTGCCCTGTTTCTCTTGCAGTGCTCCTGGAGTACAAATTCCTGGTGAGCAGGGGGGGTAATGCAGTGAGTTTTGTATCAGCAACTTCTCAAATTTTTGCTGGGGGTAGAACTGCCTGTGAAGGAAGACGAATCAATTGACTTTACAGCTGAGCTGATTGATGATGCCAGCTCCCCATTCCCAAAGTTGGAATCTTCATGTTCAGGCTGCCAGGGAGTATTGAATCCTCCCAGCCATCTCTCCTGCCTTCGGACATTGTGCTGCTGGCTTGGACAGAAGCTGCTGGCTAATCCTGTAGGATTCCCTGTGCTAGGAAAATCCCACTACTGCCTTCACACATCAAACTTGCTCCTGGCTTTGCTAGAGAAGTGTGAAAGGAAAAGGGGAGGTGAAGTTGAGAACTCAACCTGCCACTCCAGGTTGAGCTGCAGGGCTGGCAGTGACGAAAAAAAGTAAAATTTCTGCTGCTAAACAAATTTGATCTAGAATCAGTGAGAAACTACCTGGAGCTAATCCAGCTTTCTATACCCTCATCTTGGGAAACTTGTGCAGATCATTCAGAAATTGGGTAGTTTCTTCCCCAGCACAAGCTTGGCTACTACAGGGAGCTTGCCTCTTTTTTTTTTTCCCCTTTCTTTTAGACTTCCTTTTTTTTGGGTACTGTTTCTAGTGTGCATTTGTGGATACCCCCAGAGCATCCTCTGCTCCCCTCTGGGTTTTGTTGGTTCTCTTTCTTGCAGAGACAAACACCCGTGTGCAGATTTTAGTGAGGGCATTATTTTCTCTTTGATTTAGCACAACCAGGAGTTATTCCATTATACCCAGACTTGTCTATTTACTCTTTAAAGCATGTTCCTTTTATTTTCTCCTCCAGAGCTGCCTGTTTAATCCAGTCTTTTTTCCACTGAATTACACTAGCACAATAACACAGGCCAAACAGGTTCAGCCTGGGTCAGGGGTGGCAGAGTAAGGGGCTATATTCTTGCCAGATAATAACTCTAGTATTAAAAGAAAATTAATATTTCCTGGGGCCGGTGAAATTTCTGGCTAAAAAAGGAGTTTCTATTCCCAGTATTCGTAATGGTTTTGCAGCACCTATCCCTATAAAACTTAGCAAATGATGTGAAAATGAAAATGCAGTCTGGCCTGTTTTTGCTGAAAGCCTGAGATTTGACAAAAGCTCTGACAAATGGGTAATGCCTGGTCAGTCAGATGTAGCACCTCATGGAGGAGGCAGGCCCCAAAGCCCCACCAAAGCTCCACACCCAAACCCTGGGATGACATGAATCTGTTGGAACTCAGAGTGGTGTAGAACGTGGATAAAAGCACCCTGGTGAGCAGACCTTGGAGTTCAGCGCCAGCCCTGCAGTGGGTGCTGTGCCTTGTACCCTGACATCTCCCTTCCCTCTGGCCTTGGGTTACAAACCGTGTGACAGCCGAGGACACCCTTTTATGTATTTATGCCACCTTTTGCTCTCTTGCTATTGCATTACATCTGCCTTGCCATGCAAGATTTTTATGTTCCTCATTACTCTTTTTGAGTAGCAGATTTTTTTTGTTCTTCATTATTAACATTATATCTTAATAGCTCTCTTAAGTAAACAGACACCTGCACTTTACAGAAACATGAGAAGATAAGTCCTCTGGCCCATGGAGGTTAAGTTCTTATTTATTTCTATAATATGCGATTTACTATCCAGCCATTTTTCTCATGAGATACATTGTCACCTTCTCACTGCCCTGTGTGCATCTGCTGCTCACCAGGACACCAGCCAGCCCTGCTCTGCTCCTGTTATTTTGGAAACCCAGAGCTGTGAGTTTCATAAAGGCTGGGTTAAGTAAGCAACAGATTTATCTTTGTCAAAAGATAAAAGTGTTTGGCAGCAAACGTTGGCAGCCCCTTGCATATTTCCAAGGCTCCTTAGCGAGCTCTCTGCTCTTCCCTTTGCTGGGGATGGCTGAGGGGGCTGCAGCCCAGCCCAAGGGCAGCCTTGCACCACCCAGGCCTGAGCAGACTTGGTGTGGTTAATATTAACCCTCCCTGTGCCTAGGAGGGTGAGACAGATGCTCCCCTGTAGTCTCTGGTGCATCGTGCCATGGTGGATTTTGCATCCCTCCTCCTTGGGCTGTGGGCAAGAGGGCAGAGCTCCTCAGGTCCATCAAGGTTTGTCCTCCTGGTGTGAGAGTCCTCCCCACAGCCTTGCCCTGCACACCCAGCTGCCCCAACCGTGCTGTTGGATGAAGGCATGGGCACATCACCAGGAAAAGGAGAGTCTAATGAACGTTTGAGCAACTTCAGGGCTGAGAAGTCCCAACTGAGCTCATGGTTTCCCCCATGGGCAGCTCATCCCCATCAGGAATAAAGCCATGGCTGAGCTGTTGTGGTGGTGTGGCTGCATTGGCTGAGGGCCATCCACAAGCTCCAGAAAAATTTCATCTCCAAGAGGAATGTCCTAGACTGAAAGCATTGAGGTGATGGATGCATCTTCCCTGCAAACTCTATTTTTGTACCATCCCCTGGCTGGATCTCTATTTGGGGGGATCAAGGAGAGCTTCTCAAACAAACCCTGGGCAAAACAAAGCTCCTGCCAGTCCAGGCAGGCTGGAACAAGATGTTCACTGGGGAGAAGGCAGCACAGCTCTCCCACCCCATTTCTCAGCAAGCATCCCATTGCAGTCTCTCCTATTGTTTCTATTTGCATACAGATAGAAAATTCCTACGAGGATCATTTCCGTGTGGTTTTTATGCACGAGAGTAAATAAGACATAGCTGTTGACTGTACAGTTAACATATTTTTGGTGGTGTTCCCATCCAGAAAATGCAGCTGCATTATATTCCTGATAGAGTGGAACTAAAGTTCGGCCTCAGCAAGAATGTTAATAAATGAAAGACATTTCAAACAACACTGATTGAGGCAAAGTGTCAGTCCCTCTTCCCCCCACCTACCCCCTCACAAAGCTTTAGTTTTTTTGCAGAGTTGCAAAAACTCTGACGTCTGACCTGGAAATCAGAAAATTTCTGCTCCTGGTTACACTTGTATGAGTCTGAAATGGCTTTATTGGTTTCAGGGGGTTTGTCTGGGCCAGCACCCCTGTCACTGAGAGCAGGGGCTGTGCTGCTGCTTTACTGCAGGCTCATCCTCCAGAGAATTTGGCTTCTCTTTGTTATCAAGACCCAGCCAGAAAGGGGGAGGTTGTGCTTGTACCACCTAAACTTAGTCAGTGCCCCTGACATGATGCATGTGGCTCTTGCCTAATCTCCCACTGCTGACAATTAAAACACAAACATATAGTCATATTTTTGGATGAAACTGTACAAACATTTCAAAACAGTTTATGCATGCAGATTTGTATGTTATCAGAGAGCACCACACATGCACATGGAATTTATGGAAAATGCTGAGAGATTTGAAAGGAAATAGTTTGGGAAGTTGTCTTATTTTTTTGAACATAAATCCCCAAACAGTTTCCCTTAACATTCCTCACGTCTGTTCAGCAATTAATATTTGGCATTTCTGTTTTTCATTCTCTCTGTTGATACTGGGCTTTTTTTTTCCCTTTTTTTTTGTTAATTTTCACCACTCTTCTTTCATGTTTGCTACATTTGTTTGCAAAACCCAGCATCAATGAGTACAAATTTCCTTGAATAGGAGGATGATGTGAGGGAGCAGTTGGAGGAGATTTAGGCCTTCAAAATTGTGCTCTCCTCCCAGCATGAGTTATTTAGATTCAAAGGTGCATATTCAGAGTCTTCAGCTCAGCCTACCTGGACTGAATAGTGGCTGCTCATATGAGTCTGTTGGTTTGATCAAGTTTTTTTTCTCACTTAGAATTATTCCAATGACTCCAGTGGGATTATTCTTGTTCTAGCCAGATGTAGAAGGAAAGCAAAATCAAATCCTTCATACATCAGTGACAGACTGACTCCAAGAAAGCAGTGTTGAGTGATATAAAGGATAAGGGGCCTGAGGAAGGATGTGTTTATGGAGAACATTTGGAAACTTTAACTACTTGTAGTTTGAACAACCACAGAGTTACAGAACTGCCTGCAAATATTTAAGAGTTGAAAGAAGTACAGGGTGATGCAAAGGGAAATGAAGAAGAGGAATAAGATACAATTAAAGAAAGGAGGAGTGGAACTCTTTTAAACAAATGGCCACCTAGTCTGCTATAAGCTTTTTGTACCATATTCTTCATCTGAACAGGTGAGCACTTCCCAGGAGTGTGGAAATGGCACTCAGATGTGGTTTCTTCTCGTGATCATGGTGTAGTTGTTGGATAGAAGGGAAGCAGATTTTGTTGGAGATTTAGTATCTTAGATCTACTGAGAGAAGCCAGAAAAAGCAGATGAGGTCTGGGCCCTGTGTCTCTAAAACCTTCTGTGTGTTCTTCCATCTAGATTGTTTGACCCAAACCCCTTCCTTTTTCTTACCTTTCCTTCAAGGAAGGAGAATTTTGCATGGATTGTAGTGTTTTATTACACTAGGACCTTCTTATATACCCTTTTAGAGCAGAGAAGGCTGTTTGAAACTGTCACCCAGGGAATATTGCTCTGTCCTTCGTGGTGCTGCTTTGGGATGCTGTTTCTTCTGCACAAGCGAGATTCACCTTCGGGAGGAAAGTTTAGCCTAGCCTGGAGGGAGGAGTTTTCCTCTGCTGCCACCCATCTTGGAGACACAAGCTAATCAGCTGAGTAGTGTGTCCTAGACATTGAGACCTTGAAATTCATTTGGCAGCCGCTGGGAAGGCAGGGTGAGGGACTCACTCTGCCAGCAAGATGCATCCTCCTGGGCTGGGCTGGGCTGGGCTGGGCTGGGCTTGGCTGGAATTCCCCGAGCACCTCTTGGACTCTGCTCAAGGCTGTCACGTTTCCCTGGTGCCAGGGAGCGCTGACACCTCGTGCCTAACCTGGCCAAGGGAGATGGGGCCTCCCGGCCAACTGGGAATGGTGGCAATGATTTCCTGCAGATGCCGTCATGTGCAAATTTAGCACCAATGAGAAACCCAAGCACATTCTCCAGGCACGGAGAGGCTGGGCAGTGTGTGCGACCAGTCCTTGGTGAAAGGGCTGGGAAATCTCTCCTGGTGGTGCTTCAGAGCAACACAGGGACCTCAAGGAGGCAGAGGGATCATTTGTGCCTGTGAAAAGCCATGAATCCCTGGTACAATGGCCATGGGGAAGTGGGACCTCCCAGCATTCTGCACAGGATCCAAGGCTTGGATGATAGGACATCTAACCCTGCTCCCATCCTTTCTTCTTTGTCAGACATTGCCATTCATGCTTCATTTATAAAAGTGAACTGCATGCACATGATGAACCATTTGTTTCTTTGCAACACCACTTAGAGCAAAGCTACTCTAGGGGACTAAATGTATATTTACAAGAGAGAAGATGTGACATAGATTTCAGTGCTGTATCACTGTTTGATCTTTCCATCTGTCCACACATCCCTTCTGAATATTATCTAGGTGATAGCTAGGTCTCTGTTACCTCATATAGGGAAGATAGTGACTCTGCTCTCATAAAACACTACTTTCTCTGGAAAACACCATTTCAGCCCTAGCTGTAGACCCAGTTGGAGCAGTGCAGTGACTCTGGTGTTGTGTAAATGGCAAAGTGCATTTTGTGCTCCTTGTCTTCCCAGTGGTGACATTTCCTGTGCTGCCCTGCCACATGCCAAACGCTTTATCAGAACTCATCCACCCAGGGACATCTGCCCTCTGCCCCATCAATCACATCACTAACCTTTCCCCGCATCCAGAGCAACCCCCTTTTCCCAGGCATCCGGGAGGGGATGCTCAGGTTGACCCCACGTGGCTGGGTAACCAGAGGAGGGCTGCAGGGACGGGGCGGCAGGTGGAGGGAATGTGCTAATCCCGGTCATGCCCTTCCATCACCTCCACGCCGCCCAGCCCCGCACGCCCTCCGCATGTCCCGGTGGCATAGCATGTCCCTATGGAGCCGTGCCACGGGCCCCGTGCCCCTCGGGCAAGGCACAGCTGCCAGCCCAAGGCGCTGGGATCACCCCAGCCCCTCGTGGTGTGCTGCGTGTCACGGGCAGTCAGACTGCGTGGCTGCCACCTGCAGTTGGAAAAAAAATCACAGGAGCAGGTTAGGAATTACAGGCTGGAGGTGCTGAGTCTCCCAGGTCATCTGCAGGGGAAAAGAAAAGGCCGGGCAATGAAGATGGAAGGGGGAAAATGTGGGAAAATGGAGTTCTGTGATAGCGGAGGTGAGCAGCTCCTGTGAGAAAAGAGGTAAAAAAGCTGGAAAAAGTCCAATTTGTGGTTTTGGAGACATAAGGAAAGTCACTCTGGGGATGGATGTTCACTAGACCATCACAGCCATGCAAAATTTGAATAGCCATGGTCCGGAAACAGGGCTTTGGGGACAACTGGGATACAAATGGACTGTTAGGCTGCTTCTCAGGCCATGTGGAGACACGTATTTTGTTGCTTAGCATTCGTTTTTGTTTGTCAGCTCCAGAAAGCTGCTTTCCCACAGCCTTGTCTCAGGACTGTGGGGTGCAGGAGCAAACTGGGGCTGTTGGCTTTCAGGCTACTCAATCATCCTGCGAATTACAGCCAGCCGAGAAAAAATCCCACAGCTCTGTATGTTTCCTTTTTTAGGTAGAAGTGTTGGGAAAACATCATGAGATTTTGTTTCTGATAAACTAGGAGCTGTTTCAGGAATATTAATTATTTTTCTTGTATCAATATTTTACATTTATTCCTCTGCTATGGTATTGGGATTGAGATGGATGAAGTCTACAGCACGGTCTCAGACTTTCCTTCACGCACTTACAAGCCCCTGAAAAAAAATAAAATAGTGCTGACATTTTGAAGTCAGAAAGGTTTATTTTCCCATTACTTTAGCCTGGGGTATGGAAGTTGTGGGCTCCATTCCCTGCCCCATGTAATCCTTTTGCAACATCACTTGGAATCAGATTCTTAAAAAGTTTCTGTATGCCTAAGGAAGGGGCATAAAGGGCATCTGAAGGTGTTGAGGCACCTGAATAATTTTTAACTTCTTGTGTACCACCTCTGTGATCCTCCATCTCCCAGAACTTCACGCTGGTGAAAGGCTGCAGGAGAGATTTTGCTGCTTTACAGTTGTACTGGGAGGAGAAACACTCACTCTGGGAGACATTGGAGCCTCCAAAGGCACATGTGATTTTCCACAAGGAAGTGAGGATGGGAGGAGTGGGTTGGTTCATCAGTGGATTTTTATCCTCTATGTCCAGCTGAGCTGGGTGCTCTGTGCTGGGCTTGGGCACAGCCTAGTTTGGAAGAAGTTCTTTTCTTTCAGAGCTGATTGAGGCCCAGAGAGAGCTCACCCAAGTCTAGACCGTCTGGGACAAGACAGTCATGGTGCATCTGGGATTTAAACGCTGGTCCCAGTGCATGACTTGAAAAACAAGACAAGGAGTAGGAGCTCAGTCAGGTCCCTCTAACCTGGTGGGAAACTTGCCTGTGAACCAATGTCCCACATCTGCCCCGGAACTGAGGCTGCTTTGGACTTCAGACTGAACGGGGACAGAGGTTGTGTAGATAGCGTTAGGGCTGGGTCACCTGCGTGATGATGTCCTTGGGACAAAGACCTTGACTCCTTTGGGGTGAAAAGGCAGGAAAATGTTACAAAGAGGTGTTTTACACATCACCCCGAGATGTAGCATGAAGTTGAGCTCTCGTTCTGGTGCAAGTTTATCAGAAGGCATGGCATGAATGTGACCGTGTAGGTTAAGTCCTGAAGGTTTCCCTCAGTCAACACTGTCTTTGAACTCGATGAGGTTGAAGTTATTGCCTGATAGGAGGAGGAGTCCATCTGGGATTTCTCAGCTGAATTAACTTTAATGATAACAATGATGATATAAATATGTAAAATATAAAAACAGTATTGTCAGCTGCTTTGTTTGTTTCTGGCTCAAGGGGTTTATATGTTTAGTCTTGGATGTTTTTCACATTGATTTTGGGTTTCAAGATCTGATGTTGTCAGGAACCACTGAGTAAAAATATTTAGTAATAACAATAATAATAGAGGGTGTGATTTCATAATCCTAACAAAAGAGATAAGATGGATGTTCAAACTGCTTCTTGGCTTGGGTTTAGGAGTTCTTCTGGTGCCTATCACATTGAACTACGATTGAGACAACTTTGTTTTCAAGGAGGTCTTCATGCTGGACCATATCAAGTAAGAGATCTAAGAAACTATAACATCAACAGTAATGATGTTTCTTTCGAGATACAAAAGGTTTAGCTATTGAGGCAGTATTTTTTCTTGTCGTTTGTTTAGTCTGTTTGGTGAATTCTGCCAGGTTGGTTTTGATCCTGTGTGAAGAGTGATTTGCTGTAAGAGCGGATGCATCAGCCGAGTCATGTTTGAAAGTAAATAATAAATAATTGTAACAGTTAATACAAGGAGCTGACATGTCCACAGTTTATTTTCCACTTGGTTTAGTTTAGTTCAGGCCAGCTTCTTTCTGGCATCATTTGCATCCAAGCCGAGAGATCAAAACGGGGCAGCCGCCCCTCGTCTCTCCGCCGCTGCCTGCGGGGTGGGTTCCCACGGCCGGGGCTCTCTCCTGGCCAGGGGAGAGAGGTGCATTGGCCGGGACGGCTTCTGGGGTGCGGGGGGGCTGCAGGGCCGGAGGTCTCCACCGCCGCTGGGGTTACGGGGGTGCGGGGAGGGGAACGCTGTGGGACATGGCGAGGTGAGCACGGCAGCGCCGGGGGTGCCGGGCTCGGGAGCGGCTGCTGCAGCACAGCGAGGGCTGCAGGACACGCTCCTCGCTCCCGGCGCACCGAGAGCTCCACCGCCGCCCGTGCCGCCCGCAAAGGGTTAAGGGGAGCGGGGCCGGCGGAGGGCGGGGGCTGCCGGGGGCTCCCGGGGATTGGNTTCCCCTCCTCCCCTCGCTCCTTAAACGGGATTCCGGCTGGGCGAGCCGCCGGACGGCATCACCGGGCATCCCGCGGCGCGGAGCCCCGGAGGCTCTGGCAGGTCCCCGCTGTCCCTCCCCGCACACACACGCTCAGCCCGGCCCGGAAAGCAGGAAAAAAATAATTTACAAGGTTTCCCCCTTTCCCTGACCTCCTCGCCCGTGACTCTCGAGTGGAAAAAAATCGCCCGCGGGGGCGAAGGGGGGAGATTGTTAAAAAGCCGGTNCGCGAACGGCGGAGCGAACGGCGGAGCGGCCGTGTTTGCTTTGCTGGATGCTGTACGCGGGTTGTTGTGTGTCCTGGGGGCACGGGGTGTTTAAACCGGGGAGTTTACAAGGGTGAGGAATCCAGACANCGGGGGGGGGGCCCCCGCCGGGCGCCGTGGCCGCGGAGGGCATGAGGCGGCGAGCGGCGGGGATGGGCTCCGGAGCGCGGTGTTAGAGCCCGGCAGCAGCCAAGGTAAGTGTCCCCCGCGCCGCCACCCGGGCCGGGACACCCCGGCGGGGCCGCATAGCGCACAGCTGGGAGCCGCCAGCGCGGCCCCGGGGCGCGGGGCAGCACCAGGTGGCATCGCGCCGGGTGTCCCCCCCGCGCGTCCCTCCCTTGGCGACCCCGGTTCCCGGCGGCGAATATCCCGTTACCGCCGAGCCGCGCTGCGCCCGGGGCAGCCCCGCCGCCCCCCNCCGCTGCCCGCCGCGAACGGCGGAGCGAACGGCGGAGCGGCCGTGTTTGCTTTGCTGGATGCTGTACGCGGGTTGTTGTGTGTCCTGGGGGCACGGGGTGTTTAAACCGGGGAGTTTACAAGGGTGAAGAATCCAGACAGTGTTTAGAGAGTGAGAGTTTTAGGACGAGAACAGGGTGTAATTAATGTAAACCTGATCTTCCCCGGGTGTGCGTATCGCGGCGAAGGCATCTTCAAGAATCTGGGTGATTAAGTGCGGTTGCGCTTTCGGACGCACCTCTGGAGCCCACGGAAACAAGTGGGGCTGTTGCTGGGGGGGCGTGGGGGGAAAGAAGAGGAAAGGAGGAATCAGTGCTGTGCAGGGAAGTCTCGGAGTGGAGGAAGGCGCGTACCCAGAGCGGAGCCTGGCTGAGGGGCACTGGAGCAGCAACACAAAGTTTTCTGGGCTGCTGATGGGAGAGGTAACATTCCTCCTCCCCCTTCCCACCAAGTTCCTCCGCAAATTGTTAACCTGAAATCTTGTTTTATGGCCACTTGCTAGCGTTTTGTTTGCCTTCCAGACTGGTTCTGTACAGAATACCAAAGAATTATGCATTAACTGTAAACTTAGAGGAGCTTACTGGCCTCAGTGGGTTCTTGATTTATATCAGGCTAAAGCAGAGAGGAGGGCAAAGTTTTACTCACTGAGCACTACGGAATGAATTGCAAGTATGTTGCTCTTTCATTTGCTGTTTCTTCTTGTCAGTCTTCGCAATAGGATTTAAAACTCTTCAAAGTTGAGGGTTGTTCGGGGTTTTTTCCCTCCAATAACTATTTTGCTCTCCTTTTTCCTGCCTCCAGGTCTGAGAGGACAGTAGCCTGTGCGATACGGTGGGATCTGGTTTTCAAAATGGAATTGCAGCTGGCGCTCCTTTTCGCAGGGATAATCGCATTTTCGGACTCGGCGAGAGGTAAGGGCACCGCGCTTGGTGCGAACACCCTGCTCCCTTCCCTCTGCTCTGTGGGCTCGTGTTCTGCAAACACCCGCGGTGCCCCCGGAGGGACCCCCCAGGGGGGAGCTGCTGTCGGCAGGGACTCATCCCCTGCACGTTTTTTATCTGCGCAGAGGTGCAGGCTCGTGCCCATGTGTGGTGCCTCCTTACCTGCGTGGTTCGGGGCTGTCGTTTCAGGGATGAAGCGTGGTCACAGCGGCTTAGCTGAGCTCTGTTAGGTGCAGGTGAACTTCCAGGGTTGTTCTTTTTCTTGTGCCTGTGTAAAAATACACAGACAATTTTAGAGAAAAGCAACTGCATTCCTCTGTGGATCAGAAATACCTCTCCCCTCCTGCAATCCCTCCATCCTCTGCCCTGTGTATTCCCACTTACAAACTAAACAAACACATCCATTAACTTCCCCGGTGACAGACAAATGACAGTTCCTAACAGCGAGAGCGTATTTTAGAGCTGAGGCTCCAGCAGTTGATCAGATTTCAATAAACAGGTTACCCTTCCAGAGGCAAATTGAAATACATTGACCTGGGAATGATGGGGGTAGGAAAAAAGAAGTTTCTTTATGGGAAGGTGCTTTTAGCAAAGCTCTGGGATCGGAGTGCAAGGAGCAGTGGCTCTTCCTGTGCTTTTGCCTGTGTTGTACACAGGCAAAGGGTGCTGTCCTTGGAAAGCCTGAATGAGAATCCAGGCTTTCAGCTGCCCTGGCTCTGGTCACAAAGTAGGGACTGCATTGTTCCAGGAGGATGGGGGTACAACTTTAGGATGAAGGTTGCTCCAGTTGCAATTCCCGACAGTCTCAGAGTTTCTTGAATTGTTGTAAGACCTTTAAATCATCCAGCGTGATGGACTTGGGAANTTGGTTTAGTGCACTGCTTTTTTTTTCTTCTTGGCATTGGCTCTCAAGCAAATATTTTATGGAGGCAAAAGCACTATAAAATGATTTGGCTGGAAGCTGAATGAAAAAGAAAACAGTATATAGGCTGTAATTCCTGCAAGTCTGAATTCCAGGCAAGGCTTACAATGGAGACTCAGTTTAAGTTGTGGGCGATGGGCAGTAGTGTATGAATTGAGATGACTTCATGGATGTCTATTATTGCAATGGACCTGAGAAGTTGGTGGAGTTCCGGAAAAGATCTGAAGTGGGCAGGAGAAGACAGAAAGATTCTTGTCTCTGATGTGAGCTGAGTATCGTCTGCTTTACTGTCTGACCCTGTTTAAATTTGGTTTGCAATTGTCTTGCTCGTACACTTATTGCCCCTGGAAAGTGAAGTGCTGTGGGCTGTTGTGTGGAGAAGTGACAGAAAATTAACAATGGTAATTTCAGGACGTCATTGTTTTTCCTGTGGAAAGATCTTTTTAATATAACTTTGATAGGATCATATTGGTAATTGGGTTTATCTGAACACTCTTCAGAGCTGGAGAAACCCATCCTGTAAGTGCATGGAAAGATGGTTCTGGTTATTTAAAGTTATCTAGAAATAGAGGTTAAAAGCCAAGGCCAAACACATGAAAAATGTCATTCATTCATGTGCTGATTTAAGAGAGGGGAAGTAAAGAAGAAAAAGGAGTCATTGCTGTGAAAACAGAGACAAAATTCTGGCATTTAAATCCTGCTTTAGACCTCCTTAAGGTTGAGGGCATTTTTATAGTGAAGGAGGTAAATGGAAGATTAAACTTGCAAGCAGAGATGAGACACTCTCCAGAGCTCTGAAACTTTATTTTGTGCTGACAAATATCTCCAATTGTTAGGTGTTTACACTGGAATAATTTCAGATACTTGGAAAAATGTGCCAGGCTTTTAACGTGCCTGCAGAGTTTTTCTGAACGCCTCGTACGAGGCCTTTGGCCGCTGGAGATGTGTAAATGTTACCTGCTACAGTCGCTCAGGTTTTATAGGCAATCCTTCAGCCAAATCTCAGCCTGAGGTCGTGAGGCTCTTCTCTGGAGGAAGAAGGGCTCTTTGCTTTGGTCAAACAGCATTTAATATCTGTATCCTGATTGCAGATTAGACGTGTGTGGCACGAAGTGTGCAGATTAGACGTGATCGGAGGCATCACGAGTTAAATAGGTGCTTGCTGGCTGGTGATCAAGGGAGGAAGGTGGCTGAGGAGACTCTCTGGAAAAGTGATGGTCCTTCTTTTCTACTCATTTTAGGCACAAGTAGGTTATGCTGTAATTAGGGTGTTGATTTGGAGCTGTCTGATGCTGTGCCCGTGCTCGGGGAAGGGCTGTGCCATGGTGCATCTGCACAAGGGGGCAGAGTTAAGTTGCCCACGCGCTCCAGCTTTGGCATTTCCTGACAGTTGAATGCTCAGCTGCAATCTTGCATTAAATGTTATGTTGTATTATTTTTACATCTTTATTTAGGTGACGCCTTTTAAGGCAAAGGGCCCTGCAGGAATGACTGATTGGGTTTATGTGGCAGGTTTTTTTTTTCCCACCTCCCAGGCAAAAGGGGTGTTTTTCCAGGGTCAGATCTGTGCCTACTGGCTCTGTCCCACCAATGTATCTCATCACTGATGAAGGAGACACTATAAAAATGGGAATAGCTTAGCAAACCAAGATAAACTCTTGAGAGAGAGGTGATATCCTTAAGGTGTCCAGGCAAAGCAGACAGCGGGTCTGATTTTAGAGGTCCAGGTGGTAGAACTGTCTGTGTTTGAAGTGATGAGGGGTGAGGTAGCTCTGGCTGTGTTTGAACTGGCTTTTGGAGCTGAAACTGAAAGACTTAGACTAAGAGCTTGTCTGCACCTCCAAATGCACTGGAATACCCTTTCCAAAAAACTTAATCTGGAACAACTCTCTTAGTGGCCGATCTTATTCCAGGCTAAGGATCTCCTGGAGGGAGCTTGTACCAAAAAAGTCTTCCTTGGGAGCTATTTTGGTAGATATCCAAGCCCCTTCTCTCCCTTGTGGCTGAAGACTAGAGCGGCTGTGTGCTCAAAATCCACTCTTGGAGAACAAAACCTGCGTGCTGTGGTTTTCTAAGAGGGACTGTGCCTTCCATCTGACAGCCAAGGCGTGGGGTGGCAGCTTCAGCCTGGTTCCCAGCCACGATGGATAACATCTGCCCTGAACCTGGGATAACAGCGCAGGTCCAGCGCCTCATCCCTCATGTTATTCCATTCCTGTTCTCTCCAAGCAGCCCCATACTGGGCATAAAACTCCTCAGTGTCCTGCCCTGGCCCTCCTTCTGCGGAGATTAATGCCATCTTGGGTCGCTAACCTTTAGTGACTATGTCCTGCAGCAATGTAGCTCCTGCCACGCCACACCTCCAGCTGGACACAGGTAATACAATCTGGTATTTTCCTGCCTGTGTTATCTCAGTGGCAGACAACGCAATATTTGTTCCAAATCTGTCAAGTTGCCATCATATTCGCATTGGTGACCGTATATGGTAACGTTAGGATGTGCCTGGCTTGGTCCCGTGGCTTAAGCAAGATTTTGGATGGTATGTTTAGAAGTTTTTTGGTAAGAGCAGTAAACCACCCTCCTGTTAGCAAGTAAACTGATATTCTGCTGGTAACTAATTAGTTTGGATGTTGATTTCACTTTTCGGTGCATTGCGTAGGGTGGGGAAGAACGGGACCTTAATTGCTTTCTGTTCTGGCACTTCTCTGTGCGACCTTGGCTTGCAAACCTGCTTGATGTCTGCTTTACAGGGAATTTGCTGATTGGGCCACCTCAAAATTCAGTGGTTTTGTGCAGAAACAATGTTATGTGCCATTTTGCTTTCTCTTAATATTGAAGAAAAGGGAATAGGATGCTAGAGGTGTTTTCTTTATTTCTTGGAAGTTGAGTTCTTTGTTCTGATGAACAGAATTCCCATTCTGTAACTTTGGGGTTTGTAAGAGTGAATTTTGGGGTTTTTAAGGGTGAACTTTGGGGATTTATAAGAGTCCTTCAGTAAGCACAGAAAAGATAAATAATGGTAATGTGAGAGAGATGGTTGTTGGCTTCTGTTTCACGCCTTTATTCTTGTTGAGTGGTTGTTTCCAGATATAACGATTAGGTAATTTCTCGCTTGTGAAAGAGAAGCATGTTCAGATCTAACAGCCTGATTCAGATTTTATGGGAGTCACAGCACATCTTCTGGTGAAGTCTGGGGCATTTTTTGGACCTTGCTCTTGGGGAACTTGCTCACGAATAATCTGTCAGCATGACTTGTACCTAGAGTCAACATGACGATCTAAGAAAATCCTGGTTATTTTTTTAAACGCCGGTTCCTCCCTTCTTCTGAGGCTGTCGGCTGCTTTAAATTGTGGCCGAGTTTAAATATAAAATTCAGTGTGCGTCATACTGGAAAATTAGGGTTGATTTTATTTGTTTTTAATTAGGAATATTACAAAACTCAGCAAATTGCTGAAATGCATCTAGATCTTCCCTAAAGTTTTTATAACTCTGTTTTCCAAGTCCATGTGTTTCTTTGACCTTCATTAAAAGACTCAAGCAGCAAATCAAAATGTGTCTTTTCTGGGATGAACTTAAACACAGCAAAAGGCTGGACTCCAAAGTCTGAGTCCTAGCCACAGAAGAAACTTTCATATACCATGAGGTGGTGCTTGAGGCATTACAGGAAAGTGGTTTTTTTTCAGGAAAAGAATATCATTTGAAATTGAAAAAGAAGTGACCCTTGCTAGGGGGTGGGAACCCCCTTTTCAAGATTTGGGGCCATTGGTGCCAATTTATCACCTAAAGCTGAAGTTTTTAATTTGAAATGAATTGGTTGATAGAGCTGATCTTTTCCAGTATTCCCTCTGATAATTCCTTTTGGAGTGTCTGTCTCACCGTGAGAGACGCTGGTACGTCTGGGCACAGAGCACTTCTCATGGAATAGTGTGAGTGCAGTAGAGCCTGCCTGGGCATTTCTGGATTAATTACTGGAAGAGATAAAAATTTCCACTGAAAGAGGAAAATAATAATGCAGAGATCCTCTTGTGCCTAGGTTGAATTAAAAAAAAAACCCACAACCTTTAGTAATAGCTTTATTTATTTAGTGAGATTAGAACTGGTGCAGCTGATTTTCCTGAGATGTGAAGCTCCTACTTGTATCTGCAGTGACTTGTAAAACCATGCTGCCAAAAAGGATCTGTGCAAAGGATCCCAGCATTACAGGAGTTGGTGGAAATGCTCTTTTCTCACCTTTCTTTCATTAAACTGCCCATTTTGTCTTGTTTCAAGTAATTTGTCTTTCATCTGACCTCTTCCTGTGTTTTCTGGTGGGCTGCTCAAACTAAAATGCATTTGATCTTGTTTAGAATACTTAATTTGGATTTCTATTCCTTGTCTTATTCTCTGTAATCAATCTTTGTTTTGAGCTTTCTCTAATAATAACACCCCCATACCTATTTAACTGTGTTCACCTGTTCATCTTTTGCGACAAGGTGAAACATTTTTGGTCATATAAGGGACTTTTTGAGAGTGCAGCCAGTGTGAATGCAGAAGTTGCAAAGTCCTCTGTCTGATGCAAGCCTGTTCAGTCTGCTGCTCTTTCACAGCAACTGTGGTACTGTGGTAAAAGAGAAATATTTCCAGAAGCAAGCTTGATTGATCTGATCGTGCTGTCCCGATGTCGTAGGAGATAGGCAGGTGCAGCCCATGCCAGTTGTAACAGGTTAGGGCCTGATTCAGAGCCTGAGTGTTGGTGCTGTGACTCCTACTCACTCCCATAGGGTTTGGATCCATCCCTGAAGGATGACTTACCCAGATGATCTGTGCTATCCACCTCATGTGTGACAGCAGAGGAGATGTGGGCTAAGAGTGCCACTCGCCTGCTTGGCTGGACAGCTTGGACTCGCTTTTTTTATTCTAGAAAAGCCCATTTTGCTGCTACTGACTGCCAGCTCTGGCTGGTGGGTGGGGTGTGCGCAGCCAGGACTGAAAACAGTTTGGAAATTCGTGGCTTAAACTTTGGGTTGCTGCAGAGAGGTTTATCCCCAAAAACAGAGAGCCATCCTGTGGGCAGTGTTCTGGGTTTGGAGGGGCTGAAGACTGGCCTGAGTGTTGTTAAATAAGTGAATGTATGCTGTTTGTTGCTGAATCCATTCCCATCTCTGATTTTTATTTTTTTCCCCCCTTCCCAGTCAAATAAACCTGGGCTGTGAGGAGTTTGGTTGGTTGCTCTGATTACTCAGTGTCCCCTTTGTATCACAGCAGAAACACAGCATCCTGCAGTGCTGCAAGGAACCTGATGCTGTTATTTCATCCCAACCACTCCAATTTTCACGAAGAAATTCAGCCAAGAACTCCAGGCTACTTCTTCCATTAAGTGTTCAAACTTAATTTTGAGCTTTACTAAGGAAAGAAGAAAAATGTAAATTGGGAACAGAGGCTCCTTGGAGCAGGTTAATGTTTCTCAGGCTCAGCCTCTGTGCTCAGCTTCTCTACAAGTGGTTTCCAGCTCGATGGGACACAAAATAATTTCTCCTCTTATGTGATAAATTTATTTCATGAGAGATTCACACAATCTTGGGTATCCTGTCAGGAGAGTAATGCAAGAGATGTCATACCTTAGATGCCACTTGGGTGGCATTGACTTGGGTGGGTATTTTAGGAGCCATCAGTATTTGTGCCTGCCAGATAAAAACACAGGAATAGCAGACAAATAGAGAAACGTGGAAATAATTTGTGCAATAGACATTTTTAAAAATTTGTGTTCAAACCCTTGCTGGGTTTGCTGCACACACCCCCTGAACTGATGACCTTAGGAGTCAGGTACTAGTGTGCAGTGGCACAGCATCTCTGTGGTGACTTTGGGCTTGTTAGTGCTGCCCAGGATACTGGGAGAGGGAAAAAGCTGGAGGGGAATGTGGGGGGAAATGGGAAATGTGTTAGCCAGCCTCCAAGACAGAATTTAGTCCAGATTAAGTAGTATACCCTTGCTCTTGAGGCCTGCTGGTGCCTGGGAGAGGATCTCAGGCAGGCAGTGTGTTACTCTGAAGAGGATGATGGGATGCAGCTTTTCCAGTCTGTGCTGTAGTTCTCTCTTCTCCTGTGTCATCCCAGGTGCCCCCATGTACAGGTGTGAGACTTGGTTGGCTTTTGAGCAATTTTTTGAGTAAAAGCCTTGTACTGTAAAAGGGGTGCTTTCATTGTGCTAGCTGCTATTTTACTATTGCTTTGTATGGATTTTAATCTCCTTTTTTCTAGACAGAAGTGAATGGGGCGAGGCCAAATCAACCACACAGGAGGGAAAAGGGAAAACTGCTCAGACTCACCAGCCTCCCAAAGCTGCACAAGCCAAAGTAGTGGAGTTAGGCTGCTGCAGATGCTGGAGCCCTGTGAACAGGTTTCTTTCCCTCCTCCTTCCTCTCTATTAGGTCTGTGTGAGTTGGAGTAGCAGAGGAAGTTATTTTTCTCAGATCTGTTAACACAGATCTGTAACAGATCTGTAACTGCTGGTTGAGCAATGGCAAGTGCCAGATGAGCCACAGGTGTATGAACTGTGTGTCAAGGATGGAAGGGTTAATGAGTAACAGGATGAACCTCTGAACATTGTGGAATATGTCCCCAGGGATGCTCCAGACTCTCTGTGGAAGGAAGGATGGATTTTTGTCATTGACCAGTCAGTGTGAAACCGGTGGCTCTAACTCCTGCAGGCTGTGGATTCCCTTCAGAGAGAGGGTGCTCTGAGCCACCTTGCTCATCTTCTGGGTGAATCTAAATATTTCCTGTTCTTCTGCAGACTGACACAACGTTTTGGTGGCTATAACAGTGTCTCTTTATCCAGACAAGTAATATTGGGAAGTGTTTAATGTATTTTTGGGCAGTTTGAAATGGAAAAAGTGGGGAGGAGTTGGCAGCTCCTCCAGCATATGGAGATCAAGCTCCATGCTCTGATAAGTCATTTCATATTTTAATGTTCAGAGTTGGATTACAAAGGTGATAGTCCCTTTAGGTTCAGTGAGTTGTGGCTGAGTAGGTGTGAGTAGGATTTAAATATATAATCCTACCAGAGAGCAGAAACTGGAGCCTCGTAAGACCAGGCTGAGTTTCAGTTCTGTGCAGGGTGGCACCACGCCATGGGATGGTTCATCATGATCTGCAATAGTTAATATAAAACTAGAATAACAGATCAGAGCTGATGAGTATCTTTCCTCCTCCTGCTATTCCCAACCAATCAGAAATGCAGTATTGCCAGGGCTAATTTCATTAAGGGCTAATGAGAGTGAAACTTTCAACTTAATCATGGCCAGGACAGTAAATAGGTGTTTACTTTGCTTTATTTGATTGACAAGAAATCATAAACCTGTTGGGGAGATATTTGCATATGCAGGGAACTGGCTTTGGACAGTTGATTGCTAATTGCTGGATTTGCTCTCTGAAGGTGTTTGCCACTGCTCTGAGCACACAGCTATTGTTTCTGGGGTACAAAGAGGCACAAAGAAGAAGTAGAGGCTGGTGAGAGCATTTTGCTCAGGAGCTGCAGAAACCATAAGGTGGGGATGGGTCAGTGTTTTATCTAGGCCAGAGCAAAGTCCTGCTTGTATTCCTAATCAGAATGCTTTTCCTGATTTCCTGCTTTCTCAAACAGGAGTAGACCTGAGGATTTGGAGGATTTCAAGCAGTATTTTGTGATGGTGATGTGCACAGGTTTATTCTTGTCCTTGGAAATTCATTGGAAACACCAGACTAGTCCTCGTATGCAGTTGGTAAAGTAGCCTCTGGGTATTTAAATTGAAGTTAAATTCAGGGCTCTCCTCCCCTTGAGTATTCCTGTTGGGAAGAGGATTGTAGATTCGTAAGGTTGGGAGTCTGTCCGTTATTTTACCATCAGTACCAAAGAAGAAAGGTACTGCAAGGTGCTACTCAAAAGTAATCATAGTAATAGACCTGCATGTTTATAATAACTATGAGTATTTATTTAGAGTTTCCAGTGCATTAAAAAAAATATATATATATATAAAGAGACACAAGAAGTGCTGTTCAGCATAGGCAGAGTTCTTCTTCCTGATACTGTCAGGAGAAAAAGCTTGTCTTTCTGAAGGCCACAGACTAAGTGGAGTTCCAGGCTTATTTTTCTTTTATCCTAGAAAATCCAATAAATCCAGTAAATTCTTTCAGTGTGGTCTTCCAAGAGTTTTTCAACTTGGTCTGACTCACAGATTATTTGAGTGCCATTATAGACTAGGGGTCAAGCAAGTTAATTCCCAGAACAGTATGCTGCCCTGTTTTCAAACTGTGCTAATCAGGGTTTTGAGTCAAAGCATGGCAGTTTGCTTAGTGAAATTATTTTCCTGTTAGAAAATTACAAATAGGCTCTGACTATTCGTGTTGGCTTTGGTCACTGGAGCACTCACATCACATGCAGTGCAAAGCCCCCAGGGATGCAGTCACTGTGGATCAGGGCACTGGTGGGGGCTCATTTCCCATTTCACAAGATTGAACTCGTGCAAACAGGCTAAAACCTTATGAAAGGAAAGAAAGAAATTGTTGCTGCTACATTTCCACCTCCCCCAGGACGGAGGGAGGGCTGTGTGGAGCCCGTCTGAGCTGTACCGTGACTGTCCTTCCCCAGAGGAGACATTTGGTGGAGTTACTTGGTTACCTCTCCCCCTCACCTTTTTGTAATGGACTCTTGTTTACTTTTTCCTCCCCCTTTCCCAAAGCTTATTAGCCTTGTTTAGGCAGAGGAAATGAATTAACATAATTTACTGTTGTTTAGAACAAGACACATTCCCTGCATGTATGTATACACACGCTGGCATTCGCCCTCCCAGCGCTGAGCGTGTTTACAGAGTCTGGCTCCATTTAGGGAGAACAATACCCTGATTATAGAGGGCAGCCTTTTCTTTCCAGAAACCAGAAGGAACCCTTTGCTTCAAGCAGCTACTGCCCCTTGAAGGTGCGGGCGTTGTGAGCTGCTGGGAAGGGGGGAATAAATCTGTTGTGGACACAAACCGGCAGCATTGTTCTCCGCGGAAGTTGTTTTAGGGCTGGGGGTGAGGAATGGTGTTGGGATAAACCAAATGCCAAGTGTAAGATCTACCAGCATGCAGGGAGGTGTCGTGGCTTCCAATTTAATTTTCAAATAACAGCTGTGAGACTTCATGGGGAATTATTTGGTGCTGCTCGAGCTGGCAGGGGAGCTGGGGAGGCTGGGTGGGAAGAAAATGGTAATTGAGTCTCAGAGTGGTTTTGGATGGGCTGAGTTGGGTTGAAAGGTGCTGTTATGTGTGAAATGCCGGTCATTTCTAATTGCAGTCGTGCACCTGTGCCTGGTAGATAATGCTGGAGCCGTGTCATATGGAGCATTTGCTTCACATGATGTTGAGAAAGGTCAAGCACTTGGTTTCTGTCCTGCTAAGTTGGGTCATTAGATGCACAAATAGGGACCCCCCATTCATTTGCCTGGCTGCAGCCGCTCAGATCCTGGCAGTAAATCCTTCTCAGGTGTGACTTCATGGCAGCTGAAGATGACTGAACTTGACCCCATCACTGGCCTGTCCTTGTCCTCCTTTGCTCCCAGCCTGGTAACTCCCTTATGCCTGGGGGAGAGCTCCTCTGACCTTGCTGTGGATGTTTTGGGGAGGAAACTTGGGCAGGAAGCCAACATGAAAAAAATCGTGATGGTTTAAATTCTTAGAGGAGCATGGGCTGAGCTTGTGGAATATCACAGTGTCTCCACAGGCAGCAAGTCCTTTCTTCCATTCCCACTTATGACAGGAAGGCTCAGTACTTTGAAGGACTGGATATTTATGGGAACATTTATAAAATGACTCTTTAGGAATCTCAAACGCATCAAGGTCCACAGGGCAAGATGTAACATAGCCTGGGGGCAGTGAATGTGAAGACTGAAAAGTCATGTTTGGTTCAGCTCAGTCAGGGGTAGTGCATTGCTGAACCTTCTGCCCTGGGAGATTGCATCTTTCACACTCTGCATCATGACAATTTTGTTTTGTCTGAATGGTCCTTTGAAATTTGGAGTACTTTATTGGGAAATGGTTGACATCTTCCTTCCTCTGTCTCTGCTTTTGGCTTCTGAGGCAGAAGGATCATTTTGGGGAGGTGGAAAATGGTGAGTTAATTCTGTCAGCATTTGCTGGCCTGCCTTTGGCATTGCCTGCTGCAAGGAAGGAGCTGCTTCATGAGAAGCACAGCGGGCAGCAGAGGTGGCTGCAACCAGTGCTACTGGTGACCAGGTGTTCCCTCTGGCCCAGGCTCAGTGTGTATCCACCCTGCAGCCAAGCTGAATGTGGGATATCACCCAGAAGTTTCTCCTCAAGCTTGGCTTTGTCTCTACAGAACTTGACTACTGACGCCGCTTCAGCAGGCTGCAAAAATAAGGCAGAGAAAACAACTTGGGCAAAATACTCCCTGTGGGTGAAAATATTTTTCCAGGCAGAGTAGCAGAGCCAGCAGGCTAAACAGGTTACACTGCAGGGCTGCATCAACAGTGTTTTTAGGGGATTTCTGGAAGGGGCTGTTTATGTTGGCAGGTGAGACGTGGTGCAGGAGTTCTGTCCAGGAATGATTGACATATGTCTAACCTTATGAAACATGACCCAGCACCCCAGAGAAACTGTGACTTTTGCCTCTTGATCCATTTTTTGTAAAGAGGAAAAGGTCCTGGTGCATGTATCAGTATCCATATGAAGGCTGCTGGGGTTACTCTGCCTTGGAAGACTAAACTCAGGTACAGGTGTGAAAATCAGAACCTGGTACTCAATAACTCTGCGTGTGGAAAGAAAAAGATCTTTTTTTTCTTAAATATGCTTTAAAATTTGCCAAATCTTCTCTTACCTCGACAATGGGTTGGGCAATGCAAGAGGTTCAGGCATAGGTTCCAATGCTGGCTTGTGGACTGTAAGAAGGACAACAGGAACAGGGCAGTAAGAACCACTCCAGGGTCCATCCCTGCATCTGTGGTGGCTTTAAGCTGAGAGTGTGAGGGTGTGTGGTGATTTGGGGAAAATGTGAATCTTGGCAACAGTCCCTGATTCAAAATATCTGGGAAACACTGAGCAGGGAGGTTGAAAATACATCTCTGGGGTTTTGTTCTCCAGAAGGAAAAACAGCATCAGACTTTCACTGAGACAAGTGTTTGGCAGAAAAAAAGGGAGCAGCTTAGTTATCAGACACTAACTGAAATAACAGCAGCGAGGAATAACCCTGAATGAATTTTAATGGCATTTTAATTTGGATCTTTTTGTTTGTGTGCTTACAGGCACTTTTTCTTTTACAAGGGTAATGCAGATAAGTGCAAAATCACCCCAAACTGCAAACCCAAGAACTTGTCTGAGGGAGATGAAAAATGCTCCAAAGTAATTGAACAGGTTTTCTGCTGTAATTAACCCAGTGTTAAAACTGAGTCAGGGCCTTCTGTCTGTGGCATGTGTTGGAGGTTATTTACAAGACAGATATTAAGGTAGAGCTTGAGGAGGACTGCAACGTCTGAAATATTTAATTTTGCTCTTGGAGAGCAGGTCAGCAAATAAGCAGTGGTTTTGGTTGGTACAATGAACAGAGCATAAGGCAAAGTTGTTGTTTTAGCTGGTGTGATTTTATTTATTTATTCTTTTTTTAAATTGGGGTTAGTGCCTGGAAGTCCTCTTTGTACCAAAGCCCTGTCGTCGTGGTAAGGGCTGTCAAACCCAGAACGAACAACAGACAGCTACAGTGTTAAATGCTACAGCTCTTTGTATAGAGACTTTGTTTTCCTCTGATAAAGGGCCCCTCCAAAAACCAGACCCATTGGTCAGCTAAGTTTTATTTACCCTGTACCCCTCAGAAAGGTGAGATCCCATATTTGCTGGCTGCACCCTGTACAAAGTAGATGTTTCCCTGATAAGGATTTCTTGCTGCTGCTGCAATGCAGACCCACCAGGCCAATAATTCTGTCCCCAAACCTTGTGTCAGTGCCCAAGGTGAAACAGATTTGTTCATGCACAGGCTGGAGCCCTGCACTGAACACCCACCGTGGTTCATGTGTGGGAATTGCAAGTCCAGGTGTCCCCTCTGTGCTGTGGATCAAGGCATCATTGACTTCAGGGAGAGATGGCATTACACCATGCTCGTTTTTTATGGAAACACCCATCAAAAGTCCTGGAATGATAAAAAAAAAAGAATTACGCAGATTATTCAAGCATTATTACTATTATTATCATCCTCGTCATCATCAGAGTCTCTTCATCTATGCACCAACAAGGTCTGACTGCTCCCAAGTGTTGCTCCACATCCTGCTGGAGCCCACCATGGGTTTCCACCTTCTAGAGAGGTGGAAAGAACAACCAACCTAAAATCTGGGAGAAGGAAAGAGAGTTGAGAGAGGCAAATTTTCACACAGTCACAGAAAAAGAGATCTTCCAAAAGATTTCATTTTCCTTTCAAAGGCTTCTGGTAGTTGTTGAAAGGGCATTTCAGTGGAAGAGGGCCAAGCAGCCCTAGGCAGAACCAACACCCTCAATTGAGAAAGATTTTTGCAAACAGCAGTACTGTTAAGAAGTAATTAAAGTCAAATAAAACACGGAAAATAGTGTATGACACATCTATTTGAATTCATCCCAGTTTGGATCCACTGGAACCCACGTAGCACTACACCGGAGGCAAACAAGGGGAGGTCCAAACCCAAGGATTTCAATGCATTTCTGCAACTACTGAAGTCTCTGTTCTCAGACACCATTTTTCCAAGTGTTTAGGCACAAACTTACTTCAAGCACCTGGAGATTGCTTGTATTTAAAGAAATACTTGCTGAGGACCTTCCACTCTTGCAGCTCCCTTTGCTTGGTTCCTCTGCCTCCCCTGCAGTGTTATCTTGGGCAAAACTTGAAAATAAAATAAAGGAAAAGGGTAATTTTGGGAGCCCAGCTGTGTCACTTCAGGTTTTACTTGCTGTTGAGGAAGATTTGTGAGGACTCTCTGGGGGAGAAAGGGTCAGGTCAGAGGTATCAGAGGGGCTTCTAATGCCAGAGCAGCTCACCAGGGAATGTCTGTCTGTCTGTCCTTCCCTCTGGGGTTGACAAGAGGCTGATTCCTTCCGCCAGCTGTTCCCTCTGTCACATTACAAATGAGGCTCTGAAAAGCAGCCCTTGGCCTTGAGACAGCTCTACTCTTGCTAACTTGTTCTACCCATCAATTAATGTCAAGCAAAGGTGTTTTATAACTATTTTATAACTTTTTCAAGAGCAGGACCTTCATGCCTGTGCAAAGGAAAAGTCCAACTCCTGTGTGAGATGACTGCCAAAATGCATGGTGGGGTACGTGTGAAAGCAAACAAAACTTTTGCATTTCATGAAAAAAGTGCTACTTAACATCCAAATTCTTTCATGGACACTTCACCCAAAAAGAGCATCTTTTTTGTAAGTGAAGATGGGAAAAAACATCTTTATCCTCCCCATCAGGACAGTGGCACTTAAGACCAGCATCAATCATGATCAGAAGATCTTCATCCATTTCTGATGAGCTTGAAAACCTGGCACTAAGAGCTGGTGGCTTTGCCTGGATTCTGTCCTAATTCCATTCCATTCTCATTCCTAATGTGAGCAAGCAGCATTTCGAGCCATTGTTCACCCTTGTAGCTCTTGGCCTGTGCAGTGGGTGTGAAACGTGAGGAGTGAATTATGAACAAATAATTAAAAATCTTGCATGGCAGCCGTGTTTCCTGAGGGGGAATAGCAAGACAACAGTGGGGGCCTTCAGGCCCTGTGTTACCCACTCACCCTCTCCTCTTGTACCAACTTCCAGCAATTCCACCGCGTGTTTTTTTTAGGAACTAACTTCCACCCAAAGACTACTGAATTTTTCTCAAACGCCGGGTTCTGTCAGAGCTGATAAGGCAGCAGCCAGCCTGCAAAGATAACACAGGGTATCAAGGCTTCTTGGGTTTGTCTTTATTTGGATTTTTCAGCAAGCGTTTGACAGGCGCTGGGAGCTGTCTGGAGACTTTGGGTTTAGTGGGTCCCCCCTGCTTTTCTCTTTTTCTTTGGTACCAAAATGCTTTTAGGTTGATTTGGAAGAAAACAAAAGGTCTGATGGAGCTGGGGAATTAGTGGTGTTTACTGAAGGTAGTGGGGAAGGTGGACAGTGGGGCCTGGATGCCGAGGGTGGCTCTAGGATCTGTTGTTTTGATGTCTTCACTTGGAAAATATTCCCCCCCAACAGGGTTTAAAGGGGGTAAAGAACAATTCAGAGTCACTCTAAATGCCTGATCACTGGCAGGAATGTGTTGAGGTGTATGAAAACCTGTGATTAATTGTCTTTTCAACTTCCCCCTGACTCCCACTCCCCTTTTCTTGCAGAGTTGTCCCTGTTTGGGCTGCTGGCTTTTGTTAACCTCTGAGGGTGTGTTTATGCTTGGCTTATGTTAAAGGAAAGGAAAATTTTCCAGTCACAAATTGATCTATCTGTTGATGCTAATGACTTTGTACTAGGGAGTTTGGTGAGCAGAGCAGATGTGGATAGAAAACAGAGCCCATGCCCTTACACAGAGATGTCTTCTGTCACTCTTAGAATGAGAGATCAGGGTCCATTTTTAGCCCAGGTGAGCCCTTAGTGAAATAAGGTGTTCCCCCTGTGCTCACCTCTTTGTAATGACCCCCTGTGTCCCCAGTTTTGTAGAATCATAGAATCCTAGACTGGTTTGGGTTAGAAGACTCCTTAAAAATAATATTTTTCTAACTCCCTGCCATGGGCAGGGACACCTTCCACTAGACTGCCACCTCAACTTGACCTTGAGCACTTCCAGAGACGAGGCAGCTAGTTCCAGTACTTCACTACCCTCACAGGAAAGAATTTCTTCCTAATATCTTGCCCTCTGTCTGATGCAACTCTGTGGATGGTTGTACCATGGGTAAAATTAGGACAGAGATATGACTGGAAATCCTATTAAAAAAAAAGGAAGGACTGAAAGTCATGGCATAGCCCTGTAGCACTGGATTTTA
Source organism: Drymodes brunneopygia (assembly GCA_013400955.1). Classification (NCBI taxonomy): domain Eukaryota; kingdom Metazoa; phylum Chordata; class Aves; order Passeriformes; family Petroicidae; genus Drymodes; species Drymodes brunneopygia. Next base: position 308,350 of record VZTZ01030480.1, on the reverse strand, counting down.
TATTACCTGGCTGTTGCTTGTGGCACCCTTCAGGTGGCTTGGTACCAAGCAGGCTGTTCCTCACTGATATTTAATATTCATTGTTTTGTCAGTGGTGTTTCACCATGGCTGGAATTGCAATGCCAAACTAAGTCCCCTTTCCAAATTTCAATGCAATTTGTGGGCATGCTTTAATTAAGCTTCACAGCACTGCTTGGAGGAACATATTTTATGCCTACAGTATCGTGCAGGCAACCTCATAGAGAGGGTCAGGAACAGTATGGGAACACTGTTTTTGTTACATCCTTCTGCCCAGCAAATCTTGCTTGCTCTTTAATGTAACCTGTCACATATGAAATTAATTTCCAACATGCATTTGCTTACAAAACAGCGTTCTTCACACCAGAAATCTATAGCAGTAGAAGAAACCACTGCCAGATGTCTGTATTTATAGAAAACCGGTGTGTTCTGTCTGGCGATGACAGAATATTTCAGAGTATTTATGAAGTGCTCGTGTTTTTAGAAATATTGAAAGCCAGTCAGTATCAGTAGAATCTTGCTTTTCTTATTTTAACCAGCAGAACATGTTTCTTTAGTAGATACAGTACTAAAAATCTAGGAAAAAAGCTTTCCCTACCCCTCTGTCGTCACTGGTTTGTTTGTTTTGTTTTGGTTTTTTTTTTTCCCAGCTTCACAGACTTCATTTTAAAGGCACATCTCTGGTTTTAAACAAACATTACTAGAATCTCATGCAGTTTTGACTATATACTTCTACAGGAGGCATTTTTGCTTCAGAGATAACTGCTCATAAAGCTGAAAGAATAATTTTCACTCTGACAGTAGGTGATGCAACATTTTTCAGTTTTCAGAGTGAGGCGTTTCTTTTTGCTTAGCTGGCCTTCTTTTGGATTGTTATCATGCAGAGGGTCTCACATTTGAATCTGAACCCTTTGAGTGTTAAATTTGGATTAAGCCAGAGGTGTTGGAGGGTGCAGAAGCCCTGGCATGGCTGCTGGCTACAGTGAAGCCCATCAGAAACGGTGTCTTACAGACAGTTTTGTTGTTTTCCAGACTGTCTGTAAACAGCTCAGTTGAGCCACTCAGTGCCTCGGGGTCAAGGGCTTTGCTTATATTCCTGACATAGACACTGGAGAGTTTTCAGAACTAAAATCTGCAGAGATCTCCACAGACCCTGATGCTGTTGGAAGCCAGGGCTTGCATACCTGGCAGTAAATAAATGGAAGGGATTTAGATAGGTGCCTTTACATATTAGGGTAACAAATGAGGAGCTGTTCAGAAACATAAGCGAGAGGGGCTCCTTGTGGGATTTACCACTGGAACACAATTGCTAATCTGTGCAATCTACAAATCAAATTAATTGAGTTTGCTCAGGCTGTTGCTCACACGATTGCTAAGCACAGTAGCTTGAAGGCAGTGAGGGTTTGGCCTCCCAATCTCTGCAGCGTATTTGTTTTTTCTGCAGCAAATGCCTTTGATATATGTAAGTTATATTTCCGTACATTACAAATGATAGATTCCTCCCCCATATCCTGTGACAGCCTTCCCTGGAGACAGACAGTCTGTGTTGTTTTAGCGAGATGGAGAAAGATTAACGGGAGAGGTTTTGCTAGTGTTTGCAAAGACTTTTAGCAAAAGGGAAAGGTTTGGATAGAGGATTTAGTGAGAATGAAAAAGCCTTTCTGAAAACTCCTGCCTGCCCGCAGGGCTCCCCTCACTGCCTCCCTTCTCATGCTGCCTTCTGCCTGCAAGGAGCATCAGGACAGTGCAGAGGAACCCACAGGCTTGGCTCCCTCCCTGTGCTCCTGCTCAGGTTGAACTAATCCCGTTGCATCTGCAGGTCTGTAGAATATTTTCTGATCCAGCTGTGCTGGTGCATTGAGTCTGTGGGTGGGCAGGGAGCCTCTGCACCACTGGGGAGTGTGAGGAGGTGGGTGCAGGTGGGGAAGGGGCTCCAGGGGACCCCTTTGTCCTCTCCATGGGGCTCACCCCACCAGGCATGGGAATGCTGTCCTGCAGCCTGAAGCCAAAGCATCACGAGAAGTGTTCAGCTCATGGATGAAATCATTTACATGTCGGTGTCTGAGCTGCCCTCAGAGCTGATGGGGATGTTGGTAAGTAGGGCACTGAGCCAGTATTGACCATCTCTCTGCAGGCTGTAATGGGAGTTAGACACTTCATTTTAGATGAGCCCAGGAGCTGAGTCCTGTCCATATTTAAGTTCCTGGGATAGCTGGTGGTGATGCTGCCATAGCCAAATATAGCTCATATGTATCTGCATGCAGTGCCAGTAATTAAAGTCTCTAGGTAAATCACAGGCAAGTCCCCACTGAGCTTTTTCCCCCACTGAGTTTTTAGAGCTGGGTAGGCTCTACCTCACTTTCACAGCTGCTTAATATCCTCAGTGCTCTTATTCAGAGCCCCCATCTCCTCCCTGCCAGGTGTGCTTGAGAACACATCACATCCAAGTTACACATCCAAGGACGTTCCTGTGATATGTTTTGGTCACTGTCAGCGAAGTAGCTGAGTCTGGGAGCTTAACACACTGACTCCTTGCTCCTATGTGTGTAATATTAGATGTATTTAAGGGAAGAGGTGGTTTTCCTTCCTCCTGCTGATCAATTTATTCCCTAGAGTGGGAAGGATTAATAGCCCTTGGGGCTTTCTCATCACCATGCAGGAATTAGCATCGCAGGCAGGAGGGGCTCAGAGGTCTGACCTGCAACCTTGTGTGGTGTTTTCATTGTGAAGCACAGACAGGATGTACAGTAAATTAGGTTCAGGCAGTTCTGCTTGCTGAAAACAACATCATTTCACAGTGGCCCTGAAAACAACTTTTTTTTTTTTTTTTTTAGAGTCCTAGCAGAGGGATTGTAGCTGGATCCAGGAGGAGGAGGAGGAGTTGTGGGTGGTGGATCAGGAGCTGGAAGCAAAACTTTCCTCTCTGGAGTTAGTGCTGCAAATCCTGCCCTTGCTGACAAGGCTGGTGACGCACACAGAGGGCTTGGTGGCCTTCACCATGGCCTGATACAGGGCTGGTAGAGCAGCTCCTGCTTCATGTGAGCTGGAAAAGATGGACACCATGGCCTGGAATCCCACTGTGAGGAAAAAGAGTATCCAATCATGGCAGCAGTTGGAAAAAGCCACCAACAGACAGTGCTCTGTGCAGAGCCCCAAAGGTCCCTTCAACCGCGAGGGAGAGGAGCTCCTTCAGCCTCTGCTGTGCTGCAGAGCAGGATTTATTTATCCCAGACTTTACCTGCATGGCATTGAGGTGCATCATGCCCTAAAAGCACCTTTTCCTCCTGTAAAGAAAGATGAGGAACCCCTCAGGTGCCTCTGCTCTGTGTGTCTGAAGTTAGAGGTGAAGTAGGTCTGATGGGATCTGGTTTTGAGCACGTTCTGGTGTAAATCAGGAATGGCTTCTTTGAAGTGGAAAAGGAAGGGCTTATTTAAAGCCAATATATGTGAATTTACCCTCAGGCTTCAGTGAGAGTTAGAAGGATTAATATGTGAGCCAGCCCATTTCCTTACACAGGCAAAACTTTTCCTTATGGCAAGAAATTCAGCTCATTGCAGAAGGCTCAGGTACCACCAAACTCTGAATGGGAGGCATAATGTCTGTAGACATTGTCTTGCCTGTCTGTCTGCACAGGGAGAAGTGTCATGGTAAATGAATCCATTACCCAGGATTGTTGATACAACACCTTTCTTCTACCTCTGAAAGAAGCTTCCTTTTAGGTCTTTAAATCTGTGTTATCTTCAACTCCCTCGGTGTAATTGAAGGATTTGGGGATTAGAGGATGGAGCCAATGTCACTGCTGCTTTTCTGCATTTTTGGAATGTGAGGGAAGAGGCTGGGGGTGGAATGGTTCTCGAGTGTGCAGTTTATTGGTGTGTCTTCGGTAGAGTTTTATGGCTTTGTTAAAAGATGTTGAGCTGTATGATTTACTAGCACTGCCAGAGAGTGTATTAATGATTATTCCACATTCCGTGAGATCCTAGTGGGTCCTGCCCATGGGAAGGTCAGGACGAAGGGGCATTTGACATAGTGCTGCTTTACTTACAATAACAACTGATAACGAGCCTAGAAAATAAGCAAGTTCCTTTGACTTCAGGGAGCGTTATCTTGCAGCAGATATCAACACAGCCTTCCAGAGGGAACAGTTGACCCTTTGCTGCGTGTTGTCAGATCTGTAGGGAAGTGCCATGGCAAAACCTGCATGCACAAATGCACTTGGAAGTGCTTTTACTTGCTTAGGAACAGGTACTCCAACATTAGCAGTTTTTGCTGGCAGATGCAGTACTCTCTGCTAACCATGCAGGATTGTGGGGTTTGGTTGGGAATGAGCAGACCCAGCTGGCATGAAAAAGGGCTTGTCAACATTTGTATTTCTTTTTCAGGGTTATTCTCTCGTAAAAAGTCAACCTGGCCCATTTGGTGCCTTCCAGAGCTAAAGGGCCTGGGTCTGGTTAGTCTGAGGTTCATACCTGATCCATTGACTATTTCTGGTGCATGTTCAGAGTTCTCTGAGAAACATTGGTGTTTTTTGACTTTGTAACTTCTGCACTGCACAGCAGCCGAAGCTTTAAGAAAATCAGTGATTATTTAATTAAAGAAAAAAATCTCTTAGCAGAGAGCTCCATTTTTGGGTGATGGCCACCCAGCATTGTAGACCTGTTCCATTGTGGATTTGGTTAGGCTGTCTCAGAGTGACAGCTGGCTGTGGGTCAGCCTTGCCCTTCCAGCATCTGTACTGGTGGAGATAAGACAGCAGTCACCCCTCAGCTCTCCCTGCTTCCAAAGCCGGTTTTACAATGTTTTTTTAATTTTTCACAGGCTACTGCTGGCCAAGTGGAGACATTCCTTGTCTGTTATTCATGGGCAGAAATGCTTGATTAGGGCTCCTCTTCCTGGAAACATCAGTGAAGTTGATGCCCAGGATCCTCTTCCACAGATAAGATTAAGAGCATGGAAATCGGCACGCTTCTGGCAGTGGTTTTTACTGGCCCCAGGTGGTAATTGCAGAGAGGGTATTTTGGACTATGAGTAATTTTTCAAAAGTTTCCCTGTATCATTTGTCCGGCCCCATTCACTGGTGGGTTCTGGGGGCAGAGAGCTCAGCGAATTGACATGGGTTTTTCTTTTCTCCACGTTGTTTCTTTGGCTGGCAGGGGCTGTGAGGGTTGCTGCTGCAAAGGGAATGAGTCACTCGTTTGTTTGAAGCAGTGAAGAAAGGTTCTGCGTGTTCCCATTGATGTTAAACGCGAAGCTGTGATGTCGGTGGTTTCCTTTTCTCTTGCTTTCAGTGTATTTGGTTTTCATATCAGGGAGGTCAGGAATTCGTGTTTGCTGCCTTTCAGGAGGGAGGTTTTGAGTAGTCTTTAGCTCTTTCTGGCTGCCCATCCCAAGCTGCTGCTCTCGAAGCACAGTGGAGCCTGTCAGCTGGGGATACTTTCCGTTGCTGTTTTTGTGGGGAACCTGCCTGAGCTTTCTGCCTCATGGATCTATTTTACTTCACTTGTTTTTATTAAAGTCAGTGACCAGTGCAACCCTGGAAGGCAGCCAGGCTTTATTTCATGGCATTACAATTTGAAGGATGTGAGGATCAGCGTGTGCCATTAGAGTGGCTGGTCTGTCCTGCCTGGCACAGAGCTGGGAGCTTCATCTGTGGATTCTCTTATGGGAGGCACAAACCTGTGCTTGATTAAATCCATTCTAGCATCTCTCTGTATGATTATTTCCCTGCAGGCAAGGAAAAGATAGAGGTGAGACTCTTACATCTGGTAGTCTTCTCTCAATAAGCAGGAAACCTAATTTCCCATCCCACTGACTTTACCCCAGTGAGTTTTTCCTCTATAGGGTGTCTTGCTCAGGAAAATGCAGAAGTGATCCCCCTGGTGTAGGAGGACCTGGTCCATGAGAAAGCTGCTTTCCCTGCCCAATGGTGTTGTAACAGACTGCATCCTCCTCTCTTTCACTCCCCACAGGTAAATTTCCTTCAGAGTAGTCACCTCGGGACACGTGTGTGCATATTCAAAACAAGATATAAACCCCAGACAGTGTCTTGTAAATGCTTCTGTTGGCTGCTGGTTCTGCTAAAAGCTGGAACAGCAGATTTCACTCTCCAAGTAAAATTGGTCCCCTGAGGGGCACAGCTCCACCTGACATCAGCAGCACCCTGTGGTTCCCCCATTGTTTTTACTTTTGCTGTGTCTGTAATTAAAAAAGCAAAACCATCCCATCCTCACCCCCACAGAGACCATATGTGGAAGTGGCTCTCGGTGCTTGATGCAAATGCAGAAAATGTGTCTGAAAATAGATTGCAAGTGATGTAAAAGCCATGCTCATCAGAGGAAAACGCCAACCCAGTTTACCCTCATGGTCCTGCGAGGGATTTTGTCTTGTGCAGAATGTGTTTCCCCCTCGCCCCCCTCCTCTCCCCTGGAGCTGTAAGTCCCCTTTTGTTAGGCCACTGTCGTGGAGCTAAATCCTGGAAACGTAATTTATTCAAAGTGTTCTGCACGCATGTAAATGGGCAAAACTTATTGACAGCTGAGTTAAAGTATCTCTTTCTTCCGCGTAACAAGGCACTTTTGCTGGACCTTTGAGCCGCTGGCTTTGTTCCTCCGGCGGGTGAAAGGAGCTTGTGGGGGGAGAAACAGGAGGGAGAATGCCTCGGGTGTGTGTGGTGTGTCTGCACAGCCACAGATTTTGGTGGGCAGTGCCTCTCCCCACGGCAGGTGTGGGATGGCACACAAATCTCAGCATATTCTTGATGTGAGAAGGGCCTGTCTGTGTCCCTGGTCCTTTGAAAGGCTCCAAGGGGCCGCATGTCCACCTTTAACTGTGGGAAATGACAGTTCCCAAAAGGATCTTGGTGTTTGTCTATTAAATTCCGAGCACACAGCAAATTCAGCTGAACTTTCTGCTGCTTAAGCACTACTCTTTCCTCCTCCATACAAGGCCTTGAATTAGCTAATTAAAATCTAGGGGAGAGAGGGAACAGCCTGCTATGGAGTGAACTCACAAGATTTCTGAGGTCATTGCTGGTACAGAGTTCCCTCACTCTGTCCCATGAAAAGATTTTTAAGTATTCATTGGAAATCTCCCATGGATTTAACTTCTTCCTTTGTTTTCCTTTGCAGTAAAAGCTTGATTGAAAGTGGCTGTGGCAGCAGTAATGCCTGGCTGAGTTTGGAGAAAACAAGCTCTAGGCCCATTTAGACATTTCATTTGAAAGCAGTTTCCATTATCTCCTGTTAGGGGCTGTGGTTAGTAAGGAGCAGGGTGAATGCATATGTGTGTTCATCCACTATGACTTCTTTATCAATTTTATTTTAATCGCTATTTTTTAAGAAGAGGTGAGATTTTTTTTTTTTTAAATACAGGTAATTAATGTCTGATAAACCTGGCTCCAGTTTTCTTGGGATAAACTTGGATGGAGGATCCCAACAGTATTAAGCAAGTTGATCCCAGAGTTAAAATACAATTTATTCTATTCTATCAATTTATCTTTTAGAATATCATCAGTATCACATGAAAGAAAACTGAAAAAAATTTGGGATTTTTTCCCCCTACAGTTAAGACTCTTTTTTTTTGAGACACCGTTTTTAAAACTTATTTTACATTCTGGAATTTAAGGCATCAATTAGTGTGACCTGATCAAAGCTACATCATATTTCATCAAATGTTTTCTGAGCCTGAGTTAACACAGGTGAGGCTTTGAGGAGAGGAGTGGTTCTGCCTGAGTCCCAGCAGTGCAGCCCCTCTCACTTCAGTGGGACTGGAGGAAGGTTTTGAGTTTTTCTTAGCAAAACTGGAGCAGATCAATGCATGAAGTGGAGAATTTATTTATGTAAGGACAGGACTGGAAATGTTTATCTTAACCCCAGAGCAGGTAGGGCACGTGAAGGCAGTACTGGCTTCTGCAGCATATCTTGAGCAGGGAATTGCATGGGGGAAATTCTGTCTCAGCAACTCATGCCTGAAGCATGCTCTTTGTGTTGGGACAAAGAACTATTTGTCAGCAGAGGCTGTTTCATATAAAAATGGTATTTTCCACTGAGTTTTGTTTTGGAGGCCCTTCTCTCCCCGCATCCCCTTTCCTTCTGTCTGCTGCCATCTCACTCTTCTCTTCTCTGCCTGCCCTGGGCCAGTCAGACTCATTGCACTACTGAAAAGTAATGCAGCAAAACATTTTCTGGTGATTCTTCCTGAATCTTCCTTCTCACCACATCGGAGTGACCACACAACGAGGAGAGGAAGCAGTCAGTTTGATTTTTGCTTTGGTGTTGCTTTGAACTTCGATCTCTCCAAGTTCTTAGGGGCATCCAGATGCTTTGGTGGTGCTGTTGGGGGTTTCTTGGTTTCATCCTTGCAGTCTGAGCCTGAGTGTGGAAGAGCCCAGGCCTCTGAGTTCTTCATGGAAGTGAGAGGTCTGACACTGTGGTGCCTTGTGCTTTCTATTTTTGTTGGGCTAATGATAGGGAAATGCCACTTGCTCTTCAGATTGATAGGAGGAAACATCTCCTAAAAATACCTTTTTTGTGAGGGTTTTCCCTGTCTGCTGGAGAGATGCTGGGAAGGCTCCCTGCTGGAACAAAATCTGTGCTAGAAGTGAACTGAAGTGTGGGGAAATGCAGTCAGTCTGCACTGTCAGAGTCTGTCTGAGGCAGTGAAAGGAGCAGGCTACAACCCATGGCAATTTCAGGCCACCATTGCAGGTTCTCCTCTTGGGTCATCCTTGTTTTAACCAGATAAGGTGGACTTGGGGTCATGTTAGGCCTTGTTCACCTGTCAGTCTCCTTGAATTGGAGGTTACTTTTGAATCGCAGAAGGATTTCAGTGTGCCAGGCAAAGCAGGGAGCATTAAGAAGGCACATAAGGCAGGAAGCATCTCCAAACAGTCTGGGATGGATTTTAGTTCTGCCCCATGATGGGCAAGAAGATGGCTGAGTCTATCTTTTGGACTCTCGAAAGAGTGAGACTCCTGGGCTCTGAGGATTGATTTTAAATTAGCCCAAACCAAATTACTTAGTGAAGCCTCATTCTTGAGAGGGTGTTGATGCTGTCAGGCTTGGACAGGGTGTCCCTGTAGCTCCTCTGGCTTCTGTCAGCTTTATGACTGTAGCCATGAAATTAGCCATTTAACCATGTAATAACTTTTTATTTCAATTAATCTTCCAAAAAGTGCTGTTTGTGCGAAAGCACCAAGATTGCTGTGGTTTCTAATGCAACCTTTCTCTGGCTCATTTCCTGCCCAGCTGTTGTCCTCTCCAGGCCCTGTCTCCTGGCTGTGGAGGTCACACCTGCACATCTGCAGTGACCACCTCAGCCTGCTCTGCTCCTGGGGGAGCTGGAGCCACCCATGGCAGTGACTGTCTGGCTCCTGGCTTCCTCCAGCCGTCATTCCCAGCGCCCATCAAAGCTTTATCTCTGGACCTGGTGTCTGATGAGGCCACCATGGGGCAGAAGCACTTACTGGAAAATGATTTATACTAATTAGGCAGCCTGGAGGTTCCTTGTGGAACAGTAGGAGGGAAGACACAGAGGTCAGTTGTCTTTATTCTCCAAAAAGCCATCATCACCTGATAAAGATTCAACTGCCTTAGGTTTTGAAGAGGATGTTTCATGCTGCTTCAGCCAAAGCAGGGAGTGAAGACTTCAATCTAGTGACCTTTGTTCTCTAAAAGAGCGTGTCAAGTTTTGGCTGTGCTGCTGGCCTTGACTTTTAATTGTTGGAGAGGATGTGAGATCAGCCCCAAGCCTTTGTGCTGCAGCTTACCCGGTGAGAGAGGGGAAGTGCTGTGCTTCTCTGCACACCGCTGCCACAATTTAATGTGAAAAGAACAGAGGCAGCCTCCCCTTCCCCCCCAAATAATGAGCCACCTCTTATCAGCAAAAAATTAAAGCAAGAGAAGAACAAGATGAATGTTAGGGATGGGAAACCTGATATTATCAATAGCTGTGTTTTCATGCAGATTGTTACACTATGGTGCACAAGGGGTTTGCCCTGACTTTACCTTTAGCATAAATTTCATCCCCACTTGAAGGGCCAAATCCCTGTTCCCTTCCCCAGTGATGGCATGTGCTTGTGAGGTATCTGAATTTGGCCTGACAAGGTGGTCTAATCCCTCCTCATGCCTCAGAACTTCTTACCCCATTGTCATCCAGCTGGAGCTGATGGATCAGGTGCTGGGGAGGGTGAACACAGTAGGAATGGTTTTTGAAAGGCCATCACAATTTGGGGAAAAGGACCTGGTATCAATACTGAGCTCTGAGATTCATTTCTCTGCCTTGCTGTCTGTCCATTGCGTGTTACTCTGCTGGAGCAAAGATACCTGTGGTGGTTTGCAGTCACCTTTAGAAGCAACTTTCTGAATGAGGTGTCCTGTGGAACCACGTAGGGCCACCCACTGATGCTCCATGCCTCTTCAGTGTGCCATCCTCTGCTTACCTGGCATCCTCCCCTTGTTCCTTGGGCTACTGTTTGCAAGGAGGTTTGCTTGAAAGGTGTCCTGTGCTCTACTGTCTTTTCTAGACAGCATGAATGATTTACATCCCTTTTATGCCTCTTTGGCCCTTTTACTTGACAGAAAAACACTATAGAACATGACTAAAATTTTCTGTGCTTCTCTGCAAAAAAGAGCCAGGCCTAGGAGGTGTTTTCTCCTTTATCCCCAGCATGGCAGCCCTCTCACTCGTGATGGTGAGCAGTCATTTCTGGCTGACCTCACCAAGGATAGTCCCCAAAGTGTTGACTGGTTACTATCTTGGTTTCAGGGTTGCTGAGATGTGTCCAGCAGGGAACAGCACTCAGGAACTATTTTTTTTCTGGACAAATGTCTCCTTACAACCTTGCTGCTCACGTGGGTTATGTGATTTCCAAGCTGGCTGGGAGCCTGGAAGTGAACTCATAGGCCTCAAAGAGCAATAAGTGTTGTGGTGTTTTACCCAGCCCAGCCAAAGTGTGCACGTGTGTGTGTGTGTTTATGTGCATGTGTGAAAGCACTTCCAGCAGACCATCTCTCTGTAATGATAACTGAGCTCCACTCAGTTGTGGTACCAGCAGCAATTCTATGGTCCCATCAAAAAAACCCAAGCCAAACAAGGAAATACCCTTCTGAAAACAGCCTGTTTTGAACTTCACGTGTCACCTGTGGGTCTGTGTGAGTAGAACAAGACTCTGTCAAACATAGCTTTCTGTGGCAAAGGGTCTGCTGGAAAAACTGAGGTCTGAGCTGGTACCTTTGCATCAGTGAGGTGTGTCCAGGTAATCAACACACCTCTGAAATCAGCTCTCATTCCTCTTCCAGGCACTGCCTTCTTTGCAAGGGCTGTGTCAAGGAGATTTGAAGGCAGCTAGTAAGCCTGTGATGGATTTGGAGGTTCTTTAAGCAAAGCCACTGATGTGTGGGTTGGAATCAGAGTCTGTTCTGTTATACTTGCATTGTGCTCTCCTGTAATTGGCTCTGCAGATGCTGGGCTGGCTCCTTTGAGAAACCAAGGAACTTGCAAAGGTGTTGAATGGTTCTAATAGGAGCTGAAAGGAGCTCTGAGTGCTTCACAAACCCATGAGGAGTGAAAAGGCTGTCTTAAGGTACCAAACCAGTTTTGTAGTTGGCTTGGGCCCAAGAACAAGTCAGGAGAGAAAAGCAAAGTAATGCCTTTTCCAAAGGTCTCTTAGAGCTTCAAATCCTAGGACTGATGAAGTCTTTGATTTGGAACCAAATTATTTGACAGTGTGTGCCCTCATTGTTCCATTGCTGCATGAAGAGCCTGTCAGATGGAGTCTTTGATGAACATGTGCTGGACTGTGGGCTGAGACCTGGTGTGGGAATCATCAGTGCCTGCATTATGATGGGATGAACAGAGTCTGTCTGTACTTGTGGGTACAGGCAGCTGAAGGAAACTGGCTTGAACATGGACAGCTGCTTTGGGGAAATCTGGGCTATTATTTGCTTTTCCAAACACAGGTGACTGGTACATGGAGACTTTTACCCAAGGCTCTGTTACCCTGCAGGAATTCAGGCATTCCATAGGTTCAGGGTCCTATGTGCCAGCTCCAGATGGATGACCAGGTGTGCCTCCTGCTGCTCTGGTTGTCTGATGTTTGGAGTGACTCAAGGCCCTAAAGCCAGGAGAGCTGTTGTCCATTCCTGCCTCTATCCATGGCTCTGCCACGGATTTATCCTGGTATGGTGGCAATTCCCTTTGTAATTATTGTAGGCCTTGGAATATTCCCTTCTTTTGTTACCTTGTGAAAAATCAAAGAAATGGGAGTAGATTAAAATCCTCTGTTCCATGTTTTAAAGTATTTTTTTTTTCAGTTCTGAAGCTAAGACATTTCTCCAGAAAAGCTTTCTAAGCTTGCTGGGTTACAACAACACCAAAGCTCGGAAGACAAGACAGTATTGGGAAAAATGTTTCAGTTAAAGCCAAACTGGTGAATTTTGGACTGATGGAAAGAGACAGCCCTTCAGCTGTGGCTTCAGTGCTCTGCAGCCATTGCCATGACCCTGGTTGCCATAGGCATGCTCTGAGGTTTGGCAGGGCACTGCCCACTGCCCATTCCTGGGCATCTCTTGCAGAGCTCCCAGAAGCAGAGGCCACTTCTGAAACAGCACCTCTCCAAGCCTCTGACCTCTTCCCACCTCCTCAATCTGGTACAGTTAAAAAATACAGTGAAAAGGCTGGAAAATATTGTTAAAGAGGCTTCCAGAATTCCCCATTTACCAGGACTGGCCTGCCTGACAAGCCCTTGAGCTTTTGTCATAGCTCTTCTCTCTCAGCTTCCTGACAGAGGGTGCGCAGCATTTCCCAAAGAGACTTCTGCCAGTGCCAGGAAAGGAGACAGTGCTGCTTTGCTCAGAGTTGTCCTTGTGCTTTTTCCTCCCTCTTGTTACTGAGATAAGGAGTCTGTGAAAGACTGTGCAAAGCACCATGTCGGTTTAATCAGTGTACGAGGGAGAAACTCGATATGCCCTGTTAGTGTAGTCACAGTCCAAGCATGAAATTAAGTGGAGGTGGGGGTGGATGCGATGGAGAAAAATGTTGTCCATCTCCCAGGCATGAAGCTGGGAGTCCACAGGAAGGGGGAATTGAGGGAATGCCCTTGCAGAAAGCCTCCTGGAGCCTGGCAGACCGGGGCTGTGGTGTCTTATAATTATTGCACATAATAACCCAAAGTGGGTCACGCAGCAGTTTTGTGTGACGGTATTAAATGGCACTTTGGGAGAGTGTGCATGCTGATTACAGCTGCTGAGGAATGCCATCACTTTAAGAGGGGTGAAAAAGAAGTGAGAATGAAAAGATTTTCTTTGTGCCTTGAGGGTTGTGAGGATAGTGCTTTCCCCATCACCCCAGGGATCAGTGGAGAGTTACTCAACCCAGACATCAGAGCCTGGGGCTGCATGTTGACATGGGATTTAATGCAACCTGTCTGCTTAGACTCTGCTTGTCTGTGTCCTGGTGGGTGCTTCCTAGCCTGAATTACTCTGGAGCAGTGCTGTGCACTGCCAAATGTTATCTGTCCTTTGTCCTGGAGCTGGCAGTGTTTAAAACTGGTACTTTCAGCCTCCACAAGCTGGTACTGCTACAGAGAGAACAGGTTGCACCTCCTTGCTGTCCTGACCTGCCCCACCCCATTCTACCCCTCCCGTGGAGAATGTGATTCAAGACCTCCATTGCAGAGGAGGCATTCTTGGGACACTCATCAAATCCTGACTTTTTGCATTTTCTGCAGGGATTTCAATGTGCTCTTTAAGCTTAGCAATTGCAAATGTTTTAAATTTAATTGGTCTTACTAGATGTTGTAGATAGGACAGTTGTTTCTGACATGACAATTATATGGGGAACCTGCAAGCAAGACTGTCAAGGTGGCATTCCATGCTGCCCCAGTCTCTGCTGTTTAATTATCCTTCCTTTTCATCTTGTTCAGAATGAACAAATTAAGCAGAATGCTTTTATTTGCATCTTCTTTTTATCTGAAAATAAAGAATTATTTTAGTAGCCTCAGGTTACCCTCTGAGCTCTGAGTGCTGCCTTATTCTGGCAATGGTCCTACTGAAATTAGTGTGAATGGAGAAGTCTTAAAATACTTTACAGAAGTAGCTGGCACCTCTGTCCTTGCTTTTCAAATCCAAGGCACAGAGGGAAGAGCTTCCACCAAACCAAGGAACAAGGGAAAGAGAATATGACCGACTTGATAGTGACAGCATTGTAGGTCAGTGTTAGATTACCCCAATTATGTTAATTACCCTGGCTGTGTCAATTTGCAGATATGGAGCCAATTCCCCAAAACAGAGCCATGGCCAGGTAAAATTTCAGAGATGAGTGAAGACAAGGATGCTCTGGTGAAAGAGACTTCTCCTGAGTGTTTGAGAACTTGATATTCTCACTATTGTTTCATTGGGGGAATCATGCCACCTCTCTTTTGTTTCTTATTCTTAGTTATTCTTGTTATTTCTCTGAGAGCTTCAGTCCAGCCCTGGCTGGACCCTTAGTCCTGCTGTGGGTAGGAGCTCTCTGTGAGCTGTATGAAATCATGGAGTGGCTGCACTTGTTCTGATCCCCCTCACTGGTGATCTCTGCCATTCTGCAGCCTGGTATCCCAAATTCCCCAGTGCTTCCCCTGGCCAGGCCCTTTGCCTGCAGTGCAGTATGAGCTGCAGAGAGGTGTCCCTGCCAGGCTCTCGGGACTCCTGCCAGCTGCCCCTCTCCCCTGGGACTGACAAAGGCTGGGGCTGCTGCGGGAGGAAGCGTGTGCAGATCCCAGGGGGAAAAGGAGAGCAGGCACTTTGTATCACTTGACAGGAAGGCCTCTGCTTGACAAAAGAGCGCTGCTGACAGGCTCCAAAAAGCAGCCCGGGGCTTGTATTTCCTGAGCCAGCAAGGCATCCCCAGCCTCAGTGCAGAGAGGTTAAATAGATGGGAGTGAGAGGGGTCTCTGAGTGTTTGCAGACCATGGCAGGTGTGTTACTGACCTGTGCATGGCTTTTGCTTCCCAAAAGGTGAACTTGCCACCCATCCCTTCCAGCCTCTGGTTTCTGTGCAGCCACTGGCCCATCAGGGATGCCGGCACTTTGGGAAGCGCTTGCCAGATTTTTCACTTCCCCCTCTGCTCCCCCCTCCCAGGCTCGCACAGCAGTGAAGTAATCTGTGACATTCAGACAGCGGGAAGGGGAAGCTGCTGCAAAATAAAATAACAGCATCAGGAAGCAGCACCGCGCTTTTCCCCACTCCCAGCTGGGAAATGACAACACTTCATTCAGCTGCTCAAAGCCCGGCGCCAGTGCAGCCCTTGCCGAGCAGGGCTGGCTAATAACTTCCCCAGCTGGCCAGCTCAGCACTGCCTGCCCAGTGGGCTCAGGGGCACCGGGAGGATGAGATGGGTGAGGTGCCAGCAAAGAGTCGCTTTAACAGCAGGCGCTGTGCAGTAACACCTGGCCAAACAGTTGCTGGGGTTTACAGCTTCTGTGAAGACCCCGGAGGGTGTTTCTTTTACATTTTAATTCCTGCTAGTTACATTTTGCAGGATACCTGGACCTTCCCCCCCTTCCTTTTCTGGTGGCTGTTACTTTTACAGGTGTATTACAACCCAAAGTTTCACAGCCCAGATCCAGTGTGTTGTGTGCCAAAGCGAGACCGCCAGAGGCAAGCTGACCACTTGGACAGTTTGTGTGTGAGTTTGGAGAGAAGTTTCTCTCTCTTCTTCCCCTTCTTGTTACTTCTTGTTAGTGCCCCTGGGTGGAAGGCACTGCCTCTGTACACAGGTGTCTGAGTGCAGGAGATTGGTCCCTATGCTCCCTCCCTTTTTAAAACCTCAGGGGGGGAGAAAAAAATAAACCTGGCACATCAGATCTGATGATGGCACCAGCCAACCATCTCAACATGGACAGTGAGATCCACAGACTTTAAATCCTCAAAAGCTGATTATATTCTTTGTTTATGTACGACTGGAATGTAAACATAAGTAAGGCAAAGCCTCCCTTTTAGGGCTGGAGCCCTAAATTACAGATCTGTGGATTTAATGGCTGTTCTCCTCATCTGACTCTGAAGGGACACAAAAGAGCCATCACCTGGTGATGGGTTTGAGGGTCATGGTGATTTTCTCTGCACAGTTTCAGCTCTGCTGGGCCTGATGGTGGCTTTTTAGCCTAGGGTGTGGCTTGTCTTGTAGGGATCATAGACCAGATTTTTCATTGGCTTCAGCCATGCAGCTCCTAGGG
Organism: Drymodes brunneopygia; assembly: GCA_013400955.1. Taxonomy (NCBI): domain Eukaryota; kingdom Metazoa; phylum Chordata; class Aves; order Passeriformes; family Petroicidae; genus Drymodes; species Drymodes brunneopygia. The sequence continues at coordinate 292,120 of VZTZ01030480.1, read as the reverse complement.
TTAGAACACAAATCCTGTTATTTGTCATTCAAGTATCTTCCACAGCAACTGCTTTTTTTTTAATAGGCACAAAGTTTTGGGAGGTTACAAAGTTGGTGCAACCCTGCAGGTTGTCCCTTCAGCTTCCAGCCCTCTCTTTGGATGCTGTGACTTGATGGCATTACCTGAGACATGATGTCATCTCACTGCTGTGCTACCATCACTGGACATGTGGAAAGGAGCACAAATTCTGTGGTGTGGAATGTGAAATGCCAAGCTTGGCCTACAGATTGCTGTGAGGCTGCACCTGCTGCAGTTGAGTCTCTTCCCATCCAACTGCTTTGGGGCTGTCACTTCAGCCCTTCAGGTGGTTACATCCTGAGCTGTTCACCATCTGCATGTTGCTGCCTTGTGCTCACATGTCTGTCCATGTTCCTGTGGGGTTTTCCGAGTTGTTTCTGAGTGTTGGAGTAATTTGTGTTTTGTGCCTGGTTTTCATCACCCAGGGTCCATCACCGTCAACCCCCCTGCTGTGGACAAGGCTGCCACCCACGAGAAGAGGTTGTTCAAAACCCCATCCAACCTGGCCTTGAACACTTGCAGGGATGAAGCATCCACAGCTTGCCTGGGCAACCTGTGCCAGTCCCTGACCACCCTCACAGTAAAGAATTTCTTCCTAACATTTAATCTAAGTCTCTCTTTTTTTTTTTAGTTTAAAAGCCATTCCCCTTTGTTCTATCTGCCTGTCCAAGATTCTTTTATAAGTGTTTTTCGTAAATCCCCTTTAGGTACTGGAAGGCTGCTAGAAGGTCTCTGGGGAACCTTCTCTTTTCCAGGCTGAATTACCCCCAGCTCTCTCAGCCTGTCCCAATAACAGAGGTGCTCCTCTGATCATCTTTGTGGCGTCCTCTGAACTCTCTCCAACAGGCCCATTGTTTTCTAAAGGAAAATAAGGTTTTCCTTGTAAGACAATTTCCACACTTCAGGTGTTGCTGCTGCTCCACTTTGGTTCGGGCTTCAAAATTTCTGAAATCATGCATGAAACGAAACACTCACCTTGTGCCAGACTCTGGATGGAGGAGGCTTTCAGTTCCCTGTGCAGTGGGCTGGGCAGCCATGGGCTCTGGAGGGAGCAGGTTGGGAGGAGGGACACAACTCAGGGAGCCAAGTGGTTTCAGTTCTGCTGTTCACCTCGGTACAGGCTCCACGTTCAGCCGGGATCAACGAGCCGTGTCTGCAGATAAAGAGCTATTCTGGTAAAGTGTGCTGAGAGGGGATGTGTAAAGGCAATAAACCCTTAAATTTATGCAATACATCCGACCGAGCCTCCACTCCCCTGCAGCTGGAGCTGCTGGTGTGTTTTAGGGAATGATCCTCCTTAAATTAACCAGGAAGGCAAAGCCAGCAGTCGCTGAGTGGGCTGGTGTGACACGGAGGAGGCAGGAGCTGTGCTGTGGGGGCACCTGGCACTGCTGTGGGGACGGGGACACCGCCTGCCCGATGGCTCCGGCTCATTAATCTGAAACCACCGTGTGCCAGTCTTGGGACAGGTTTTAAATACCAAGTCAAGAGGGAAGCCACGTCTGTCTGGGGCTGAGGAGGGAGCCAAGCTGAGATAGTGCTGCTTGCCGGAGTGTCTGGACAGCATGGACAGAAAAGGCCCCCTCTTCCCAGCATCCAGCCCCTAAACGGGTTTTGGCTTCAAAGGTGACTTTTTTGTCAGATAAATGTGTGCTGGTGTGGAGGTTGGGGGAGGAAAACTGGCAGCTGAGGTGGAGAAGGGCTTGTCCTTCATTCTGTCTGCTGAGTGAGTGCCATGGGGGGCTGGGTTGGTGCTGGGGTGGGCAGGGTGTGATGTGGCAGGTGGGACACACAAGGTGGGGAGGGCCAGTGATGGTGGGTGAGGGTGGGGACCTGTGGCAGGGCATGACAGAAGGGAGAGAGGGGAAGCTCCTGGTGACTGGGAGCCAGCTCTGGAGCTGTCAGCAATGAGCACACCAAGGGTTTCAGGGGAAAAAAGGGGATGAAAGTGTAGTCAAATAGAAACAAGATTTCTGAACCACTGCAGTTGGAGCCTTTCTTTATGGTGTTTCTGGCCAGGGTCAGCTCTTGTCCTGTCATGTGTCCTACCCTTTTATTTAAAGGGTGTTTATGGGATTTGTGCCAGCATAAGCTGCACTGGTGAATTAGGCCTCAGAGGCAAAGCAGCTCCAAGGGGGACAAAAGAGTGGGATCAGTTCCTGCTCCTGACAAAAAGTGTGGAGTGACTCTCTAAAGTGATCTCTTTCCAAGGTGAGAGGAGACTGTGGTGAACCCAGCATCCCATCTTCCTGCAGTCCTCAAACTTGCTTTTACTTAACCTGCTTGGTGGCCATTTTCACCATGTGACTGTTCTCTTCCTTCTCCCAGGGTTTAACTGTGACCTTCAAGCAAGGCTGAGGTGGGAGCTGAGCCTGGTGTCTGTCTCAGTCTGGAGGGGTGCAGTGGTGGAGTCCCCATCCCTGGAGGTGTTTGGAGAGACTGGATGTGGCACTCAGTGCCATGGTGATGTTGGGTCTCAGGTTGGACTGGGTGATCTCAGAGCTGTTTTCCAGCCTCTCTGGTTCTGTGGCTCTCTGGTGGCTGTGCTGTGTGACTGGGCTGCTGGCTGCATCCCCCCAGATGTGTGCTATGTCATTTGGAGTTTATATCCACCTCCGTGGGCCTGTCCAGACTGAGCAGATCAGAGGAACACCTTCGGCCAAGAGTTCTCTCCTCATTTATTAGAGCCTTGACAAGTTAAATAGAGGTAGAGATTAAATATGAATGGGACTTACATTGGAAAGCTCAGCCTTAGAGACATTCCAGAAAAGGAAGTTAAGTCAACAGCAAAGTCACCTGACTAATAGGAGGAAAATCTAAGTATGAGGGGGTGCTGTTGGTGTCCCACGTCCCTTGTGGAGCAGAGGAGCTGGGATAGGACACCTGAAAGGTGCCTGGCAGATGTGGCATCATCCTGTTCAAGGGGGAGCTGCAACCACAGATAAGCATCATCATTTTAAACTCTCTTACAAGTTTGTCTTCCTGAAAAACAAAACAGTAAAAGCTGTCTACTTTTGCAACTTATGTGCAATGCAATTAGTAGATCCTTTCCATGTGCTGACAGATTTCATCTGCCTGTGTCTGTCTTTGGTTACTAATTGCTTAGGATTTAAGCACAAGTTTCTCATTCTTTATCTTTATTTATCATCAATACTTGTCTGATGGTATGAGTAGCTGTCAAATTAAGCTAAGTATTACCAAATCATGGCAATTTGTATATTATTTGCATGAGAACAGCTTTGTTCTGCCTGTTTAAGTCAGAGTGACTGAGCAGTCATGTTAAGGACAAGATCAGGATGAGTCCAACTTTGTGTCAGCATAACAGCAAAACTTGGATTACAGGCTATTTTTTGACATTGCATAGGAAGGTGTTTTCTTTTTTTTTTTTCCTGGTAACTGATGGTTTTTTCTGTTTCTTTTTCTAAAGCACTTACTGAAAATGTGAATGCCATTTTAAGAGTGTTTCTTTAGCAAGGAAGTGTGTGATAAATAGAAGGCAAAGTTCTTCATTCCAAGAAAGCACTGCAAATCCACACCACATCTGCTGACTTCAGCATAGTCTCACCAGGTTTGCACAACACACACACTGCAGCTGAGCTCACATTGTGCATACTCAGATAAAGTTAAGCTACCACGAGAGATCATGGAAATACTTTTTGGGAAATGAGGCTTTCCTGAAATTGTTTCAGTACTTTTATTGAGACCAACATACTTGTATTAGAAGAAAATGTAAATAGGAATATTTCCAAAAAGGACAAGAGTGAGGAAGAGCAGGACAGTGAGATGCTCCTCCTCTTGAGTTCAGGTTGCTGGCTCAGGATATGAGTCTCCAGTATTAAATCTCTGATCTGGAATGAAATGTATTTTCCATTTTAAAAGAGGGAGAATGAGAGACAATTGACCCTGCATCTTGGACGAGTACTAAACTGTAACCTTCTTCCTGAGAAAAAGCTGAAATAAGAGTAAAATGAGAAAAACAAGAAGCAAAAGGGTCTACATATTTGTCCCTAGCTGGTGCAGTGTGTGTTTGTGCATTGCTTGTGGTGCTTGTGGAGACACACAGCCTTCCCTCTGGTGTCCCTGTCCAAATATTTTTCTCTCTCCAGCATGGAAAACATCAGGTTCCCAAATATGATACCCTTCTGTTTGCAGCAAACACTTAAACAGTGTCATATATATAGGGGACTCAGTCTTGAATTCAGGGGCAAGGATGGCTTGTGTCAGTCCCAGAGCCCACAGGGCTTGGTGTGTTGCTCTTCCCACTGTGCTGATCAGGTTGTTCATACGTTTGCTTGGCAGACAGGATCATTGGAATGAACCACTTTTTTTTTTTTAATAAAAAAAGCAGTTAAAAAAAAAAGATGGCAAGAGAGTGATAATTCTTCCTCACCCCTGTTGTTTTTCCTGTGGAGATCATTCACATGGCGAGGCAGGGGCTGTCTGTGGAGCACAGAGAGCTGCTGATTCTGCTGACATCCTTGAGAAGATGTGTTATAAACAGGAAGGAAAGAGGGAAGAGCCCAGGTCTTGTTGACAGGGAGCATGTGGCTATTTTTGTGTGTGGGAAACCTTACCAGACCCAAGTTTGGAATCTGGGTGTGCTTCTGAGAGGTAGCCAACCTTTCCAGCACTGTTGCTGTTGAAATCCCCATTCTGACATCCTAACCCTGCTGGAGTGCAACCTTTTAATTTCTTGGATGTGACAGCAAGCTTTATTTTCCCTTCTTTTTTTTTCTGACTCTCCAGTCAGTCCATTCAGCCCCTCTTGGGACAGGCTGTCCTGCTGGGGTGTTGCACTGCAATTAGATGCTAGGTGTCAGGAGCAGATAATGGGCAAACACGTATCAGAGAGGATGGCACTTAGCTAATCGCTGGCTCTCTTTATCTTACAGGCTATTTTAGGGAAAAACAACAACAATGCAAGAAAGCTGTCACTGTAGTGTCTGTGGTTGAGGTTGGCTGCTATTGCTTTGGGGTTGTGTTGGCATTTCCACTCTGGCTTCACATGGTGCTTTCCCAGTGGCCTTGTTTTCACAGCTGCCCCATGACCGGGCAGGAGCCCAGGGGCAAATGAATTCAGCCACAACTCTGGCCAGACCTCCTTGTCAGCACCTCTGTCTTCTGCTGGATCACTTCTGTGTTTTCTTGTTTCTTTCCTCTGGAAAAGCAAGAACCTAGATGTGGAGGCGTGTGGGAAAGGGAGATGAGCTTTTGGGATAATTAGCATCATCCATGAAACTTCCACATTTTATATGCCTATTACGTCACAAGCCTTTAGGGTTGAAGTTGTATCTTTAGGCATTTTAGTGTGTTTAACACTTGATTCTCTGAATCTCCAGTATCTGCCTGGTATAGGTGTGTAACATCATCTTTCTGGGATCTCTTTCAGCAGCAGAGAATAAAAAAGTATGTTGAACAAAATTGTAGAGTGGCTGACCTTACATACACAGATTATTTTTCAAACATTCTTTGCCAGAAACTAATTACCTCCTACTAATTAGCCCTTTCTAAGTGGTGAATTGCTGGGCAGGCAGCTGTGGATGTTTGTCAGTCAGGCTCCAAAGTCTAGCTCCTGGTGAAATGAGAACCTAGTTGAGCCTCTCCAGTGTACATGAGGGTTGTTACTCCAAGGACTTGCCCTGGGTACCCCAGTTGGTTGAAACAGTGGAGGAAAACCAGGGGAAGCTGTATATGTGTGACAGTTTTGGGAAAATTGCTTTAAAGAGAAATGGAAACTCAGTCTTCCTGCTTGCTGCTGCCCCATGCAAAAAAGAAATCTTGCCATGTAACCCCTGAATTGCAGGAATTCCTGGAGCCCCAGCAAACCCTGTCTAATCTCTCCCAGTCCCTCACGTATCGCCTCTGAATGTTTTCAGTGAGTTCCCAGACCTCGTGCTTTCTTGCTCCTGATAACTAACCATTGCTGGGATGCCAGAACCACTGCACTGCATAGTTCAGCTATCAACAAAAATACAGTGAGATAAAGGGGATGGTTAATGCTAGAGTGTCTGTGGTAGTGCAGATGTCACAGATACTCAACTGGCTTTCCTGGAGAAGTTCTTTAAATGAGTCAAGTTACTTTGGGAAAATAGTATCTAGCCCTTTTGACAGTGTGAACATCCATAAGAGCTTCATGCAAACATTTCTTCCTGTTGAATAGTCAGGCAGCCATGAAATAGGCACTCAGTGCTTCAGAGTCTTGGCAAGGTAATGCCACCTCCCCAGGGACTTTCCGAAGATGGCTCTTGGGTGTTGAGCACATTTGGGAAGATCACAGTTGCAGCTGAAGATGAAAAGCTGGCCTGAATGATGGGCAGTGAGTTCTTCCGAGAATTAAGCCCATAAAAAAAATTATGAAATCAGATAGAGGAGCTGAAGGATTTATTGAAATGACTGAGCAATTGTAGGATCACAGATGCCAAAGAGGAAGAATAGAGCTATTGGGTTTTCCTGCCAGGCCAGGACTGCTGCCTGTAGTGTCTGCTCTAGCAGCCTGCTCAGTTGTTTCGAGTGATCATTTCCATTGCTTCCCTTCTGAGACCCTTCTATTTCCTGATAGGAAAGCTTAGTAACAATGAGACCTAACTGCCAGGCTAAATTTTTCTTCCTTCTTAATTGCTGGCTAATATTCTTACTCATTTAATGGGAAATGCATACCCAAAACAGAGAGCAGAGATCCCGTGGGGTCCCTTGGAAGATGTGCCATTGTCCAGGGTGTTTTCTCCAGTGTGTCACTGCAGATTCCCTCCTGGCATTTCTGTGTTGTGTCTGTGTGATGATTTAGTGGCTGAGACATTTTATACAGCTTGGTGTGAAGAATGATGTTTTGGGTTGAGGTTTGTGGCCTGTGACGTGATATAACGCAGGAGTGGTGGTCTTGGTGTTGAAACTGATTTCTGGGAACCAGTCTCTTGCTGACTTTGCTACTAACATGGGCAAATATCCTGAAGCTGTGGTGAACTCATGATTGAAATAAGGTTTTGTTCTTCCTGATGCCCATCAGAGGGACACTCAGTGTCTTGGCAGCCTAAATAACAACGTGTAGGGCACTACTGCATGTGTCTGAGCTTTTGGCATGTGGAAAATGCAGGGCAGTGCGTCCACTTAATTTCTAGTAAAAGGCATTTGAGCTGAGACATCTGAATTAAAGATGTTTGCAGAGCAGTGTTCACCATAAGCAGTGGTGGATTGATCATAGCTGGGAGTTTGTGGTTGCTCTGGGCAAAGCCCAGGGAATGATTGGAGCATCTTGTGCTGAAGAAGCTCTGCAGAAGTGCAAGAGACAGTGATTACACTAGTCCAGGGTTTTATCCACGGGTCTCTGGATCAATGTGGGTCTCATATGCCTTTGTGCTGCGTAGGGGAGAAGAGATTGCAGCCTCCTCCATTCGTGGGGATGCTGTGCTTCACCATTTATGGAGGGGGATTGGCCTCAGCTGTGAGGGCAGCTGCCAGTGTGCCCCTCCTGACGATACTTAATGCTTGTTAAATGAACACAACCTTCAGTTTAGGTTCAGCGTTTCACTTGATAGCTCTCTGTGCAGCCACTAGCGCTGGGAAAAGGGAGGGAAGAGGAATCCCAAGAGCAGAAGCAAGACAGAGAATAGGAAGGGGAAAGGAAAAACATGTAAGGAGATTGTTTCTAACAGCACTTAGTGGCCTAGATTTCCCTTTCACAGCTATTTCAAAAGTGTGCTGTATTGCAGTTCCATTCAGCTTTTACTGGTATATAGTACACTGTGTAGCAGCAGCCACTGTTGTCAGCTCTTTAACGTGATACTCTGCCAGATGGCAAGGATATAAACCTGCGTTTGTGCTCCGGGACTGATCAAAGTGTTTCTGCTGCTGTCATCCCTGTAACATTGTCACAGTTGTAAGGCCACCACACCCCGACTCTCATCCCTGCAATCTTCCCGTGTGTAAATTCAGTACAGTGCCCCTTTTCATAGCAATGTAATGCCCACATTCCTTAAATCCCAAGGATAGCCCTGTGCAGGGGAGGATGCACAGCAAGGTTTTGCCAGGTTTTAGACGAGGCTTGTGCAGGGGTGAGCATAGGGAGTGGAGTTGGCTGGGAGGAGGGTGGGGTCTCTAGGAGGTGTAAATCAGCAGCCCAGTTACAGGAGCTGGGCTGATTTACTCCGGTGGAAAACCCAGCTTGAGATCTCAGCAAGAATCCTCCAAAGGAAAGGCATTTGGGAATGATGAAAATAATACTCAAGGCAACGGTTGTTCAGTGGTTTTGGATGAACAAAACGTTGCAGAGGAGAAAAGCTCTTTTGGAAGGGGATGTGGGGATGCAGGGAGATGACACAGGGGTCCTGCTCTGGGCAGGCAGTTCGCTCAGGGCAATTTAATTAATCTTTAATTAATCTTTACCTTCCCATCTGCTTATTCTTCCATGGCTTTCACTCTGTATTTTGACACCCTTTTTCATGCTGAAGGCTCGTGTGTGCCAACAAGCTTCTGCAAAGAGCCCTTGCAGTTCTGAGTGTCTCCACCACGGGCTGGACTCAGCTCTTTCCTCTAAGGCAAGAGAGGCTTTTTGTCCTGATCCACCTCCCTGCTTGCTGGAGGGACAGCACTTACATTACAGCATAAAGCCCCAGGGAGATGGTCTATGCTCAGAGGGAAGATGGTCTTGCTCCAAGAGAAGAAGGGTGTCCTGTGGCCGAGGGCTGCATGGCCACACTGGGCAGAGAGAAGCGAATGGGAAGAGAGAGCATCATGAGCAATTTTCCTTCCCTTCTAAGGAAACTTGTAATTGTGAATAGCAGAGAGAAGGAAGAACATGTCCAGAGGTCTGTAGGGCTGCAGAGAGAGCAGCGGGCACTAGTTTGGAAATTAAAGGGGTCTGGAGAATTTAATCACATGCCAGTACCCAGTCTGTGCTGGTAGAGGTTCAGGGAACTGTGCTCCAGCCTGTTACTTTTGATGGTTTTTACAAGACTACAGTGTTTCAATCCAGAGCCTCATTGTATGGCAAGGAGAGATGAGCCCCTTCAACACGATACTGTGTGTGAATTGCCTCTGGGAAGCTCGTGCTGATGCATGTTTTTAAAAAAGCAAAAGCTGCCAGTTTTGTCCTCCTGACATTCACGAAACTGGCAACTTTCTCTTTTTTTTCTTTTTAAGTTTTGGTTTTCCTCACTTTGGTGGGGATGAGGGCAGAAGAAGCCCAGTTTGGGATGATTTATGGCTCCAGGAGTGGTTAATTTTTTGGCAAACTTTGCAGGAAGAGCCCCCTAAGCGTGCCAGCTGTAATCGGCCGAGCTTTCGAGAGACACATGGGGAGAGATAACGTGTTATTTATCCTCACACACACAGGCTGATGGAAAACGTGCATGTCCCACACAAGGAAATTCTCCCTCCTCCCTCTGCCCCCTCGCCCCAGTTCAGGCTCCCCAGGAGCAGCTGGGCTCTCTTGCTCTTGCAGTCCCCAACAGCTTCAAATTCACTTCCCTCAGTGCCTTCAAAGGAGGTTTTGATAAATGCATTGCACTTTGCAGCCAGCCAGGCTCTAATTGCCAGGAGGATTATGATAAGCTTTTTTCTTGTTGTTTCAAAACAATCTGGAGGACAGCATGCCCTCCCGGTGCAGACACCCCCCAGCCCTGCTGCAGCCGGGCAGAGAGGAGGCAGCAAGGTGCCAAATCCACCCTGATTACTGCATTAAACTGGGGGTTGTTTGGTCACAGTCCAGCCCAAGTGTTGTGGGCTGACAGACCTGTGGGTGACCTGTGCTCGAGGGGAGGCTTGTGCCAAGGCAGCTCCTCCATCAGTCCTGGCACCTCTGGGGCCTCGGGAGTCCCAGCACTGGAGCTGCCTCGTGGGCCACTGAAGTGGAAACTCAAGAGGTCTGTCAGCCCCTGGGAGTGATTTTCTTTCTCCAGCTGTGTGGTTATCCTGCTTGTACAGTGGTTTTTTTTTTTTTATTTAAGGGGTGCTCTTGTTTCTTTGCCTGCTAAGTTTAATAACCATGGTCTGGTTAGAAAATAATGCAGGGGAAAAAGCAGAGCTGCCTTAATTTGTGATCTAAAAATAGGGAAACCTACACCATTAAATTGAGAGGATTTAGAAGCATAACCATAAAGCCAGGAAGAGTTTGCCAGGAGCTATCGAGTGACACAGATTTCAGCTCTCTCCTTCTTCTAGTTTTCTTCTTTTAAAGGTGAACTGAACAGGCTTAGATTACTATTTTGCTGCTTTTGACTACAAGTGTAGTTCAGGGAGTTCTCACTGTGACAGTTATCAGTAGAGCTTCCTTTGTCATTTTTAAAATTTTATTTGTAATAGATTTTGGATACTTTAACACCAGAAGAGAAAATGCTTTGTAATCCCTATTTAACCCTTAAATATCCCAATGTAGGATTGATGTACCTGAGATCTGTTCCAATAGAGGAGTTCAAGGATGTAACCATGGGGAGAGAAAGACTGTGAGTTACTGTTCTCATCTGACTCTTAACTAACCATCATTTAAGTCTTTGTGAACCAGTCACCTTCCTGACTGATCTCAGAGAAATCCCTTTTGTCTTTGCCATCATCAGCATGTGGATGAGTTTCCCAGGTGTGAAACAAGGATAATGATGCTTCATAAAAATACTTCCAGGGGAAAATGGCAGGTTGCCTGTAATCAGCCTTCTCTGGGGAGATATGGTATCCAGCTCTGCTCCTGGAGTGGTGAATGGGTTGGAGACCCTGAGACAGAGTCTTCCAGCCTCTAAACACTGTGTTATGCTCTGCAAAAGTGTTTGTGATTTCCTTTAGCAAGATTTACCCTCTGGATCCTTTTGGAAGAACTCTGCTAGGGAAGGTTCTAGAGGCTGACCTTTTTTCCCTTCTACCAGGTTGCTTCCTGCCCAGGGACTGACCAGCTCACCTCACTGGTCCCCATATCTTCATGCTCGCTGATAATTTCCAGCATGGCTCTGTGAGGTGCTTTCAGATGAGATGAGTTCCACCCAATTTCTCTGTGTGGTTGGCCTAAGCCAATGATGCTTTGTTCAAACTCAAAACTACCTTTTCATGTCTAGATAATCAGTTTTCATATCAAAAGCAGATTCACAGCTAGCTGGCATCTTTAATTAAGAAATGTTGCATTTTACCCAATTTTTTGGCTACTTAGCCACCTTGGATTGCTCAGGGCTTCAAGATCTGCTGTAAAGCCCTGTACAGTACTGAAGTTGTTTTCTTGAGCTTGTGCTCACCTCAGATGGCACTGTGCTGGTCTCACTGATGCTGTGTATCACATAGCTTGCTGTCCAGGAGAGCCTCATTTGCCTTCTTTTCCTTTTCAGTGCCTTAGACTCAGCTGGAATCTGTTTCTCAGATGCCTTGAGTATGAACAGAGCTGTCCAGAAAGCCAAGGGCAGCCTGAGAGACAAACAAGGAAATATTCAGGGAACTTTGAAGGTGATGAAAAGCAAAGTTATTCCAGATAAGCTCTGGAACATACTGCCATGAGATAATACCAGGACCACATGCTGGTTGGGATTAAAAAATACTTAGATATGTAGATAATGAGAATAACTGCTCTCATATTACCCAGTTTTTCTTTTTTAGGGGATGTTAATCCTGATGCTTTAAAGGCATATGCTGAATACTGAGGATACAGTTATTTAAGGAGCACTTTGCTGGTAAATAAGGGGAGGATTAGTGCCTGGATGGTGGCCTAGCTGAAGAGACCTTCATATTGGGAAGGCTGTAGATGTGAGACAATACCTGCGCATCTGATCCGTGCTGAGCATCCTCACCCTCGCCAGGAGTGATGAGCTTTGTTTGGTGTTAGGTGTTAGGTTTTTTTTGCCAAAAACCTAAGGAAGCACGAGCACAGGATAGAGCCATGGAATTGTTATGGTTGTGAAAGAGCTCCAGGATCATTGAGTCCAACTGTTAACCCAGCACTGCTGTGTTCACTACTAAACCATGTCCCCACACCCATGTGCCTTTTGGACACTTCAGGGATGGCAATTCAGCACTTCTTTGGGCAGCCTGTTCCAGTGATGTTGTGCAGGCCACTGCACAGACCTAAAGTCCTAAGTGTGACACAGTCAGACACCTCTTGTGTCAGGGAGGAGCTGTGATGGCTTGTGAAATGCTGTGATTGGTGGTAGGGAGGGTCTAAACCTTGATGTTTTGCAATGAATACACCATCTGCTTTGAAAACACCTTTCTATCCCCCATACTTGCCAACTAGGTTCTGTTGGGATTATTAACTTGAATTTTGGTGGAAGAGAAAAGAGGTTCTGCTGTCATAAATATAAGCCACTGCCCTCCTTAACCAAACTGTATGGGTGAAGCCACTGCTGCCTGCATGGCTGAAGTACCTGGGTGTTTCCAGTATGCTGGAAGTGGAGATGAAACAGAAGAAATAGCAGTGTGGCCTGTCTGGGTATTAAGGAGAGTGCTTCAATCTGAACTGGAAATGTGAACTTTGGATAGCTGTGTTCTGCATGCTTGAAAACTGGGTCAGAGATGTCAGAAGAAGGTTTTCTGTTGATTCAAAAGGATTTGCCTCTGTGTGCTGACCCACAACAATCTTTCTAGAGTTCTTCTCAGTACTCTCTCATTTCAGCACAATCCCATTTGTTTTTGACTCCCCCTCCCTGTCCCCATTGCCCCAGCACTCAGCAGTTTATTTAGCAGATGTTGGCCCAAACTTTGGAAGCAAGGGTAAACAGAGCTAAGGTCAATTTGAGAAACACAGCACCCCAGGAGAGCTGCTGCTTCTCACTGCTGCTACAGGCGAGCCTGTGTCCAACTGGAATTGGAGGGAATCTGAAAAGACATGGGTAGGATTTGTCCCTGCAAGGATAGCAGGGTTGATGTATTTAAAAAAAAAAAAAATCACACAGGACAAAAGTGTGGAACCTTAATGTGAACTGGGTGAAACGATCCCCTTCTTGTGTTTCCTCCCTTTGAAGACCTTGCATTGTGTATTCACAGCCATTACCATATGAATCAATGATTAAAAAAAACTCCAAACCCCAACATCTTGATAAGAATCCAACTTTGCTTTAGCAGTCCATCCTCTGAGGTAACCAGAGCGAGCTCCTTTCACTCCAGCCATTGTTGGCAACACAGATTATGTTCTTCAAAGACTGTCTGTCTCGTTCAAACACAAGGTCCATATCTTGAGTGAACATTAACGTCACCTGATAGGCCCCATGTCCAGCTCCACCTTGCCCTTCCCAGCGAACCAGGCTTTAGAGCAGAGTCACAACATCAGCAGGGGGAATAAAGAGCCTTTGTGCTCCTCCTGGGTCCATCCCCTGGAGCTGATCAGGCACCAGGATTGATTACCAGGCAGGTGAAGACCTGATAACCTACCAAATCTGTATGAAGACCCCTTACTGATGACTTCTTCCCCTGATTTGCATTTCAGCCCTCCGTCTCATTTTAGAAATGATTTTATCTGGCTTTCACTGTAGTCCAGACTGCAGGAAGTTCACATGAGAAGAGGCAGCAGGGAAGCTTGAAGGCTACTCCTCTAGTACCATACAAATAGAAATTAAGGCCATAATCTGTTACTTAATGTGCACCAATGATTGATTCAACTCCTCTGCACCCCAAGTACTAGGAATTAGCATTCACTTACCATCACATTACCAAATTAAATAAATTTGCAAATACATAAAATTAAATTGAACAATTCACTGAGGTTGCAAAACAGAGAATTGAAGATGTCCTTTTCTGCCTTAATTCAGCTCATGTGTGAATATGCCAAATCATAGAATTTCTAATTAGATGTTCTCCTATTATTTTTTTCTTGTAAGAATGGAGATGTATGTCCCAGGCATTGGGAAGTCTTAGCCCAAATGGTTCTGTGTGGCGAAATTATGAGCAATTAAAAACTTTTGTCTTCATCAGTTTAAGCAATCTATTGATTCTCACCAGAACCACAGGGATTTGTGGTAGCTATTATGTGTGGAAGTGCCATATGTAACTCCTCAGTTTCTTTTGTTTGGGATAGCAATAGCCCTTGAAGAAACTTTGTACAGAAAGGGTGGGTTTTTTAAAAAATAGCATTTCAGTTTAAAAATGCTGGTTCTTTTTTTTATGGATTTCTGGAAATCCTGCCAAATTGTGATGAATTTTGTTCAGTGCCTCTTGCCTCTCTGCAAAGTTGGTGCATGGTGGCTCCCAGAAATGGGTATGGTTTGTGCAAAGGGCTGTGAAAGTGGGACTGTCCTCTGTGCAGTTTGTGTCTGTGTCTGCTGCAGGATCCCAGCCAAAACACGTGAAAGAACTCTAGGAAAACTTCTCCTGTCTTCTCTGTTTGGGAAGTGTATTTACAGGCCCCAAAGCTGCATTACAGGAACTGTGAGGAGAGGTGAAGCCTTTCTCGCCTAAATCCAGCAATTATAAACAAGCCACTTAGCCAAAACATAAAAGCTGGTGTAAATGGAAGTTATGCCTTCCCTTAGGGTTTTCCATCAGAGGGCCTGTTTCCCTGGGATGGGTGGATGACATCCAGCCTGCTCTTTTGTGAGCGATTCCTGCGGGAGGTCTGAGGAATTCTGAAGCTGTCAGGCTGTAATACCCTGGGTTTAGCTTTTTCCAGAAAGCACACTGTTTTCCAGAGAGCCAAGCCAGATTGCTGGCTTAAAGCTGCTACATTTCAGCAAAAGAATGCTGATTATTTCACAGTCATGCGAGCGCCTGACCGGGAAAACGTGTGGGCAGTCTGTCCCCTTTTTTTTTTTTTTTCCCCCCTGTTTTCTCACCAATTTGGCTTCTTAATACAATGCCTGGAGATCTTTTGAGAGGGCCAGAAAAATCTGCTGACGGCTCACGCAGCTGATTTGACCCAGAGCGCCTGCTTGGCTGAGCAGAAAGATGACACTGCAGCAAAAATGTTACTTTAAGGGAAAAGAAAACAGGCACAATGCTCCTGCCATTGTTCCGAGGCTCTGTTCTGGTGCCAAGCTCTGCACTTAGGAAAACACAGAGGTACCAGGTTTTAACCTTTCGCCTGCTTCCCGCAGGTGTTATCTTTTGCTCTGAATAGGCAGGATGAGGTCCACAAATCACATTCAAGCCTCTAGCAGCCCCGCTGGCTATGAAAAGACAACTTTTAGTGGGTTTTCTAGGGAGGAGCTTAACAAGATTTTCAGCAAAAAGAGTAATTTGCTCCGTTTTATTCTTTCTAGGTTTTGGTGTAATATTGGGTGTAGCTACTGGTGTCTTCTCTCCCAGCACTGAAAGTTAATGGAAGTTGTTTAGTGCTGGGATATCCAGCCTGTGATGCAGGTGTCTCTTTTTCTGTGGTTTAACTATATTTTACCACTGACAAAGAGGGGAAAAAGAAACCAAAAAAAAACAAAACTGAAATGGCTTTGGTGAGGCTCCCATTTAAATAGTTATTGTTTTGAGTGAAAATGGTTTGTGGAAGGAGAGCAAAGTGCTCTGACTTCAAAGCTTGTCATTGTGAAGAAATCTGATGGTGAGTGGTCACGCATACCTGAACGTCACTCCTACTGCAGCAAAGCCAGAAGTGCTGGCAAGCAGCCTGGTCCTGTTCCCATTGCAGGCAGGGTGAGAGATCCTCAGCTGGTGTAAATCACAATAGCTGCATTTAAGTTGGAGATTTCTTTTTCCAAAACTTACTGACTGCACTTACTGGCTTACAAGTCCATGGGATCCTTATGATCCTATTATTTTTTCAAATCTTAGAGAAACCCTTTGAGCCCAGGAAAATTTGGTACAAGTAGGAGCAGGACTTGTGTTTTATTAGTTTTCCAGGCTGGCTTGCCATCCTGTTGCTCTTAACAGAACATTGATAACTGCCCAGGTGGTGTTTGTGCCCCTCATAATTTGCTTCAAGAAAATGAAACTGCTCCTTCAGCCCTGCTGAATAGTCACTTTTTGGATCTACCATCCACATTCCTGAAACTCAGCTTGTGCCATCCTGGGCCATTGGGACAGAGTGATCAGAGTTCAGCAATGTGTCTCTTGGTGTTCAGCTTCTTATAGGCAGACCACAAACAGGTTTTTTCCTCCCCAGGAGACAGACATGCTAGGTAAGAGGCGTGCACACTCCCACCCTGCAGGTCAGGTAGCTCCATCATGCAAGGATGATGCATTTTGCAGGGATAATGCAGCAGTGATGACAAATGGGTGCCTCTGAGTATTTAGAGAGTGCTTGGAAGGCAGACAGATTATCTCAGAAGCACCTCAAGCTAATCCTGCTCAAGAAAACCAGGGTTTTTTTAGCTTCTAATCCACCTGCTGAAACTAGGGTGGATTTGGTGTGCCTTGTTGTGGAAATAGTAGGATGTAAGATGACATGCAAACTGTCAGTTCAAGTCTGGAGTTTGGATTTCTGGATATGGAAAAATGGAAGACATCTAACATTCATTGACCAACAGCCATTTTTAGTGTGAACATCCTCCTGTGCTCTTGGAAGAGAGAGCTGTTGATGACAATCCGCTGCCACAAAGCAGTGCCCAGTGCTTTTGTCAGCAAGGGCACTGTGTATTGTTCTGCACTGGTCGTGCTTTATGAGAAGTTTGAAATGATTCAAATTTTGCTTCTTAGTCTCTGTTTTGAGCACAGCGTCAACAGAAGTGTCAGAGGTGATGTGCACCCAGCTGGGAAGATGCTGCAGGAGGAGCTGTTATTACAACTGCCCAAAGGATGGCAGATCTATCTTCCATTGCCTTTCTGAGACCAAAAAAACCCTACTGTTCTGCACTGGAACAAACCCAGAATGTTTCACTTTATTTTCCCCCACGAGATGGAATGTCAACAAAATGTCCCTCTCGGCCTGAAAATCTTGACCTTTTCCATTCCTCCTGACTACTGAACGAGTTCACTGAAGCTCTCAGTTACTTATCCCTACTTCTTCAGGAACAACTATCCACGGCCATCCTGGCAGAAGAAGGTTCAACTATGCCTGTGCAGAGTGTCCTGGATCCCAGTGACCTCTCTTCTGGTAACAGCAGTGCCTTCCCATGTGAAGCTGTAGCTCAGTTTTTGCCAGGATTCTCCTTTTTTGTAGATGAACCCGTTAACTGTCACTTAAACACCTCCCCGGCCCCCATCTGCAAATCATAGTTTAAATAAACATCAAACTATTTCCCACCCACTAAAATAAATCTTCTAGCACTCTAGCTGGCGTATTCAGAGTTGTTTTTGTCCTTGCTGGTTTTGTTGTCAGGTCATGCTAACCTGACCATAAATGTATATTTTAGTGGAAGGAAACATGGGGCTGATTCTTCGGCTGACGTTCAAGGCTGAGTTACCATTGATTAGCTGCACAAATTTACTTCAAACAAGCATTTTAAAGTGACCCAACTAAGGAAACAGTTTCAAGAAACAAGAGAGGCTTGCACCAATCTGTTGGGGTTGGAGGAGTGGAAAAGAAGAGAGAAAAAAAAAAATCACATAACCTGTGCTGTTGCAGGGCACTTTGGTAACGATGTTACCTAGGACTGTTCCGGTGCTTTCCCTTCGTGAAAATCTAGCCACTTCATTAAAAAAAAAAAAAAAAGTAAAAAGAAGAAGATGAATACCACCATCTCCATTATATAGATGGGGAAATGAGGCAGAGAAAGATGAAAGGACTTTGGCCTATTCATCCCACCAGGAAAACAACAACATCCAGGTCAGCCAAGTCCCTGTCTTTACACTTTGGTCCTTAGGCTATGGCTTTCTAACTCCCTTGCACCTGTGTAAATAGGGAGGCAGGTGCAAAGTCCCCTGTGCTGTGACAGCCGTGCCTTAGGAGGGTAGGAACACCAAGGGACGTCCTCAGAGGGTGGCTGAGCAATGTCATTGTCCTCCTTTACCTCTGCTCCTGCCCCAGACAGCACGGCTTGTGCCCTCCCTGGGCAGGAGGCATTGCTCTAGCAGTGTGAAAGCATGTAGTCAGCACCAGAGATTTCATGCTCTGTCTCTTGAAATCCAATATGAAGCAGTTGCCTTCTCTCCATCCCACAGGCTCATTACACAGCTCCGTGTGTGGCCTCTCCCCATAATTAACCTGGGGGGGTTACTTTCCTTTTCTAATTTGTAGGAAGTGGCTCATGACATCTGTTGCAGCCCCGAGGCTCCTTCCTGCAAACCTTTAGCTGATTCTTGTTGAAAGAAAAGGCAGCACAAAGAGGTGTAACAATTAACCAGGCTGAGTCCTGGCTTTGAAAACAGCATCTTTCAATTGCTCAATAAAAATCTACTGAGAGCAGAGGACAGTGAATATTTCTTTTTAAAGGGAACCATGGGCTTAAACCTCATGACTAAGTATCTTCATTTCTCTTCTTGTTGACACTTCAGGGAAAACCTAATGAACAGCAAAACCAACCGACCTAAGAAGAGCTTTAACGTGTTTTTTGCTTTTTTATTCTATTTGGCTCGTGGTACAAAATTATAATAGTGCTCTCCTTCTCCTTTGGAGATTTGCACTTACCTGTTGCATCTTACCTTAACTGGTGCTTGATACTGCAGGGAACTTCCCTGTAAAAGCCACTGTAGAGTTTGATCCTAAAACTTAAGTTTGATCCTCAGACTTTTGGAAGTGAGAAACATCTTTCCTAGACTCTAAAGGAAAGAGGGATCATTTGGATTCTCTTATCACAAGAAAGCTTTCCAGCTTTTCCATTATATTTTTGGAGTCAGGTGGTGTTTTGGCAAGGAAAAACACCAAGGGATAGAAAGGTGCACCAGCCTATTCTATCTCTTCTATCGCCTCTCCTTCTATGGGAGGGAAGTCACTGGGGTGGGTGGGAAGCTGGTTCTCACCATCCAAACTAGTTTGTGGTGATACTCTCCCAATTTCACTTTTTGGAGCTCTTTATTATTCTTATAAAGTCAGTATTCCTCAGGGCACTGAAGGGAGGAAAGCTATACAGGTGCATCTGTGTGTGCATTAGAGCTGTGACAATATATGTAACTCTTATTGTCACTGATTTATAACAGAGCTTGCAGTGAGATTTTTGTGATCTAGGCTGTGTCTGTTCTGAGAAACATACATTTCCATCCTAGACCTAAAACATTTTTTACAGTAGATCAGTTTTGATATACTTCCATCCCAAATTTGTACTTCCCCTCTCAGTTGGCATCTTCTGACTGAAATGCAGGCAGCTGGAAGTGGTTGCACTACAGTCTCACCCGACCTCTTGCATAACGTGCTGCACAAAATCTCTCATGGTCCTTTCTGCAGCGTTTCTGTCGGGCACAGGGCACTGGTTGTGTGCAGATAAAAACCCTTTCAGAGAGCTGTCTGCCCTGTGTTTGCAGCAGGCAGTTGTAGTGTGAGTCAGGCAGCTCTGACCTCTGCCAGGGCTGGCGATACCTTAACAGCAGTTGTGTGTGTGTGTGTGTGTGTGTGTGTGCTGCTGTAACAGCGACTGAATGAACAAGGCTTTGAAGTTGCTGGCTGGCTGGGGAGCAAAAGTCCCTTCGTCTTTCAGCACCAGTTGTGCTTGCCAGGCCATCCAGCACTGCTGGGAACCCCCTCCCTGCTCTGGTTGTGAGCGTAGTGAAGATGACTGATAACCAAAGTGCTGTTTGCCTCCTGCTCTCCATGCACAGGGGAAGCAGCCTGGTGTGTCCTGCTGAGATTCCTACCTGTGTAAGGGCTTCTCAGGTTGGTGGTTCTTACTGGAGAGTTTTACAGGAAAGGGCTGAGCTACTGTTGTGTGAGGGCTTGCAGATGAGATGTGCCTCAACCCCTTAGAAGTTCTGAGTTTTGTGGAGCACTTCATGCCAACTTGGTCAGACTGTGGCCCTTCCTCTGGAGCAGTTTCAGATCCAAGAGCAGGGACTCCGCACAGCTGAGTGCAATGTCTCCTGCCAAATCAAGAATCATCCCGTGTGATGGACCCAGGTCTAAATCCCTGTTGTCTCCCAACTGTTGGCTGATAAGGCTGGACTGTGTGCTGCCACATCCAGGCCATCAAGCTGTCCCCTTGGGAATGGACCTGTGCCCCCACCCTGTTCCCTGTGCCCTGGGATAATAGCAGCAATATCCCTACCTAGCCCTTGGCTCCCCATGAGTAAGGCTGGAGCTGTAACTGGGATGTCAGGGAAGAAACATTTCTCCTCACAACACTGCACAACTACAAGGGCCCTTTTAGTTTTAACACTGCATGTTTGAAAGGTCTGCTTGGCAAAGAGCTGAACGGCCCCATGAGCTGTGTGAAGGGGAAGCATATTTGGCAGGAAATATATGGCTCTGTTAATAAATAACAAGGATTATGTGAGTGCTGTGTAGGGGGCTACAGCAGGACCAGGCTGTGGGGATGCAGAATTGAGGGTTCTGTTCCAGGAGAAGGGGAGCTTTTGTGTGAGATGGTGATATGGGGATGTATCCTAGTGTGTAAAGTCCTGGATGAAAGCTGATGGGTTTGAGGGTGGCTGAGCTGACTCTTACAGAGAGCAACAGTACAGAGAACACATCACTTGGAGCCACGGGAGCCTGGGCTCTGCAGATTTGGCTCGGGGAGGAAGGGGAATCCCTGCCATATCCCTCAGCATGTCATGCTTTGCTTTGTGAACATCAGAAAATCATTTTGTGAGTTCCTCCAGAAGTGCTGCTTGCTTCTGTTTTAGGGGGAGAGGAGAGGGTAGAAGGTCAGGGGACAGTAAAAAGAACAGTTGACATGTTGTCTTCAAGTGATCTGTGACAGCGTTAGCCGCTAAAGCCCTGACCAGCCCAAGTGCTGATTTGTTGATCTCAGATTCACACTGCAGTGGCTGTGTCAGTGTACTTGGACTCTTACTAGAAGGGCTCTACTTGGGATTGCCTAAGAATTGCTTAGAATTGCTCTTCTGATATTACCTTGTTATGTCCCTGCCCATCTCATTCAATCTCAGGTTACTTTACAGGCACTCAAATAATTTCATGATGCTGTGGTTGAGAGAGAGATTTAGATCTAGACCTAATTCATATGGATGAAATAATATTAAGAAGTTGGGGTCCAAGCCTTGAAACTCAAATATTTAGTAATAGATGCCTAAATCTGCACTGGCATTTAAATGTGTTGCCTTGTCCTTATCTGTGAAAACTGTTAAGCAGCTAATTCCATTAATTTAATGTGAATTTAATAGGCAGGCATCCTCTGCTACTTACTGAGGACCATCTCCTCCACAGAGGGAACAGAGGCTCCAAATTATTACAGAAAACCTGATTTCATCCTAGCCAAGTCTTGCAGCAGACCATAAAGCTGTAATGTTACCCTTCCCAGAACCATGACTCAATCTCTAATACTCAAGAGGATATTAAGGTATTTAAAAATTCACATTTAGGCACTGGTTACTTGTTTTCTGGCTAAGTGTTCAAATTCTCAAGCTTTCCACAAACTTGTCACCACAACAGCTAAAAAAATTCCCTAAGGTTCATCCTTTTGTACTATCTCATGACTCTAGAAGCTGTGACTACATGAAAATGTATTAAATACCATTAACTCAGGGTGAAAAGAGCACAGTTGGCATCAATTTTATGTGAGCTCTACCATTACCAGCCTGGCTCTGCTCTTGTGAACTAAGGGCTACAAGTGGCACCTTCTTGTTCAGTTGCCTTCTTTCAGGAATTTTTTTAAGTCAGCACAACCCAGGGAGGGCGAGGTCACTCCTCCTCCTCCTCTGCCTTGTGTCCCCATCAACAATAGAAGCATGTAAGCATTGATTGCAGATTTTTCTTTAATTGGGTGAGATGCTTTGGAGAGAACCAGCTGTTGTTCTGCCTCCCCAGAGAAGGTTTTGGACTGACATAACCCAGCAGCAGGGAAGGTGGATGGACAAGGGAGGGAGGTGGGAAGGGGGAGCAGGCATTGGGCTCACACTTCCCCAAACTGAATTACACGTCTGTCACTGCCAGATCTCGAAGGAAATGGCTCAGGCAGAGGTTGACAAAGGTTAAGCACTGCAAGAGCAGGAACAAGTGCTGTGGCACTGTGTGTCTCAGCTGTTTGTGTGACTCCGGTGTCACAGTGGGGGCACCCACATCCCACCCCTCAAGGCTCCCCTGTGATACTGAACGGACCTTCATCATCCCGAAATCAAAGCATGGCTGTGCAGTAACCACAGAGCTTGGCCCTGGCTAAGCCCTTGGTGGTTGGCAATGAAATTCAGGGAATTCCAGGCACAAGTGCTTCTTCATGTCCCTCTGTTTTTTATCCAGATGATGGAAGCAATCTGTGCTGAGCAGTGGAAGATCTTGGAGGCCGTGCGGATAACTCTGCACGGGGCAGCCTCCCAGGTGCCTGCAGAAGGGAGGTCACTTTGTTTTCCTGGAGAGGAATTGAGGGATAGGGACTTAACAGAGGGAAGGGGTGCATTACTGCTGTGTTCATCCATCACTGCATGCCAGTGAAATGATGAGGTGCATCTGGCACCAGGTCTCGGTGCTGACGTGGGGAGCTGGTGTGCTGCCCTGTGTCACAGCTCATTGGCTCCAGGCATGAAAGAATCCAACTAATTTAATTTCTCACTGACATTGCCACGTAGGGAAAGGGGTTACTTTTGCTTTTTAAAGTCTGATGGGCGTGAAATCTTATGTATTCAGTGTTTAAGAAGAGCAGCTAGTGGCTGTTCCAGTGCACAGCTGCAGAAGCACCATGGAATGACATAACACCCATGAACTGCTGCAAGACATGGAAGTTCAGGATGCTCCTATATCACTCTTGGGTCTAGCTGAGAATTTTTGGAGGTAACACTTCCAGGGTGCAAGATGCCAGCTCATCATAGCTAAAATTTTGAGGGAATGATTGATTTTGGTCATTCATCAGGTGCATTTAAAAAACTCCAGCACTCTGCTATTATCATGTTTCACAACTGTGCCTGGGGGACTTTATCTTGGATCAGAAAAAGGCTAATTGTTGTACAAATAAAGAATGGTAGGAATAAAATTGTCTCCCAGGGAGGTTGTGATTGCCATTTACTTTCTTCAAATGAAAAGTAAGATTGTCTGATTTGGCATAGTTTGGGTTTGATCTACGATCTAGGTTACTTTTAACGAAAAGCTTGAAAAGATTAAAATGAATAGCAGCTGCCAGGATTGAAATGAAACACTCCCAAAACTGCTGATAGAATATCTGACCAGATAGAAAAATGTTCACAGATTAAAGTTTTAAGAAAATGCTGAGGTTCTTACTTTTCATTATTTTTTGTTACCCCTCTTTGGAATAGAATTTTTCTTTTGACATTTCAGAAATTTATCTGGGGGTTGTAAAACTGTTTCTCCCTCACTTCATGGCTGCTGCAATTAGACTATGGCAAGGGGTTTTTGGGATATGGATGTTTTTATCCGTGGTTTTTCTTACCCCACTCTGAGCAGAATCCAACAGCTGAGTCCAGTATTGCGTTAAGCACTGCTCCTGCTGCTACTGGCTGAACTGCACTCTTTTTTTTTAAATTATGGGGCCAGCTTTTGCAGTGCAGACAAGGCCATGATTATTTTCTGAATGTGGGGTTGGTGATGTCATGCTGTTGCAGAAAGTAGGCTCTGCACGTGCTAAAATAGCCATGTATTTCAGGATACAGAGGGAGAGCCCTCGTGGCTGTGGAGTAACATCACACATTTCATGAATGCAGTGCTGAACAATTCTACTTTCATGAAATGTGTGACAATACAGACACACGGATTTTTTTGTATGTGGGTTGATGTCATGTAACTGATCTGCAAAGGGATGTGATAAAATGCAGCATTTTTACATGCTGTTCATATGTATATGCAGAAGAACCAATTGTAAGATACTAAGCTTTGCAATAATATTTTTTTATTTATAAAAATAGTTCATAAATAATTTTTAGTATCTTCAGCCATTTGTTGCATTGTTTAAACATCCACTTTGCCTTCATTTCCAGCAGCCTGGATGGCTTGTTGGGCATTTCCAGGGTCAGAGGAGCTCAGTGGGAGATCAGCAGGAGCACTGGGGCTGTGCAGGCAGCAGCAGTGCTGTTGCTGCGTGGGTGAATCAGCAGAGCTGCACCAGCACCAGCAGCAGCCAGAGCACACTGTACGTTCCTAAAGGCACTGGGAGGGTGGGAGAGAGAAGGCACACTCTCTGCCAGGTTGGGTTTCTTTCCTTGGACACCAGCCAGAGGTTCTCCAAGGCACACATTCTGGCTGCCAATCTGTGCAGAAGCCCTTAGCCCCAACCTCCGCGGGCGCCGTGTCCTGCAGGCGCCTGGCTTTGTGCACAGTTCAGAGGGTGGCACTGCTAACATTCACCATCCAGCAGGGTTTGGGAACTGGGTGTGTTCCTAACACCCCGGGCTTGCAGGATGACACAGGCTTACTCACCACGTAAGAGCAGCATGTTCACACAGGAGCAGAGGGAGCTGTATGAAATCCCAGGTCCCGTGGGTTGTGTGGGCTGCTTTGCCTTAAGGCTCCTGCACAGAGTTTCTTCCAGGTCAGACTGCTGCCCTTTAGTCCAACCTGGCTCTTGCTCAAGGGTGAAAATAGAGGGTTTCTTGTTCCAAAACAGGAGCAGAGCTGGTGGCCTCAGTCCAATGCACCTCCCAAACCAGAGCTGGCACTTATTTTCCTTACCTGTTTAGCCATGATTTATCCCTGATATGTCCCATGATTTATGTATCCCATGATTTAGCCACCTTCTGCAATGCCATGTGGGTCTAAAGTTCTGCTGCCCTGTGTGTTGTGGGACCTCAAGCCAGACAGGGCTGAACTCTGCATCCTCCTCCTCTTTCATAGCTGAGGACAGGTCCCCTGTCATGGCAGGGAAATGCACAATCTCTGTATAGGTGCACTTTTCCCTCTGCTGTCAGTGATGTGAGTTCTGTGAGTACTGAAAGCACCATAAAATACATATGAATAAGAGAACAGACTTAGCTCTTGGCAGTTTGTAGAGCCACTGGAAGTCTTCTCCTTTACACAGCATGCCACGTCTTCCTTCTTTGCTCATCTCTTAAGTCTGAGTATTTTCAGTTTGCTCTTTTCACTGCCCTCCGGGAAAAAATAGTGCCTGGAGGTTGTACACTCATGGAGTCACCGCCTTCCTCATAGTACATGATTATCTGCCTTACTTACTTTATTGAAACCACAGAAGACTAGGTTTGTGAACAACTGCTGACTAGAAAAAGAAAGGTTAGTAGTGGGGGGACAAGAGACAAGAGAGAAAAAAGAAAAGAAAGAAAAAAGAAAAGAAAGAAAAAAAAAGAAAAGAAAAGAAAAGAAAAGAAAAGAAAAGAAAAGAAAAGAAAAGAAAAGAAAAGAAAAGAAAGAAAAGGAAAAGAAAAGAAAAGAGAAAAGCTGAAAAGAAAACGAGAGCAGCTTCACATTATTTTGAAAGTCACTCCAAAGAAATCCCTTTCACTTGTACAATGATTTCTTCTCCTGGGACATCTCTCTGCAATAGCTGTCCTCTTCCTTTAAGTGGTTACATATTGAGAATGTGATATCCTGCCAGAAGAGTCTTGATTGCTCTACTTCAGGCTAAATGAACTGGAAAAAAGAAAGAAGCTTTGTAAGATTGGTGCTTTCTGCTAATTGTTCTGCAGAGAGGCTCATGCTAGTGCCAGTCTGTGTGCCAGGTAAAAAACTCTCATGGCACAGTTGTATTTCTTTCACACTTCTGTACTGAGGGGATGTTTGCAGTAATATTGTCAGGGCTGCTTCTCTTTACTGTACCTGAGTGGATTTAAAGGATGTGCAGATGTGGCATGTAGGGACGTGGTTTTAGTGGTGGATTTGACAGTACTGGCTTAATGGTTGAACTTGATCTTAAAGATCTTTTCCAACCCCAATGGTTCTGTGACTCTGTGATTCTTTGCAGATGTGTCATTATGAGCACATCCACAGGCTGAGCTCCTCACACTAAACTGGTTCCAGTCCTTGCTGTAACCCTTGGAGCTGCAGCTGGCATTTGGTGTGTGACCACATGGCCTCATGTCATGTCACTGTGTCCCTCACTCCTCAAAGTGATGGATTTCCCCTGCTTTACCATGACCTGCCATGCTGCTGCTCCATAAATCAGTGGTTTCCTTTTCCGTCTTTCAAAAAAGAAAATATCATTGGAAAATTTTTGGCCACCTATTGGCACAGTCCACTGAGGCCTGCTGAGCTCCTCCTGCAAGGCTGTGGTTTATAGGAGGGAACTTGTCCTGGAATGGGGAGGAATCACTAGCTTGTCACAGTAGAGCACTGGGAGTCAAAACTGGATCCCTGATGCTGCTGCTACAGCCTCCCAGGGCAGCCTTGGGCAAGCCTCTCTCTCTCTCCATGGGCTGCATTATATTTGCAGTGCAGCTAATGTGAAATGGGGCAGAGATGCCAGCAGGGATCCTGGCAGCAGTCGATGTGGGATGTGGATGGACCCAGTATTTTCCTGTCTCTGACGTGTGTGAGACCACCAGACAAAGCTTTTTGAAGCCTTTAATTCATAATGTAACCTGTGTTATCCTTATGTGGACAGGCTGCTGTGCAGAGTATTATTAGTCCTGGTTCTTGTATTCCTGAAGGGAATAGAGAACAAGAATATCTGCTAGAGAATTTCCCATGCACAACTGAAGTGGAAGGAATGAAATTGTTCACTTTCAAGATGGCATTTCCCCTTCTTCCCTAAATTCTAGCTTTTGGATAGTTTAAACCAGAACTTTTTTATTGTTTTGCCTCAACTTCTGTATTTGAAACACCAGATCACTATACCTCCTCTGTGCTGGATGTGCTCCAGCCTAAACAATCTCCATTCTGCTTGCTTAAATTCCTTTCTATAGTTTCAGCTGAATGTGGAATTCTTTTCTGCTCCTCTGTCTGGATTGCCATGTGCCATTCCTCAGGGCTGTGGGACAGCTCGTGTGTTCCTCCCTGGACGTGGCAGCATCTCAGTAGTGTGTGAAGCAGGGTCTGTGTAATCCTTTGGGATCTTTCAGGATAAAAAGCTGCTCTATAAATACTGTATCATTTTCATTGTCAGTCTGGATTCAGGAGTGAAATGATCCCACTTAGTTAAAGCAGGATGAAGTGTCTATTTTCATATTTGTTTAATTGAACCACTCAGCATGTCTGATAGTAATGGCTTTATTTGAAGCATGTGGTTCTTATGAGCTGTTAAGATACCAATACCATTTGGATTAGTCTTTTTGCCAAGAAAGCCAGGTCAATTCTTCAGGAAAATTAAAAAAAAAAAATTAAAAAAACTAAAGCAAACTTTATTTTAACAGTGTCTTGAATTTCACTTTAGGTTCCATAAATATTTGTCAGTGTTCCTTCTGTAATACCCATGAGAGCCCTTGGCAAGACATGGGGTCTATCTCCAGAACACGGAATATAAATAAATTCCCCAAACCATTCTGGAGAATTGGAGGTAACTTTAGCCCATGCAAGAGACCTGAAGCCAAGCAAAGGGGTGATTGTGATTCTTGAATTACGATTTGTGGAGAGAAGAGGGAATGAGAGGAAAAAAGGAGAAGCAGAGAGACAGGAAAATCTAAACATCAGTAGAAGGTGTGTGGGAGCCCACACCATCCTGTGCAGGAAGGTGGAGGTCCTTTACCAAGGCAATGACAGAAAAGTGACTTCTGCTTGGATTGCAGATGCTGTCTGCTCCTAGTGCTTCCAGGAAAGTTAACAGTATTTTCTCATGCCCTAGAGAATAAGGGAGGACATTTTACATTTTTGATGAGGACTGGTAATGCCATCTATTTCAGAAGATCAGGCCAAGAAAGCACTGGGGAGCCACCCTATGAGCCCTGTTCCCCCAGTTTCCTCTGAATACCTTTGATATTCCCAAGATCTCGGTTCACTTCTGTGGTTTTCAGCACTATATCTAAGAAAAAAGAAAAAAAGAAGCCTGTGATGATTTCAAAGACTTGCCTATAGTTAAGTACTTAACCAGAGGTTTAGGGTGCAGGGCTTTTGATTTAAGAGCAAGCCCTGTTCTGTGCAGTTGAGGGGGGAAATAGCTGAAATTTTATCCTATCCCTGACCACAGATTGAGATTACCAAAGCTGTACAAAAGCAGGGAGTCAGAATGAAGGAGGTGTATTGAAGGAAGTGGGACCTTGGCTTCTAGCAATGTGCTCTGGTTGCTGGATCAGCTCCAATAAAAATTTAAATTCAGACAAGCTGAATGCCTTATTTGTCTGGTTAAGAGAGAAGAAGGTGGGGATGGGTGAAGTTTTTCCTTTACCTCTGAACATTAAAATAATGGTAGTAGGATGTGAGAAGCATCTATTCCTAAAGAATCAACTGTTGTAATATCAGATAGATGCCAACTGGGTTTTTTTTCTTCTTTAGGTGCTTAAGTTGGAAAATTGCAAAGCATGGATAAATAGAGGTGTGAGAGGGGTTTGCTGGAGGAGAACCTTTTTTATAGTGAGATGGGAGCCTATCTGTGCACAGATTTAGAACACCCTACAAAATGCTTGACAACTTTGATCTCCCTTAAAATTAATGGGAATTGAGTGTTGCTGACACTTCACAAGATCAGCGTGTCTCTTTGCATGGAGAATTTCCAGCAATGATCAGTGATCTCCATACCAGTCCTCAGTTGTCTGCAAGGACTAAAAGAAAAGTATAAAAGAACCATTAACCCCATGTTTTCTGCTTTCACAGACAGCTGTCTGGGGCCATGTAGCAGTTGATATTCTATAGCTTTCTATTCCTGCCACACTGTTCCTACGTATGGTTTTGGAATTGTGACTGAGGTTTGCCAGCAGTTCCTTAATCTGGTTACTGTGGAAGTTAAGGAAAAAAAATCAGGTAACGACCTCCATCTGCAAAACTACTTCTGATTTTGTGACTGGGATTCATACACAGTCAGCATAGTCAGATCATTTTTTACTTAAAAATACCATCTCTCCCTCACCAAAACAGGAAGCATCTTTCCAGGAATGCTTGGGAAAGTGTTTGACTTTTATGTGACTGAGATAACTGGAAAAAGTATTAAGGCTAGAAAAGGTTTAGCCAGACAGAAATACACATCATACTCCATAGATGTATTACCTGTGCTCAATCTGTCGTATTCCTAAGTTACTCACATTTTTCTTCCCAGGCTGGTTATTTTTTAAAAAAATACAGAGTTTCAGTTATCCTTTGGAGCTTCATAAAACTTTCTTAGAAAAGCTTTGCAGCCCATTTTTTAATCCTATTCCATCATACAGCTCATGCCCTCAGTACTGTTTGGCAAGGGGCTGTTTACCTTTCCCCACCATGTCCAAAAAAAAGTACAGGAGGGGCAGAGCCACAGCCAGTGTGTGCTGGCAGGGTGCACACAGGCATTTCCCTGCCTGCAGCAAGAGCTGCATTACTGAGGGGTCTGTGCAGCATTTACAGCAGCTGAGCACCAGCTCCTGGCTAATGAAGAAGGAGGGGAGGGATGCTTGCTTTGTTCCTGTACCCAGGGCTTTGGTTTACACAGCTTCATTGTATTGCACAGGGCCTTCCTGCCCTGCAGCTTGACTTGCTCCATGACAAATTATTCCTTAATTGCTGGATGGCAGAAGAAAAGCTTTACAGCCCTGAGGTTATTCCTAACAAATCAGGTTACAGAAGCCTTGAAAATTATATTGAGCAGAAAGGCACCATGAGGTTTCCTTGGGTGCTTGGGCTGTGTTAAGCTTTACTAAGGCAGTGTGCTAATGAAGCTTGTTAAAATGCAATTATACGTTAATGCTGTGGATGCAGAAATGAGGATAATCAGCAGAGAGGTGCTGGTGAAGCTGTTGTGATTAGCATGATTTGTGTGTGTTGCTGCTGTGCTCAGGGCCTTCGCCCCACTGTGCAAGGTGCTGTGTGAACACAAGAAAGCTGCACCTGAAGAGCTGCCTGGGGGTAGGAGATGAAGGATGATGGCAGGAAGATGGGTGGAGCAAAGCAGCAATGAGATAGATGAAATCTGATAATCACAGGATGGTTTGGGTTAGAAGGAACCTCAAAGATCATTTAGTTCCAGCCTCACTGCCATGGGCAGGGACATGTTCCACTAGACCAGGTTGCTCCAAGCCCCATCCAGCCTGGCCTTGATCACTGCCAGGGATGCCACAGTTTAACTGGGCAACCTGTTCAGTGTATGCTGAGTAAAGAATTTCTTCCTCTCATCTGATCTAAATCTCTCCTTCTTTTATTTTTAAACTGTTCCATGGTGTTGGCCATGAGGACCAGCAGGATGCCAGGCTTGGCTGCTGACCAGTGATAGTGGTTTCCTGGTGCAGGAAAGCTTTAGGGGGCAAGTGCAGGGAGAGAGCCAATGCCAATGGGGAGCTGCTCCCATATGAGGCCAGAAACACCTATGATTTTCTTTGAAAAATGTAAGAAGGCAGGAGAGAGCCTGGACATCTGGCACAGCTGGAAGAGGGTGGACCTCTGGTAAGGAAGAGGTGATAGAACAATGATTGGGAAGAGGCCAGGAGGAGCCTTGACAAGTGAAGAAAAGTAGCAGCTGTTTGATGTGGCAAGGAAATGGAAAGGTAGATGTGAGAAGAGGTAGAAGTGGCCAGAGCAGTGCCTAGAAAAAAATTAATATGGATGAGGCAAGAGTGTGCTTTGCCAAGACTGGAGCAGAGGAGTCTTGATGAAATATGATGGGAGTCTGGATGCAAACTGCAAGTGAGTGGACGGGCAGGCAGGGCTGGGCTTATCAAGGAGCTGCAGAAAGACTTTGGCTCAGGGTCTGAGCCAGGACGGGGAGAGCAAAGTAAAAAATAACACCAGGGCTGTGGGCCTGAGCGACAGGCGGGACAGTAGCAGTGTCCACAGTAATTAAGGAAGGAGGTGGAGAGGGGGAGGAAGATTAAGAGCTCTGAGCTTGAGCTGACAGCTCGACATCCAGGAGATGTCAGGGAGACAGGCAAGGTTTTCGTCCGGACAGAGAAAGACAGGCCCAGATGATCGGATCAGACAACTGGGGGGACTGATTTATGTGAGAAGATTAAAAGAGCTGCTTGTAAATATATG
Source organism: Drymodes brunneopygia (assembly GCA_013400955.1). NCBI lineage: Eukaryota > Metazoa > Chordata > Aves > Passeriformes > Petroicidae > Drymodes > Drymodes brunneopygia. Next base: position 261,198 of record VZTZ01030480.1, on the reverse strand, counting down.
TATAGCTTGGCTAAGTGGCACCTGAGGGGACAATAACTGTCTGCAAGTGTATGAAGGGATTGGATACTGGAGCCAGGAGGAGGGGGACGGAACAGTTTAGGAGTGTAGATGAGGATTTTAACTAGAGGCAGTGGAATAAGGTGGAGCAAAGCTGGCTGGATTGCCTCTTAGGGAAAACATCTCCCCTGGGAAACTTCAAAGATTCTTTGGTGAGTCTTAAGACCTGCATATCCATCTAGGTTCTCATCTGATCACAGGGTGCCTGGCAATCAGATGTGTGTCCTCACAGCACCTCAAGAGAGGACGATGTCCCCAGCTTTGTGCAATTGTGCAATTTGTGGCACTTTGGTACCTTGTGTGACCCTTGCTCTCTGATTATCAAAGACCTAAGAAAGTACCTTATCCATTAGGCTCCTTTCCCATTTATTTGACTGTTTTGAAGAGTCATTTCTGCAGACAGTACAGAGAGATGGATGGGAACGAGACCTAATGGGGCTCCTCCAGCCCACCGTTTGTGAGGTTTTCTCCACATGTTCCTTACAACTTTTTAACTTACTAAGTTTTACTTCTCTGTGAAGCCAAGGGAAGAAGCAGCAGGTATTAATTTGTTTCTGCTGGGCTCATCTGTGGGCTATGCAGTCCAGTGCCTTGTCTCTGCCTTTTTTGGGTATTTCAGAGGGAGATGCAGGGTATCTGCAGGAGGCAGCTCCAGAGCGAGCTGTCTGTTGGGAGACTTGGTTTCCTAACACTGGTTACAGCCTTTTACAGGTCCCAAGTTTCTATTTATTTTAAGCAACATTGCTCAGAACATGAAAGGGTTTTCCTAGGAGACTTCAACAGAACACCGAGAACAGTAAAAGGAATGAGCATAATGTGGATCCATCCCAATGTTTGTGATTTGATTTTTTGGTGAAGGTTCTGCTGTGATACCAGATAGGGGTTATAGCCTCACATAAATCTTTCAAAGAAAGAGCCCTACTTCCAAAGTAAAATACCAGGTGTCTCCTTCTGTCTGAGCACCCTTTCCATACCTGTCCACGTCTGGCTGGTCTTGACATTGGTGTTCTAAAGAGATGAAATTCATGTGGTGACATTTTTTGAGGGTCAGTCCATCTCCATCCCTTCCAGTAGCTTTTAAGCCTATAAGCCAATTTTACACAAGTTGTTTGAGAAGAAGTGATGTGAGGGATACTAAGTTCAAACTTTTTGAAAATGGGAAGTCATGTACAAGGGATTGTAATAGTGTTGCATCCCACTGCCACCACGCTTGGGGCAAAGGCCATTGCAAATCTTCAGCCTTTTCTGAACATACGGATTAATTTTCTAAATAGACATTAATGCAGCAGTGACAAACAAGCAAATAAATAAATGAGGATGTCATCAGATTCTTGCCCCCTAATAAACCCTGGGAAATATCTCCACAGAATGTAGGGCCATTTGGAAACTAAGCTTTGTTAATAAATTGCCTGTCATTGCAAACTGCCCCATCTCCAGTGTGGGGTAGTAGAGGTATCAGTGGGAGATGTGAATTGCTGGTGGCTGTTGCACCTCTTTCTGTGCATGAGGTGCTCAGGGTGTCATCCCTTACAACTCCCAAACCAAGTCTCATTGTGCATTGGCAATAAAAAGTAATACAGAACCTAATAATATAGATCCAAATTATACAGAACTTTTCTAGTTCTTCATGCAGACTTTAGCTTCATTTAAATGGTGCAGCACTTCAGGAGAGACCAGCGGTCTCTGACCTGTGCAGGTTTCCTTTTCCCTGCAAGGAGTTTGACCTTGGCAGTCTCAGTTACAAGCAGAGCTCCCTGCTCTGACTTTCACTTCTGTTTCAGCAGTACCAAAATCTGTGGGGTCTTTCTGAATATTTCCCTCCTCACCCAATATTGCTGAAAATGAGCCTGAAGTGTTGACAGACAGCAGCACTCTCAGTGTGTAGGAATCCAACATAAACAGACTTGCTGGTTGTGTACTTGGACATGTTAAACGAGGTCCCTGCTTTGATCTTCCTTGCACTATCCTAAAGCCCAGCAAGCAAAGGCTAAGTAAACAGACCTTTGATTTCAGGGCTGTTTGGAGCAGAGGTCTTGTAAAACTTTTATCAATGGCAGAGCTGAGCTACTGAAGTCCCTCTTGGACTGTAGGTGCTGCAAGAGTAGCAGTGTGGTTTTATTCACCCTAACATCTCCCTGCTTCCCATAATGACAAACATCTGGGACTATGAGCCAGTTTCCTGTTGATTGTAATGTACCAGTTTCTCTGGGAGAGACACCTGCTTATAATCTCCTGTATGGTGAATGAAGCATAAGCTATTTCAGATCCTGCAGCTATTGGATCCCACAGCCAGTGCAGCCTTTTGTCATAAAGATGCTTAAATAAATCACATGGGACACATCCGTGGGAAATGCTCACGTTACTAATCCTGCGTGTTCAACACTCCTGGGTCAAACCCCACAAAAACCAGTACGCTGGCTGAAATAGCTTGAATGTTACAACAAATTGGATTTTATTTATTTGCTTCCTATTTTCAAGGCATTTAGTGATTCCCTATGGTCACAAAGGTCACAAATTTCCTTTCATATTTGGATAAACAGTAGATTCTCCTTCAGGATTATGCCCTCTGAAAAGAGACAGTAAGAAACAAGCACTTAATATCACAAGATTTAAAAATTAAAATTGTGAATCCTGGCAAACTCCCCTTAATGGATGAAACACAGGACCTGGATTGGTCTCTGCTTTCTTTTAATTTTGTATTTTTCTCTGTCTTCTGGTGAATTACAAGAAGGATGCTTTGTCTCCCTTATACTCACCATAGGAAAGTGACATAGGAGAGTGAGATCATGCCAAAGTATTTTATTTTTTAGAAGCATTATCAAATTTTCATTGTTTTCAGCATGAAAAACCACTGTACTTACAATAATGGAGTCCAGGCTGTTCCCAATGGGCCAAAGCTCTGGACCCTCTTGGTGAAGCCATTTCAGGCAAAGCTTGACTGAACTCAGGACCAAAAGTTGAAGTGTTTTGCTCAGCCCTACCAATGGTTATTGCTTCATATCAAGATAAATGCTAAAAGACAAATTCATTGACCAGCTGTTCCATGCCAATAGCATTCCTGCTGGACCTTCTGGAAGTAAAGTTGAGATTGTTGGTGGAGTAAATTGTGAGTCAGAGTGAATGTAGTCCCTCTTGTCTTCTGCCCTCATCCTTTTACAGCTTGGCCTTAAATGACGACCTTTCTTGCATTGGCTGTGCTGCCTTAGTCACGAACTGATCCTTTACTGTCTGCAAAACAATGCAGCACTGTTCTGCCTTCGGAAGTGAATTTTGTCTTTTGTCAAATAGTCACATCCACTATTAGATAAGAAGTGTTTTTAACAGCCCTCTATTTGTTGCCATTTGATGGCGGTTCTTTGATCCCTGGAGGGGTTTGCGGCGCTGTTTGTGATATACAGCAAATCGATTTTACACATTTCCATCTTTTATCGATGAGTCTTCCAATGGGGTTTCACCGTTGTCAGATTGGAGAATACCATGGCACAGACATTGGGAAAGGCTTGGAATTTACATGCAATAAAGATTAGGGGATTAGCGGCTGATTAGGAATGTGCTGATTTCTCCAGCCTCAGGTACAGCAAGGGATCTTGCATGTCTGCTGTTCTCTGACCTTGGGTTTTGACCTCTTGACTCCTTGCTCAGAAATGCCAGCGAGCAGCACGGAGTGATTCCTGACACGGCTTCCCTCCAGAACAAGTTCAAGTCACTTCAACAGTGCAACCTATTTCTGTGAGCGGGGAAGCCCAGAAACGTTTATGTGAGCAGACAAGCCGCTCGGATGTGCATGGGCCGGGTCAGGCTGGGCAGACAGGCTGTGGCAGCCCCTCAGTGTGCAGCCAGGAATTCCTGCTGACAGCTGATGCGCCGTGCGTGTGCCGGTACCCGCACGTGCGCCGTGGGATGTGGGGCAGCCCTGCAGTCACGCGGCGAGACAATATTTCTCCGTGCACGGCTTTTCCTAGATAGTGCCTGTGCTCTCAAGGTTTCTCCCCCTACCACTTGCATGAGGGTAGCTGGGACTGCACATTACCAGACACTGAGGTAATAGGATTGCACATTAATTGATATTCCAGTGGCTCTATCTACCTGCTGGATACGATGTTACATTCCGGTGCGCAGCCCGCCAGTGGAATGGCGTCACTTGAAATCATGGAGCAGTCAATGTCAGCAGAACTCCTGTGTGTCTCTGTAGCTGCTGAAGTTTGGGCAGCTCAAATCAAGCACCAGGCTGTGCTGAGAACAGGGGGATGGTAGTTTGCTTGTGTATCAAATAATAGTTAGCACCATCTTGCTGCTGGTGCAGATGTACAGGTATAAAAGGCAGGCAGTGTGGGATCTTCAGTGAAAGAGAAGTATTTCCAGATCCTTTGGATTGTTTGGGGATTGTTTGGGTTTGTATTTTAAATCTTTGTTTTCACTGTTTCAATTTTGGCAGAGTATACCCACTGCTGGGTGCAGGTTTGCTAATTCCATTCATCCTGACACATGCCACACTGGTGTGCAATAGAGGTACAGGAGGAATACCTTCCTCCAGGTGATGTGAAACAGCTTTTGAGAAGCAAGGGGTGCAGCAAACCTTTGGACATACCAGATTAAATACAAACCTGATTTTACCTGATTTTAGAAGCTGCACAGTTCCAGGACTTTACAGCACAGCCTCTGGCAGTCCCAGGTGGTGCAGTTAAAACATAGTAAGTCTGACAGAAAAATGAGTCTTCACTCTCTCCAGATAGAAAAACTAATAAAGCCAGGTAAGAGTGCACTAACCCTGTTGCTGTGAGCAAAGCAGAGGACGAGCAGAGGAAGTGGGTCCATTTGAAGCTCTCCCAGGTGCAGGCAGGCTGCTGAAAGCTGCTCTTGCCTCTGTCCAGGCGAGTGTATCGTGTTTTTACATCAGGTAATGTGTGCTTCAGTGTCTGAAGAGCAGGAACCAGATGGGAATGCTATAAGAATTCAGTGATAGTTTCCCTATGCAGGAGACTTGGTGTCTCTTGAATTTAAATGCAAGTTTTCAATGAATCAGCCTTGTGAAAACTTTTTTAAAAAGTGCATTCAGGTACTTTCCCCTCCTGGAAGAGATGTACAGGTATAAGCTAGATTGTATAATGGCACAAAAGGAGCAAATCTTTAAAGTGAAATATTTGATGCTGAGGAGGCAATTTTCACGCTGATGGCCTTTTGGGAGTTTATCCTGGATCCAGTCTGGTTGTGTAGATTGAGTGCTCCTTAATGGAAATGCCAGAGCACAGCTTCTGCTTTTGTTTTACCAGGGACCCCGGTAGCAATTGCTGTCTGTCTGCATTAACAGCTGGTGGGGTTTGGTAAGATTGGATCTATAAAGCAAAATATTTGGTGTTGAGGATGTGGCACCCCCGTTTCAGAGGAGGGTTTCTCTTCAGAATTGCTTTAATCTTGTCCTGAGAGCTAAATGCTCCTTGGAGCTCAATTTCATACAAAAGCAACTTAGTTCATGTGCACCAAAACAACTTCATGATGTGAAGCAAAATATAATTGGTGGTGAAGACCAAAAAATTCATTTAAAAGCATGTCTCTGGTCCAGGTTAAGACACTGATGTAGGCAGATGTAAGGTAGACCTCTATGATGAGAATTTGATTCAGAGAGAAAAAGCCAGTGCCATCACACCTACCATGAACTGGAGGTTTTGATAGGGCAACAGTGAATGGTTTCAGGGAGGATTTAAAAATGCTGCTGTCTCAAAGGTGTGTTGCATTTTTCTTTTGGAGCAAGATTTTTTTTTTTACTTTCAATTTTTCTTCCAGAGCTAGACAAGTTATATATATAAATATACACACACAGAGAGACATATCTGTGTATATATTTGTTTATTACCGTCCAAAATCAAAACTGTTTTCATATTTTAGGAACACAACAACCAATAAAAAATATTACTGTGGCTTAATCAATATACTTTTAAAACCACAACCTTTTTGCTTACATCTGTTTTACTTTGATTGGCAAAAATTATTACACAAAATATTTCTCAAGCTGAAAAGGGCAGAGAACCAGGCAAAACTCTTTGAAAGAGAAAACCAGGCAAAATCCTGTGTCTTGACAAAAATCTAATTTTCTCACAGAAAAACAGTTCTGCCAAAGGCTCCATACCAAGCCTGCTATGCAGCCATTCAGCTGGAAATGCTTTCTGTTCTAGAGAGCCTCTGAAAATATCTCCAGTTCTTAAATACCACAATGTTTATCTCTTTGTGGTCACCATCAAACAGTTGTTACCACGCTTTTGTGGTGACCAAACATAGAAGCCCCCAGAGACGAGGGCAGAGGAGAGGGAGGGCTGAGAGCAGCCTCACCATGCAGGGCACTGCCACTGATTTCCCAACAGCAGAAGGGTTGGGATTATTGTGGCAGTGTCTCATGACTGAGAGTGAGTGTTCAGGATGTTTTTTTCTGAGTCCTTAGTGTACTAATCACACCTTTTCCATCCTGGGTATTGGGAAAGGCCAGTAGGAACCAGCATTGGATGGAAGATTTTAAAGCCTTCTCCACTTTCATCCCTTAAAAGCGGATTCTGGTAAAAAAGATTTTTAGGAATATTTTGAGGAAAACCAAATCCTTGGATACAAATTGAAAGGCTCCTATTGTCAGTCTATGGCTGAAAACTTGCTGCTGTGGACTAGCAGGAAGGCAAACCAGCTATTTAAAGGTCTGTGCTCCCATCGTTCCCATGTATGGCACAGAGTCAACCATCGTGGTTTCTGTTTTCCTGCAGACATAAACAATGACACTTACAATTTCCTGCTTGCACAGTACTCACACAAGCGCCTGTCCATAAGGGAAACATCTAATTACTTATTAAACCCTGCACAGTGCTCAGACTGGGTTAAATATTGACTAGCAAAGTTCAAGGCGAGTCTGTGTCACCAAACGTGAACTTGGGCATCCTATTCTCTAGGAGCTGTTCAAATCATATGGATAGGTGACAGAATGCTGCATGCATACAAAAAAGGGGACAAAAATCCGAGCAGGTTGGCTCAGAAGTAAACACCTATCTTTGGAGCCTGGCGATTTGGAATGTTGTTGCTATTGGTGGCTTGAAGGGGAGTTTTTTGACAAAAAAAAAAGTGAATTAAACTGAGGCTTTCAGAGTGTTTGGTTTGTTTTACTGAAAGCCTTAAAGATGTGGGCGATTTGGCTGGAAAATCCACTGGGCTTGTGAAGCAGGATTTGCATGGTTGGGAAGCAGTTGGAAGGGCATAGTACAATGATATTTATGTTAAAATTTGGGTAGATCCACCCCAGAAGGTAATTCAGGGCTGCCTGACTGGATTGTTTCCCAGATTATGGGAAGCAAACAAATGCCTTGTGTTGGTAGGAATGGTTCCTCTGTGACCTGTGGTGGAGATGGTGGGGGTTTGGGTTAGGTTTGGAGAGAGCAGATTTGGGCTATGGAATTTCAGTTGGGTTCTGGATCCTCCCTCAAGCCAGAGGATTTCTAGCTTTTTTCCAGAATTAGGCAGCTTGTCCTTCCTGGAAATAGGAGGCTGGAAAAAAAAATCTTCTAATTTTAAAACCTTGAAGCCATGTTTTGAGGCCATTTCTTTTGAAAAAATGCCTAGCAAATTAGGAATGCCATTATTTAGATGGGCTTGCTTTCTTGAATGGGAATGGAAGAGGTAGATTGTGTGGGTGTGTGTGCCAACACACCTTTGTTGTCCTTATCTCTTCTCTAAAAAAGGTTTTCTGGTTATCCATTGAGCTGCACACCTGAATTGCACAGTCAGTATAATTTTAGCATTTGAGTAGAAATATTAGTCCTCCCCTTTGGCGCACACTAAGCCCACTGGCAGCACTTGAGAAACAATAAATAATATCTTTTCTTCCACACTAGAAACTTTCCAGCATATGAAGCCTGTTTCTTCAAAAGTAATTTGAAGTAATCCTAACTCTCCTTTGCGTTTGCTACCTCGAAACCTAAGGGATAAAGTTACTATTTTTTGCTGCTGAAAAAATGTTCGGCAACAATTGAAATTGAATGTCACCCATGCACATTTAATTTAATAAGATGGTAATTTCATGTTAAATAAATACCAACTGATTATTGAAAACATATGCTCAAAGGATTTAGAAACCACGTAAGAGATGCGTATCTCGTCTACTGTTGTTGAACTGCAATAAATCTAAGCAATAATCAAGTGCCAATTGTTTGACATACAATAACTATTTTATTAAATGTCAGTGAAATGTGTATTCAGGGCACTTAATTAAATGGAACATGTTCCCAAATATTCTATTTTTCTTAGTTTTGGAACATCTAGACTGGGAAATTTACTGGCAGCCTTCACCCAAGGGAGTAGTTATTACTCATGTAAAAATACGGCAGGTACTTCTTGTGCTATCAGTAAATATCCATTTCATCAGGAAAGCAACTCCTACCACAGAGGTAGGGAAGAAAGAGAAAATGTGTCACTTCACTTGCTGTAAAATGGATCTGCAAAGCTGTTTTCTCCATCAGGTTGTTGGGCTGAGCCATGCAGCTCAAACCTGGAGCTTGCTCCTGCAAACCATCCACGATTTCCAAATCTAAACCTGACCAGGCATCGGGGCTGGTCAGTAAATACTTGTGGTGTTTTTGTGTTCCTCGCTCAGAGTCTTTGTTCTACAGAGATGCTGTTGGTTTTTTCTTTAATCTTTTGATTGTTTTTGATAAGCATTGTTTTTGTCTGTGGGCGCCTATGTTTTCAAGCCAAGAAGGACCCATTAGCTCATCTAATCTGATCTCCTCATGTCACATACCAAAGCATTTGGACCAGTTACCCCCACGCTGACCCCTTCTTCACTTGGCTAGCACGTACCTTTTGGAAATACAAACTGTTTTGTTTTGAAAATATGAAAAGATGTTGGATTCACCAGTCCTTTGAACTGCTTATTCCATTAGTTAATGGGTTGCATGGGCAACAGATTCATCCTTTTATCTCTCTCAAAAAGCATTTTTATCAGTTCTGCTCTCCGTGTAATGGCTTCCAACTGTGCAGAGAGCCAGGAGTTCCTCTCTTTCAGGAACACCTACTCATGTTGATTGAAACTGTTCCCAACACTGCTTTGTAAAGCCTTCCCTGTGGGATTTGCTCCTTGGTGGAGTTTGTCCTAGCAGAGCCAGGCCTGTGTCCATTGATCCATCATTACAGCCTGAATGCCAGTACAAATAACAGTAATAATGATATGTGGAGAGTGTGAGTGCATAAATCCTCATGTTGGTCTTGCAGAGAGGGTTAATCTGTTGTAGAAAAGGTTAAACTCCTACTGTTAGCAGGAGTTGTCCAGTCCAGCTTTGTAGCAAAGATACCTCAAATTAGGCAACTCTGGATGCGTGTTTTAAACATGTCTTTAAGGTGGTCCTTTCCATCTGCCTATGTTAATTTTGAAGCATGGGAAAGGTAAAGGAAATCTGCTTTGCTGAGAACCACCCTGGCAGTAAATACATTGGAAGCTCAGGTTTTACGGTGATGAGCATAGTGAAGGCCAAGTGTTGCCTCGAGTTTCGGTGTAAGAGATTGTGTTCCCACCAAATGAGCAGTTTGGTTGGTGACCTTTGTCTAATTCCTTCATCTCACTGTTGCAGTGAAGGATTTCTGTGCTTAGCTCTGTTCCCCTCATGGGACATGCACTGTCTGTGATACCCCAGCCCCGCATGCTAATTCCATGTGTTGATGGGTTGTTTGGGTGCTTCATTGTAAATGACTTTGCTAATTTGCTAACACAGCACTTCAAAAGAAGTCTTATCTACATGGAAAGTGAATGTGTTTGGTATTAAATAATAAAATATACATAACCCATGGGGCTCTTAAAACTTATTTAACTCCTTTATAAACTTTACAATACAGTATGTGGATATTATAAATTACTTTCCATTCCAAGAAACTGTCCGGGCTTGTTGACCTTCCTTGGAATTTCCTCTTTGTAATTATGTTTAATGTGTTAATAAAGTTCACTTTGAACTGTATGATGGCAAATGGTCTCATAGGACGTGGGTCAGTGCTGGTGCGTTCACCATATGTGAAGCTTGATGTTAGTGTGCAGTTCAGCTGAAGGAATAGCAAGGCTAAGTCCAAACAATTGTAGAAGCAGTGTCTCCTCCCCAGGTTAGCAGTAAAAAGGGGTTCATGGAAAGTTAGGAATGTGGAGTGGGAAATCATTTAGCTTTCACTGCTAGGTGTTACTAAATTATAGTGCTGGGTTTGAGTCACTATCAAAACACCATATATCTAGAGGGTTTTCACACAGAGCTGTAAATCATGTTTACTACATGTATGAGTTGAACGAGTGCATGAACTTTGCAATGCAGCCCAGGAAAATATAATTACATGTATGTGTGTTTTTGACTGTGAGAAATATGGACAGGAAGCTCCACGCTATTCCACTGTTGCATCTTAAATACACTTCTAGAAATTGTTTTTGCTGCTTCCCGGAAATAGCTATTTGCTAAAGCAAAGAGGCTTTCTTGGGCTTTACATAACTCCTCTTGCCAAGAAATGGCAACCACTATCCCTTCCCAAGGCACTGGGGAGGAGAGCAGGAATGCTGGTAAAGCAGTGTCAGCAGCAGAGCAGCAAGTGGGGCTTTTCGGTGGTGTAGGATAGTGGATATAAATTGAAAATTGCCCAGCTGTTCAGTGAGACAGGTGTAGGGTCTGTCTTTTATATAATGGAACAGAATGGAGATTCCAGTTGCTTGTATTCGTAAATGAAGCAAATAAATCTGCACACTTGTCTGCATGTATACGAGCAGAAATATTTAAAACAAATGAGGTGATCATGGCATTTCCTTGTTAATGTTTGACTGGGTTTATATGATCTTGAACAGAAAACTTGGCGTCTGGCTGGGCTTGTTGGTTTCTTTCTTGGTGTGTTTATATATGTTTGCAGATGGGGAAACTACAAGCAAGAAAATAACTTGGTGGAAAATGTAGGTTCTGGATTGTTTAAATTATATTTTAAGCCTGATTGCACCCTGGCCCTTGGAACTCCAGGCATGATCCCTGCTAGTAACTAAAATGATTTGAATGTTATGGGGCAAAGTTATATTTAGTTTGTGTTTGGAGAAAGAATAACAACGAGGCACGGGGGGAGGCAGCTGCATTCTCATCACTTCTTCCCGAGCCACATCCGCGGATGTCAAATCCCACCCTTCTCCCTCAGACAGAGTGTTAAGAAATTATTCTCTCAAACTGCTGGGTTTGAGGACAAGGGGGATTCGAGAAAACCTGCCCCCACTGGGCTTGTGTTGAGGTGGGGCTTAACTTTCTGAGAGAGCTCCTTCTGTTCAGACAGGCTGTGGAACCAGCTGCGCCCTCTCCACTGTGGTGGGGCTTAAAAGCAGTGCCCTGTGACCATAGAGAGCTGTCCTTGCCTGGTGGAAAACTGCAAGAGTTCCCTCTCCCTTCCTGACTACAAAAATGCCTAAAAATTGTGGATGGAATACCTAGGGCCTTGTTTTCATTCCCTTCTCCCATGTCCCATGAAAAAGTGCTGCAGGAAGTAATTGCTGTGTCCAGGAGCATCACAGATTGGAGATTCTCAGCACTTAAGAAAGGCTGATGTTTCCAAGAATCACTGCCTAATGGCTAAGAAACTGGGGGGAGTGCAGTGTAGGGACTCTCCCAGGGTTTATGCTCGGGGCCAGACAGCACTTGCTCTCTGCTCCTCCACCTTGAAAGGATCCAGTCTGGAGCTTTGGCCCACAAGCACAGGCACCTAGCAGTCCAAGGGATTCCTCCCTAGCCAGAAAGATGATATTTATTGGCATTAATTTTGCGTTGGTAAATATACGAAGTCGCACTTAAACAGTCTGGTTTAATTAACTGTTTTCAGGTTTCAGAAGGATTCCCTGTGGTTGCTGCTCTCCAGTTGAGAGCTTGTTGCTCTCCAGTTCTTGGGGTGTTGGCCTGCCCACAAACAAGGCCAGAGCAGCGCCATAGTGAGCAGCCATAGGATATTGCACTCAATTAGATCATTTCTGCTCACACACAGCACAAAACTGGGCTGCAGGACAGCAGAGATGGTGACACTGGCTGCTTGAGGAGTAATTTCATCTGCCTTTTCATGCTGTGTTAGAGCACGGGGCAGACACCGGCAGCAGCGAGGGATGGGGAGTCAGTGACTACAGCCAGGGTTCAGCCTGTTTTTACCTCCCTGGCAGCTGTAGGTGAAGCAGCAGGTGCTTTCCTGGGATTTTGCCTCGCTAAGCAGCTGTAGAAATGTATCCAGCCTGCGGGGCCTGTGTCCTGGGCTCAGCTCCCACACTGCCACACTCAGCTGTGAGCACACACGTGCCCCAGCCCTGCGGGGTCAGACACCAGGGACACTCCCAAATCAGCGCCTTGCGAGGGATAACTGGGCACTCTGCTCTCCTGGCCACCCCCTGGCCTATTGTGGGCCACTTCCCCACTGACAGGGAACTCCTGTCAGTACCAGTGCTGCTCACAGGAAATTTGGCTCAGCATGTTTTTGCTGCATCTTTTTGCTCTGTTCATGTAGCAGGAAATGGAACAGCCATAGAGAGACCCTGGGCATTAATCTCCAGGGGGACCTGAGTGGTGGTGAGCAGATCAATATCTGTATTCAGAGGGGGAAGATGTTTTTGCCTGGATTATGTGAGGCAGCTCTGTGTCAGTAGCACACACTGCTCAGAGGACATTGGAGAAGGGCCTTTTTGCAAAACACACTTTGCTGCCTCCCCTGCTGCCTCTGACAGTGAAGAGTGGAGAGATGTGCCAAAGTGTGTCTTGACTGGAAAAGCATTCATCCATCACTGTTGCAATCCCAAGGCAGGGCTCTACAGAGATGTAGTGAAATAAGACCCAATGAATGCCTGTACACGAGAAAGAGAGACAGACATTCGTGATGATATCAATATTTTATTCTTGCTGTAGCCTAACTTCAGGAGGTCCAGCTACCACTGGCTTGCCAGGGTGTCTGGAGCCTCTGACGTATGTGAAGGTCCTGAATTATATTGTGGCTCTTTGTAAACACAGTAGTAAATTACAGTATTCTAATAATTATCATGGTGCTTGATATTTACATCAAAACACTGCTTCCAGAGAGTACTGCTTCAGCAGAAAGTTATTAATGCAAAGATGATAGGTAATGAAATGGGAATATTTACAGCACTAAAGGAACAGAAACAAGGCCTCATCATCTTTGTCCTAGGGCTGTGCACTACTGAGAAGTGCATGCTCTATCTGGCAAAATTCACAGCAGGAAAAAAGAGTGAGGGGAGACTTTTATTCCTGTTCCTGAGAAAGCTGCTGGAGGAGCTAATGAAGAGCTGCACTAATGTTTTTAGGCAGAATGGCTCTAAGAAACACACCCTTTTCTAAATGTCATAAAGGTCTGTGGATAGATCCTGTGACAGGGACTGATCCAACAATTCCTCAGAACGAAAGGTCAGTCAAAGGAAAATGGCATTTAGGAGGACCAAGCTTACCACTGACCCAAACATGTGACAGATCCAGAGGCAACTCTGGTGCCATCAGGAGCACTGCTGGTGCAGCCTGCCCCAGAGAGGCACATGACGTGACTGGGAAACTATCTGATTCCTCCAGGTCTCAAAATTCATCAGGAGTCACCATGAATGTCGGAAGGAAAGGGATTTTGAAGGAGCCTACAGGAGGCTTCCAAGCTGGGAGGAGGGTGCTCTCTCTCCACTGTCCCTGCTTGCCCTGCACCAAACATTTTTTCCCCAGCACTAATTATAGATCTGTTTTTGTCATTTGAATATGCATGAAGTGGTATCCTGGCTCACAAGCAGGTTGCAGTGAAGCTGCTCTTGAAGTTTGGCTTGGTTTGATAGGGCTCTGGGTCAGAAAGAACCTCTCCAAGGGCCAACCCAGAATTTCAACAAGTCTGTGGACTTGTCTGGGCGTTTCAGCTCCTTTGCACTGGGTGAGGGTACCATGTAGGGAAATGTAACAGAATTTGGGGCCAGATTTTCACCCAGTGTTTGTGAATTCTGCCTTACCAAAGCCAACACACACAGCCCCTCCTCATGGGTGGATTTTCACTTTAAAATATTCAGCAATGCAGTTTTTGTCAGACCAACATTGAACAGGTTTTGGGGTTATCTCTCCATCCAAAGAAAAGGTTGGATATCTCACAAGGTGAAGAACATAAGGGCGGTTTGGAATTTTTAGGAACGCCTGGACAGGCAGGATTTCTCATGGTGTTTTGCAAGTTCCCTTGGAGTATGGGAGGATACCATCACCTCCAAAATGCTGTCCCACAGGTGACTGCAGAAGATGTGAAGGGGTAGTGTTATCTTTGCCTGTTTTCTTATCTTTGTTATCTCAGGCTTTTTCAGAGTAAGTGCTCTCAAGATCCTTACTTTGGGTCATTAGAAGTTCATCAGAATCTGAGTGAGTATAAGACCCAGGCTCTTAGTTAAACTCATGAAAGAGTTTCAAGCTGGTTCACCACTCAGCTCTCAGCTTGAGCAGCATTTCTGTTCACCAGCAAAGCTACAAAATTCATGGGTGCAATTCAACATGAGTAACTGCAACAGCAGCTCTGGAGTCATTCATGAGCTGGACTCTATGTACTGCCTTACTCATGCTGGGGAAAAATCAGGCAGACTTTGGAATAATAGGAATTAGTCATGAGGAAGTGCAAATATGAGCTCTATAGTTTATCCCCTGTGGGTCCAATCCTGCAAAACACTAGGAATAGGAATAAAATATGAGGGAACAGTTCCAAATCCCACAAACATCTTGTGGGTTTTGGGTGCAACTCAGCATCAGCAATCCTTAGTGAAACATTTTGTCCTTGTGCAAGAACACGGCACTTATTATCACTCCCATTAACAGACTATTCTGGGAAGAGTACTGCTATTGCAATCTGTGTGGAGAACTTGTGCAATTAATGAAAAGCAGAAAAGGCAGATGCAGGGAAAAGACTCTGTTTCAACTTTTCGGAGCCTTGGGAAGGAATTCTGGTTGGAATTCAGCTATGGGACCATTCCTGCTGTCGCAGTCTTTATCACTTCTTTTTTCCTGATTGTTGGCCTGTCCAAGTGCATCCTGTTATCATGTGGCAAACAGTGTGTTCACTCTGGCATTCCAGGGACACTTTGTTTTGTGTGAAATTATCACCTTTTACAATGAGCAAATATTTGTCAAGTGGGTCAAACCGGCAGGGTTGCTAAGGAAATTTATAAAAATATCCTCTTTTGGACTATAAGCAATGTTAACATGTCAGGCTAAGCTGTATCTTTCAGTGAAGCACTATCCAATGAATGTTCTGTGTTCAACAACTGCAGGCTTATGTGTCTCAGATAAAGCCCATCTGGTGACTATTAAATGGAATTATTGTGTATACAACTTGAAAGGATTAAAACATTTGGGGGTGGAGGTGGGGGCAGTGTTTTGTTGTAAGTACCACTCCTGTTACTAATTTTGCCTTCAGCATAGGTGTTAAGTTTAAAACAACTACAGTTTCTTTACCAAGTACCCTGGTACAGTCTGTGTGTTGGGCTCCTTCTTGTGACAGGAAAATGCTGGAAATTTTGGAAAAGCATTGAGCTTCAGAACTCAGGCTTCCCTGGTGGGTTAGTGTGATGGCAAGGCTACAGCTTCAGGTCTTGCTGTGTCCCTCTGTAATTGCCTACATTTTCAGCCTTGTTTGTAAGCGATTTTTGGTAAGCACCTTTTATTCTGTGTAGCAGTCCATGCAGTGGCCAGATTGATGACTTGGCTTTGAATCAATGCTGTGTCACTGGCAAAAGTCATAACAGCTGTTGCTGTCTCTGTTCTTTCCTAGGCCCCCCAAGGATCGCTGACAAAGTGATTCACCGCCAGTCCGTGAGGCTGGGCAGGACCATCAAGCTCCTGTGCCCGGTGGAAGGCGACCCCCCGCCCCTCACCATGTGGATGAAGGATGGACGGACTATCCACAGCGGCTGGACGAGGTTCAGAATCCTCCAGCAAGGGCTGAAAATCAAGGAGGTGGAGAGCGAAGATGCGGGGACCTACATCTGCAAAGCCACCAATGGCTTCGGCAGCACCAACGTCAACTACACCCTCATCGTCATCGGTGAGTAGAGCTGGGGCAGAGCCAGGCCTCACCTGCTCTGGGGTGACAGAGAGAGAGCTGATTTCCATGTAGCTGTCAGTGATTGCAGATTTGCTTTGCTAATCATTCACTGACCTCCGCTCTTAGCTGGCCCCTTCCAGTGTTTGAGGATTGCCAGAGCTGGCTGTGCTGCTGCGCATCTTCTGCTGCAGCCGGCTGCAGGCAGATAAGATTGTGGAGTGCCAAAGGTTACACACAAACAGAAATGATGCAATAGCCACTGGGGTCCAGATCACAATGAATTCCACAAAGGAAAGGCTGTGTGATAAGGAGAGGTCACACTGATCTTTATATTTGCTGTTGGAACAGGGTAGCTCTCAAAACAAATGTTGAAGCACCCACATGGAAACGCACAGCGGGGAGATCCATGTGCTGAGCTGTTGTAAAGCACGGTGTCTTGAGGAATAATATTTGGGTTGAACCAAAGCTGCAAGCTGGTGTGTAAGCCAGGGATGCTCGGCTCCTGAGAAATCCTCTTGATGGAGATGGGATTAAAAAAGCTTCAGATGCTGTCTCAGTGAGCAAGGGTTCACTGGCAATGCTTTTGACCATCTTCAAAGGGCTGGCTTGGCCCAGCAATGGGATTTTGGGATCGCTTGCGAGGCTTAGCACTTCTCTGGGTAATCAATCAGAGATTCCTCTGCTGGAGCTGGCACAGAAATGTACTCATTGGTGCTTGGCTGCAAGAAGAGAAAGATCTGGGTGAAAATCAGTATGCTAGAGGATGCTGAGAGAGTCAAGGGGAGAGTTACAAAGCAGTGGGTGAGATCAGTATCTTGCTCAGCCTTTGCCTGATCAGCATCCTGAGCATCTGTTCTACAAAGTTCTGTTACTCTGAGGTGGTGAAAGTGAGGACAAAATTTAGGGCAATTTCCAGCTGCCTACTGGTTGGCTCTTGTCCTGGTTTTGTTCTATTTCTCCTTTTTCCCCTTTGCAGTAGGAGGGTAAACTGCTGCGGACTCAGGGCATGTAGCAAACACTTGGTGCTGCTTGATGGAGGATTATCACCCGATAACAGGGGGATTCCTGCAGAATGCACTTTGTTGCACAGCCAGTATAAGAAAGGGACCAGAATGTAAATATCTTATCTGGGAAGAGATGCTTCTGTGAGAGAAACCCTCTGGTGTTTCCCATAGCATCAGTGGGATGGTGCTGCAAAAGTCGTCTTATAGTTTACGTAGTTTGAGGATTTGGTTTTCCTTGTTCACGTCTTTCTTAACCACATTCATCCATTTCTTTGTGCTACACTGAGCAAACAGGGTGAAGTGAAAATAGTCTTACAGAGTCATGTCTGTGCAGACTCCTTTTGGATGTGCTTTCCAGGCTCTTTGCTGTGGAGAAAGGAATGCTATAGGAGCCTGTTTCAGTCCAGCTTGTGCTTTTGCAGTATGTGGAGTTTGCCAAAGTCTTTGATCTCCTGTGTCATCCTGTATCTTCTATAAAGCTCAAGCTAGATCCCATTATTCCAGGGCAGAGAGGCATCAAGGTGTCTATAAGTCAAGAAGGCTCTGCCTATTATTAGTAGCACAACAGAAGCAAATTAAAGCAAAAAGCCAGGAGGCCCAGGGTAAAAGTTTGACTGGAATTCAGGAAAGATTGAGACAAAAACTCCAATTCAGTTGCTCCAGGAAATTGGATTATCAAATATAATTGTGTTAAGAACAATAGTGTTCATTATATTTGGCACTGAAAAACCCTGGGCACAAACACTGGTTATTTAGAGCCTCATCAGGCGTCTATGGAAGGAAATGGCAAGCTCCCACTGGCCCCTCTGGGTGTGAGATTGAACCCTATGCAAACAAATATTGATCACCCAGTGCCAAGGAAAGGGTAACTTTAACCTAAATCTGTGTCAGACATGTGGGCTGAGGTATCATTCATTTCCATGCATCCTTGTTGTAAATACTGGCTAAACCCAGTACTTCTTAGACAATTTTGCACCTTCTTTCCTTGTCTCACAGTGTGCCCTTGGGCATTCCTGTTGCTCAGACCATTTTTGATGGATTGCTTACGTCCCCTGTCTCCAGTGGTACAGTTGGGTTCCTGTAGCGTTTCAAACCGATTGCTTTTCGCTGGAGCAGTTTCCCCTGGAAACAAATGTTCCCCTTGTGTCTTTCTTGTCAAGCTCTGCAAGTAAACACAAGGTATCACTGACTTAGTCTTTCAAAGGACCCAGACATTTAATGCAATGACCAGATGCTCGTGTTCGTCTTGGTGAAAATGCTTTTGGTTGAGGGAAAATCAATCCCTTGTTGGTTTTTGAGAAGGAGGCAGTGTTTTAAAACCAACTGCATGTCAGTTTTGACGACGAAGATCAAATTGATGGAGATGTTTTGTTTGTGCTCTGGAAAGCACAAACTTCATTAGGCAGAGTGGCTTTTTGAACCATATGGTTTCTCTATTTTCCCACTCCTTCAAAGGAGAAAAACCCCTCTTATTCCAGCTTTACTGCTAACACCAAACATGTAAAACCACACAGGTGTCAGACATGGGCAAGGTGGTTAAGATATTAGATCTGGAATAGCATTAAATGATTCATGAAACAGTAGGACTTGAAAGAATATAATTCATATTGACATGAGAGCATTCTGGAAATTTAATCAGTAATATCTGGAAAATATTCAGTAGCTTATTGAAAGGTTTTGGAGTTATGCTTGGAGTATAATTCTAATGGAGCTGTGCCACGCCACTGGCAAGTGAGGAGCTGTCACCCCTGTGTTATTTACATGGAGGCTGCAGCAGAATAAAGTGATTTGGGTTTACCCAAATCCTACAGAGATCTGTGACTAAATTCAGCAGTCTCCAACCTCTCTGCCTCCTTTCAATGCTATGTAACTCTTACTAATCCTAACTTTCACTAACCACTGTATTCCATAATAGTAGAGAGAACCAGCAAAAAATCTGGGTCATTGTAGAAAGGAATAAAAAGATCAGTGGATTTTCCCACACTGGTGGGGGCCAGCAGATGTGGCAGAGATGAGCTCCCTGCTTGGACTCTGAGATGTAATAATTGAGGTGTAATTCTATTTGAATGTCCCTTTGTGGCTTCAGGACAGATCTTGCTTGCAGCCAGGAGCAGAGCAGACTGAGATGTGCCTCTGCATGTCTGGTGGACAGGGCTACAGCTGGCCTGGCTGGAGCACCTCTCAGTCTGAAAGTGCAGATGAGAGGGATTACAGTGATTTTGCAGATGGTAACTGAGATAAAGAGACACCAGGTGATTAGGCCAAGACCACATAAAATAGGAGCTGTGGCTCACAGTTGAGTCTAAACCTCTTGAATCTCTCCCTAAAAGACAATTCCTCCTTCATGACACTGAAGTCTTTCCTCCTAACCTTGCATCTTCCTACCTGCTCTTTTGGAAGTGAGTCTTCTCCTATTCTAGGTTTTTGATCTTCGTCCTCTAACAAAGGCTTTGCCAAGCCAGATGGTAGGAATTGGTTTCTGCCCATCTTCTCAGACTGCAGGGCCTGGATCCCAGAGATCCAAGGAATCCTGCTCTAGTACAGCCCTGCATGAAATGTAAGCCAGTAAAAGCAGATTACCAATATAAGTCAAAGCTACAATTTCCTCTCTTAGCTATCCTTAATAGTTTTTGTGGCTCACCACAAGATTTGGGATGCCAGTTACACTGCAGACGGATTTACAAATGCTGGAAGAGGAACTTTAATCAGTATTTAATTACATTGCAGTTATTAAGTACAATGGTTCCTTATTTTGGAGAATTATGTGTAGCTCATCAAAACAAATGTGCTGTACCTTCCCCAGAAATTATATGTACAGTGATGCCCATGAAATCTTATCGTTTTTTCCTCAGCTGAATTTATTCTAAAGGTGTGAAAAGTAACTTTATTTAATTTATAGTTGCTTGGTTGAAACCTGCGGTTTCTTTACTGCATAATTAAAAAATTCCTTGCCAGTGTGTTCTAAAAGGAAACTTAAGGCCAAAGAGGAAGAAAGAAAGTGCTGAATAGCTACTCCTTATTTGAAAACTGTCCACCTTGTGTGCTGAAGGGAGGCATGTTATGCAGAAAAAAAATAGCAGGTGGTGGTGTAACTGAAGCCTCTGTCGAGCTGTGGCCAGCTTGCAGAAACTGTGAGTTTGCACACATGGAGCCACACTCCAGCCTTCAGGCCCTCCCTGGGAAATCTTAGCCCAAATGGGTGAGCTTTTCCTGGCTTATAAATAACTTAGAAAACAAAGTATTCTAACATGGAAGTGCTGGAGGACCTCCATTACTGCTCTCTCTGCAATAATAAACAGTATCCCGAGTTCCAGAAGTCTGGACATTCTCTGAAGGGAAAATTGTTTGTGAGCAGCTGTAGGAAGGACTACAGGTAAATATTTATGCTGTAGCATAATGACCTCTTTCACTAATGCACAACACAGAACACTTTTCACTTACAGAAGTGTTGTGGGCCAAATCCTGCAAGGTGTGCCAGCATTACAACATGTGGGGCTATTGCTACAGGTGCTGCCAGTAAATACTTCTTGAATCAGTTGCTCAACCAGGTGATGAAAGATCAAACTGTCTCTGTTTTCACATCTGCATCCATGTTTCTTACTGCTTTCTGTACCAATGAAAAAGAAAAACAGCAGCAAGAGCAGGGTTTGGGACTGCCACCTTAATGCTTCACTTGGTGTTTGTAAACTGCCAGGTACACATCTTGCTTGGGTGCATCTCAGCATGAAAAATAATCAACGTATAAGTCCAAGAAACAGCTTCTCCTGAATTTATTTTTATTGCCCTATATCTCTGACTGCTGCAGTTCTTTATTCTCTTCTTTGGGTTTTATGTGAGGAATATTTTGGTGAAGAACCCATCATCTATCCAGTCCATATCCCCCTCTGGTGCCTGGCCCTCTTAGGGACTCAGCCACTTGGCCCCATTTGGGCTGTAAAGCCTTGATGCAGAGAGCAGGAGGAAGAATGCAGCTTGTTGTCCTAAACCATGGATGGGCTGTTCAGAATTTGAGCTACATCTCACTTTCAGACAAATCAAATTTGCTGTTAAATGTCTGCTGTCTGTCTGTTGCAATTGATTGCTTCAAGAATCTGCCCTGACAACAGATGATTTATCTTTAAAGTAGCTTTTTCCTGCTGAGCCAGCTGCTATTTTATGCTTTTTTACAGCTTGTCCAAAGACGGCTCTCTTTGATAACAGGCATGTGTGAAAAATTTGCATTAAAATAACAATTTTTTTTAAACAGTCAGCATAAGTATTCTGAAAAAATTCATGGCCTTGTCTGAATGGATATTTATTCTAATGGGTTTTTTTCTGCTCGTAGTAGTAGAAAACACTGTGTGAAAAAAATTGAGTACAGTAAAACATGGTTTGCATTACTCTTCTCCAATGAAGTCATCAATCCGTGTCTCAGAACTCTTTTACAGTGCAAAAGCTGAGAAAACATTTCTAGCCCAGAGTCAGGTGCCACCAGCCATCTTGGAAAAGCATGACAAATTCATTTATGTTTGGATTTTGGCCTCTTAATAAACTCTGGGGACCAGAGAGAGAGATGTGCTCAGCAAGAAGATGTGAATCAACACTGAGTCAGCAGTGTGTGCACCAAGGGTCTGCTAATGCTAAGCAAAAACTGAAATGAGTCAACACTTCAAAAAAAAAAAGGAGAAAATATGCAGTTTTTGCATTTGAGGACAAGGTGGTGTTGCCTGTGCTGATCCATGGTATGGAGTTTGCAAAATGTCTTTAGTGCATTTACTTCAGCATGAAGCTCATCCAGCGTGGGACCATTAACACAATCACAGGGCATATAATCTTGGCTAATGATGATTAGTCAGTTGTTTTATGGAAATGAAGAGTTCCTTGTGACAATAAACAGTAACAAAGTTCGTGTTTAATTTGTTAAGGCCCCAATCCTGCAGCTGGATCTACGTTGGTGGCCTCCTGTGCACACGCAGGGTGATTAACACCAGATGAGGATCTGGCCATAGCCACTGATGCTTAGTAATGGTTATGTTGCTAATTAAAGCTCAGATTGGTTTGGGCCTTTGGGAGCTGGGCAGAAAAGGGGAGCCTTCCCAAGGCCCAGCCATTGGAATCATTGCACAAGGACTTCTTGTCAACACTGGTGAGGTGCCACCGTGTCACCCTGCATGGAGGTGTGGGCAGGGGTTTGGTTCTCAGCAAGAGCTGCCTTAGTGGTGCTGCCAGGTGAGGGAGTCCTGTGGGAAGAGACTGGAAATGGGCATGAACAGATCCCAGGGAGTAGAGGAGTTAGTGAAATGTGAGTATTTTCATGTTTTGGTGCAAAGTCATACCTAAAAGCTGTTCACTTGGAAGTGAAGCTCCTTTTCCACTGGAAGTGACTCATTGTTGACTAATGATGCCCTCACCCAAGCAAGGGCTCTTCCTTTTCAGTGTTTATTAGTGTAGGCATAAAGACACACACCCTGACCAAGCTTGCTGCTGCTCAGGGACAGCACAAGCATGGGAAAAGAAATCTAAAAGCAAACAGTGTTCCTACCCCCAGAATTTCAGGGGTTCTTCACTTCTTCCTCATTTGCGAGATCCAACTCAGAGTCCAACAAACTCCCTGTCCAATATATGCAGCATGTTGAGTACTGTAAAATGTCCACTGTCCTGGGAGAGGAAAGGAGGAGAATGAAATATGCCAAAATGAAAAGGTGTGACTATTGGCTGGATTGCTGCAGGGAAAAAATTTCGCTAGTTTTCATCATTTTGATGAGTGCTGCACTAGACTGATGTCACAACAGCCCATAACAATTTGTTCTTGAAAAGCTTGCTCTGTAAAGAGGTGATGATGTGAGTGCCAGTATTAGCTGTAACTATCCTAAAAATGACTGATCAAAAATGTAACACTGAGTGGTTTGACTGATGGTCTTGGTGAATGGGTGTAAAAGGCTGGAAAATACCACAACTGGGCAGCAGTCTTGTTTCTTCCAAGTCCAGATCTCTAATGGAGCTCAGTGCTAATGCTGTATAATGTCCACAGTTTTTACAAGATCTTTGTTTGGTTTTATTAGTTTCATTTGATTTTATAACAAACTTTACAGTATGCTTATCAATACATCATGTTCTGGCTAACAAAAGCCTCACTGTTTGGGGCAGATCTCTTTTTTCCCTTCGTGAAGCTGTAACATAGAAGCCAAGTTAAGAAGGTGACAACACCTGTTCACAATTTAAAGGAAATGAAAAGATTTTTTTTCCGTGGGTGTAAGCATGAAATTCATACATGTATGGATGGATATATAATTTCCCCCCATACTCCATCCTGTGGCAGACTGTGGCAAACCAGAGCTGCAGCCAGTGTAAATCCAAGGCATGCAGGACATATGGATGCATTTAGCCCACAATCCTTTGCAGATGCTTTGGAGTGTGTAGTGGCTGCTACACCCGTGCAAATAGCAAGCTGCAGCTCTGCTTGCTGCATGAATATTGTTTGGGAATGAAAGCAACACACAATACCAGGCAGGCTGACATTAAAACCGTGTTTGATCTGAGCAATTTATGGCTTCCTTCTGTTAAATGATATTAATAGAAAGAGCCTCTGATCCCAGCGAGTTTGTGGTGTTCGTGTTGGGTTTTTTCTCGTCAGTTTGTCTGAGGCTAAAAACATCTCTTGCCTCTGACTTTATTAATCAGAACTGTCTTTGTTGCAATCCTCCATATGGGCAGTGGGCAGAATTTCTCTGTTGACAGTGCAGCGCTGATGTGCTCAGCCAGGGATTTGTCCACTTCTCATATCCACAGTGCTGAGAAATAGCTCTGTTCATGGGTAAAACCAAGGCAGTCCCTGCTCCAGCAGGGGATGTGTGTGTGTGGAAGGCAGGCTTTCAAAAGGTGGTCTAGATTCCCAGTCAAGGTTTGCTGTGACTGCAGAATAGTAGTGAAGATTCTTTTAATTACTAGCACCCCAAGTAATGAGAAGCCATCAAGCTAATTGTAGGCCTGGGCATCAGCAGCTTTGAGATGTCTACCACCTTGCCAAGCATCCAAGATGACTTATCTTCTCCAAACAGCAGGGTCTTTCTGTTAACTTGTCTTTAACTACTGCTGTCTTCCCCTATTCCTGGCAGTTTTACCTTGGAAGTTGTGCTCCTGCCTCTGCTTCTTGGTAAAGGCTGGGAGTGAAGGATTTAGCATGGCCTCACTGGAGGACCACTGAAGCTGTGTTGAGCTTCATGGGCACAGTGTCTCCAGAAGGTCTGTGCCAGAGCCCTGTGCCCCATTCCCTTGTGCCACCACACAGCTCTGCTGTCCTCAGTTTGCCCAGTAAATACCACAGATAGTGGGGTTTTAGCCAAACTTTCCCTTTGGTATCAGTTAACTCAGGAATACCCAAAAGGCACACTTGTAAATTAAAGCACAGTGAAGAATATTTATTATAGAGTGAGCAGTGCCAAGTTGGACCAGTTTATAACGTGCAGCTTGAATGTTGTTTTTGGAGACTGCTTTTTTCTGTGTGAGTGCACGTACACAGCACCAATTGCTCACATGCTGCCTCCTGATCCATGCATGTAGGTATGCTGCCTGTTAAAATGTATGGTTGCTGAGGAGCTGTATTTTTACATTCCTGTAGGGTCTGGTTCTCTGCCTTCCCTATGCTGTCTTTGGCATCCACATTAAGAAAAAGATGAAAAAAAGAAAAATAAAAATCAACAAAACTGCTGAAAATTAGTGTACAGACCTGTTTTAAAATCCAATTTATTTTTGTTCGATGAGAGGAAGAACATATTCTGTGTTGTCCTTGGTGAATAAAATCATTGTGCTAGAAGGCTTTGATTCTTCCTTCTTTATAATAATGTGGGCTTCATAGTCAGAAGACCTATGAGTGTTTACATTATACACTTCTTGGCAATAAAATTGGAAAAGAAGAGGGGGAAAAAAAAGCACTAATCCCAGGAGTTCTGAAACCTACACTCCTTCTTAAACGTACCCTGTTAAAGACATTAAGTCCCTTGCAAACATCCATCTATCAGCAGTTGAGAGTTTGTAAAAGGCGTACTTTGTTCTGAACTCCCTGCCCTACTGATTATGCACAGTTCTTTTATTTTGAGAATAGGATGACGACCCCTTAGCCTGGTAATGATGACAGATTTATGTATTTTAACACCCAGACGCTGCTGTATTTGTTAAGGGCTGCCAGACTCCAGCAGTGCTGCAACCGTAGTTTATTTTCATTGTCAGTTTGTGCTGCTTTTTAAGGTGTTCTGCAGCCACTGGAAGCAGCGCCGCTGCTGCTTGCAGAGGTTGAGATGTCAGGATGTTAAGAGCATAAGCCACCATCCTTGGACTGTTTCCACCCATAAAATGTCAGTTTTACTCCAGTTGTGTCGGCGGGATGGAACCTGCTCCTCGCACCAAAGCCAAGGAAAAGAGGAGAGAAATAAGCAGTGAAAGGAATCAGATAACACAGAATTTATCCCTTCACTTTCCACTCCCGTGATATATTTTGCAGCTCTTGAGTTAATGTTTTAAAGAAAAATCTTCTTTTGATATGCAGCAAAAAGCAAGGAACATAAACACACTTTGCAGGCGTAGCTGTTGAAGTGCTGTGTGGGTCAGCACATCTGTCCTCTGCACTATGCATCTGCCTGTGATTTTTCTGGATTGTTTTAAATTACTGCAAGTGGCAGAACAATAGGGAGACAAACAGTGAGAACAATACTGTTGTTTAATATCAAGCTAAATTATTAACAGGCCTGTATAGAAAATGTTTCATGTAAATTAAAGGGAAACAAATTATTTTGTTTTCCATTGCAATGATCCAGTGCAACAAAGGCAGTTGATGCCTTTCTTATTTTCTTCTTTTCTTTGATCTTTCTTCAGATATGCTTGTTCCTGTGTGTTTATGTAAATTTCTTACAGACACACTTAAGGTTGTTAGGTTATAGACCAAAAAATGCAGAATATGGATGGTTTTCTGATCTCTTCATGCCAATCAAGCCACTAAGTCTATCTCACAAATGAAATTATACCTGGGACTTTTGTTGCTTTTTTTTTCCTTCCAGTTCATTGTTTCCCTGAAAAATGTTGTCAAGTCATTTGAGCTATTGATTTCAGTCAGTTTTCTGCTTGATTGTCAACAAAAGGCTTTGAAATAGTTGGCATTGCATCCTCCATTGCGAAACTATTTTGATTTGGAAAAAGCATCGCCACCAAATTCTTCACTGAGTTTTCTTTAGTCCAATATTGGATGTTTCTCTTCTTAAAGAGAAGCCACGTGGCCTGGCATGTTGGTTTTGGGTTGGGTTTTTTCCTAACTGGAAAAAATTACGGTGACCTTTGCACTGAAGGATCTTCATCTCACCTTTGCTGAATGTGCAGCTGGCGGGAGAGAGGAGAACTGGTGACAGCCCTCCTTGGTCACTGGCAGGGAACTGGGGGAGTTGGATCCACTTCAGATGCAGGCTGGGATTCCCTGCTGAACAATCCCAGGAATCTCGTGGAGGAGAAGGACGACGCCTCCCCAGTCCCCAGCACAGCCCAGTGTTTGTGCTCTGTTTGCAGTGTCTCCTGACAACTGCAAGCCCACTGCAGCTCCTCCTGGTAGCCCTGGCATGTTCTCTGGCAGGAGAAACTCCAACCCAGGAGAAAGTTGTGGGAACGGCATCAAGAGGGTTGTGTCAGCCAAGGTCTCTTGTGAGCTGCTTTGGTTTGAGTGTGGTTTTGTTAATCCCTTTCCTTCAAGGAGGTTTGGAAGATGCAGCAGCCTTCACTTCTGGGAAGTGAAAATACTGATGGTGAATTTTGAGAAGCTGGACTGTGTCATTGGTTTAAAATGCAAACAAAGTGCTCAGCGTCCTCCTGACATGAGAACTGTGTCCTGCTCACACTGGCTTCATCTCTAGGACTCTATCACCCCCTTTCCTCTGGTTTGTTTTTCAGAGCCTCTTGGGAGGTGTCTGAGGAACTCTTATCAAGACCATTGTAAAAACGTGCCTGTGTGACCTTCCAAAAAATGAGGTTGTTTTCTGGGTGCTCTGTCCTTGGATAATTACAGAGAATTTTGTGGTGGCCCCTTGAGACCTTGCCATGATAAACAGACAAAAGAGCAACATCTTTCAGGGGTAGATGGATGGACTTGCATGAGAGAGGAATTTGGCCACTGAACATCCTCGGTACTGACAGAACTCCTGTGCATCTCAGATTCCTTTGCAAGGAATGATTTGGATACGTTTGACCCTTGTTCTAGGCAGAAGCTGGGTCATGGACATACTCAACCACAAATTAAAGTGTTAAATCTTAAAATGAGAAGTTATGCCTTGTATGTGGTTATTGGTATTCATCTGTTTGACTTGTGTTAACTTTCCTTAGGAATTTTTCACCCTGCCTGTGTTCAAAGCTCCACACTTATCAGGAGGATGGGCTGCACACTGGGCTGCTCACAAGTGACATTTTTGCCACCCCTGAGCATCTTCAACAAGGAAGGGAATACTGCAGATCCTGTGACAGCACCCCTGTTCCTCCAAAGCCATGTCATGTCCTTGGCATATCCTGAAAGGGAAACTTTTAAAACATTTCACTAGATCCTTCCCACCTTATATTTGGACAAACACTCTTCTGTGTTTTGGGCCAAATCTATTAATTTTTTTCTCATATTCTATGGACCCCAGAAAAAGTTACAGACATGAGAAATAAAAGTCGACAAGTTGCCTGCATGTCATTCCTGTTATTTCTTCTATAATCTTTTTTTAGAGTATTTTAGTACTTTTCTTGTTGACAACTGTCTCCCTGGAGCTCTGTACCAGCTTTCATGACACTTGTTACATGGAGCCTGTTTCCCGTGGAAAAATAACCAGCTCGTTTATTCCCATATGGAGTTCTGACTTGCTTTTTTATATTGCAGATGTGACATGACACCTG
Organism: Drymodes brunneopygia; assembly: GCA_013400955.1. NCBI lineage: Eukaryota > Metazoa > Chordata > Aves > Passeriformes > Petroicidae > Drymodes > Drymodes brunneopygia. The sequence goes on along the minus strand of VZTZ01030480.1, from coordinate 233,197 downwards.
GTGCCACCTCAGCACTCTGCAGGATGCGCAGTGATAACAATTTAACTTTTGGGGATGGTGTTGCTTTTGGGCCTTGCTTGTTTATGGCCCCTTGGACTTGGAAGGTATTTTCAAGACTGTTTACTTCACCCTGCCTGTTTTGGGGGGTTTGCTATTGTAATTCAGTGGGATTATTTTCTTCAGTCTCAAGTGCTAAACCATGACTAAGGGGAGATGATGGGGCCAGCTCTTTGCTCTGAGTAGTAGGTGGATTTTTAGCCACTGCTTTTCTCAAGCCTCTCTTCAAATATAGCATGACTCAGGCCATGAGTGAAATGCTTTTCATGTTCTTACCGAGGGGAGAAGTGGACCCCACTGAGAGGCCTGTGGTGTTAAAGGAGGATGGTAAACTGAACTTGCAGCATTTTATCTCTGGGACCATCAAAGATAGAAGATAAAGGGGAGTTTTTCAAAAGCAGTCAGCCGAGGCTGAGTCAACCCCTTTTGAAGAATTCCCATGAACTTCCATGGGATGAATATTGCCATTGCTGAAAGCTTTTGAAACCTTACCTAACCATCCAGTGACACTTCTTGAAAAATGTGTGTACTAAGCACACATTCCTGGGAAAATGTAAGTAGGGTTCACATGTGTTGAATACTGAGGTGCTTTCTCAGAAGCAGGTGTTTTGAAAGGTAATTGAGAAAACGGGTTTTTAAAGCAATTTTAATGAGCTGTAGTATCTGCCCTAGTCAGTAGGGACACAGTACTTAAAAGCTACTTTTTAGAGTAGTTTTCTCTCCTGCAAGCAAGGCCTGACTGATAAGTTGGCTCTGGCAATAAGCAATCCCCTAACAATAGTCCAACACATTCAGCTGATGTGTGAAGTCATGCTGAGAACAAAACCAGTGCAAGGTTTGCTGGTGTCTCACCTGGAGCTCATATGATGCTTTGGGATTCAGAATAGGAAAGCCATTTCTGTACCATCTCTAGATATGAGTAACAGTTAAATACAACCTAGTAGGAATACAGAAGCTGAGAACTGAGACAGTCCTAAGATTGCAGTAATCAATTTATTTTTTTCTGCTTTATGAAAACTGGAGGCTGAAATATCAGGAGCGCTGTTGTTGGATGTAGTCCATGCATGCAGTTGCCATTGGCTGGGGTGGGAAGCTGGTGGAGTTTCTCAGAAGGAATGTATGTGAATGATGAGCAGGGTGCCCCACCTGTGTTGCAGGACTGCATGCTGTTACCTGCCCTCCTTAGCTTTAGGACTCACCTGGAAATTCATTGGGCTTATTTGAAGCGAATGGCAAGTCTTGCAGTTCTACAGGGAGGAAATGAAGGACAGAAGGAGCAAAAGGAGAAAAACATTAGGAGAGGGATTTTTTTTTAAAAAAAAATCTTTCCTCCTTTTTGCATTGCAGACACGTTAAGTACTTAACATTTTAAGAGCATCCCCTGACTTAGAAAAGCTGGCAGAGATGGGATTCAGTATGAGTCTGCCAGATTGATTTACAAATCGGCCTTACGAACTCCTGCTGCTTAAACATACCAGAATGCGACAATTAAAGCCAACATCTGGAATTCATTGGTGGAGCTGATCCTAGATAAACATTAAATGAATGTCCATTTCCTTAGCATTGGATTTCCTCTGGCTACCACAGCTTAAGCAGTGTCATCCTATCAGATAGAGCTGATGCTGATAGCAGAGCAAATGTCAAAGTCATGAGCCAGATCAATTTGTTCTGTCTTCTAGCACTGAAACTAGGACTAAAGCTGGGCTGAAGACACCCACGGGTTTTTTCCACTAGACTGTGGGAATGGTTTCCTGGTCTTGCTAACCTGGGCTAAGCTGATTGTGTGACTCCCTGTCTGTCCTGTGCAGAATACTTCACATTGCTTAGGTTAATCTCACTTGGGGAACTTTGTCTCAATACTTTCTTCTCTCTCTGTTTCCTCCAAACCTGTCAAGGTTACAGAAGTCTCCCTTTACTCTACAAATCCAAGGAGGGATTTTGTCTGTTCATTTGTCAGATACAGAGAAAATCAGCTAATGAATTTGGGACTAACTCCCAAATTAGTTGCAAATTACGTAAGTGGAAGCCAGTCACAACAAATACACATATGTCTTCCTTTGCAACAGATCTCCAGTATTCAGCATCTTCCCACTTTCACCAATCTGACAGCCAATGGATTCTCCTTCCCACCTCTTGCCCAGTCATTCAGCTTTATAAAAGCATCAGCTCAGCACTTTGGTTTCCCTGGGGAAAAAATTGCATGAACCTTTCCATTTTCTTCCCTCCTGTGTTTTCACACTCGGCCTCCCCTTTGCTTTATGGAGAAGCTGAATCCATGTGGAGATCATCTTGGCTTGGAAGTGACTTCTCAGGAGGCGTTTGGGTTTCCCATCTCTCGTATCCGGTTCAGCAAGGAGCAGCACAGCCACGAGGGCTGCGCTTGACATACCCCAGAGCTCTCAGTGTCACTGTAATACCTCAAGGGCGGGTGCATTTCAGGAAGGGATCACAAGCAGGTTCCCTGAATCACCCTGCTGAACTGGCGGGACCGAGCAGGCGCCTTCTCTCCTTTGCGCGGCCCCAGCGCGGCTGAGCTGGAGGGAGCCGTGACCCCTCTCAGGGCACAGAGCGGGCTCAGCACGTCGGTGCAGAGCCCTGGCACTTTGCATTCTCATCGTATAGAGTTGCCTGCTCGGGGTAGGCTCGAAGAGGCAGAGGTATTTTCCTTGCTGGTTGGCCCTTTTTCCCTTGGGGCTCTGCAAGCGTTAATCTGCAAGTGGAAACCGAGACGCGAAAGGGCTCCTTGGAGAGGAAAGATACAGGTGAGTTTACAGCTGTGTTGTTTTGCTTTGCTGGTGACTCCTGTCTGGTGGGTTTTCCAAAGCAGCTGATAAATAGTTTTCTCTGTGTTACGGTGCCCGACAGTAGCCTGGAGTCCCAGTTTCTTCCTACAGAAGATAGACCTTTGAGGTCTATAAAATTTATACAGTACACTTTCTGATTTTTATTAGCCTAGTAAAAGAGATCATATTTAGTGTGCTTCTGTATCTCTGGAACGTATGGCTGGGGAATTATTCTGCAGGGCACCAAGCTGCATGTTGTGGTAGAAAATACTGATTTATCTGGGCTGTGAAAATGGAAGACCAAGCAGATAATGAAAGTCCTTGAAATGTTTCAGACATACATAGCCATTTTAGAATATCCCACAAGGGGGCTGTGGGTTACATTGTCATTTAGCTTTTAGTTGTTGCTAATTAGTTCCACCTAAATACTCATTTCCCCAGCCCATTCCTAGTCTCTCGGTTGTAACAACCCAAAGAGTGAATTTGCTTTACTCTCGCTGTGTTTGAAAACAGTTTAATGGCAAGTGGTCTGTTTGTGGATGTGCAGTGTATCCATATGCCTTTAAAAGTATAGTTATTTTTAAAATACATATGTTTCCAGGCCCAACTATATATGGGGAGATCAGGGCACAGCAGAAAGCAAGTCCCAGACTTTATAATCTGAAGAGATAAAGTTGATCAAGGACTGGTGGAGTAAGAAGTACTAAAAGGTAGAGGAAGTTTCTAAACCTTGTGCAGAACACTGGTAGAATAAGTGGCCTCTTTATGCCTCCTATTAGATTTTTTCTCTGCATTGTTTTTCTTATCTGGGCAGCTAAAAAAGGAAACCAAGTATTGGCTGCTGAAGCACATGTTGTTTCTGTTCAAATAGAAATTTGTAGCAAGACTGGGCAAATCGTGGTGCTTGTGGCAGGGCTGGAGAAGATCATGGACTGGAAGGTACATGTAACTTCTCCCTGCAAGATCAGCCATGACTTTCACCTTGATAATGAGGAAAATGGCATTCTTCCAGTGAAGGAGAAAAGAAGATGGTAGAGATGCATATGAAGAAGGAATAAGAGTTTTTTCCCAATGCTTGGCCTAGGCTGGAGTATTTTTAGTTGTACATACTCTGCCCAATTCCTTTGTTTGCTGGTAGAAATTATGCTGATACACTGACAGATAAGGGAGTGGAAGGGATCATACGGAGTCACTTGGGTGGGATGCTGGGAATGTTTCTTCTGGGCAAACAATGGCAGCTGCACAGCCTAGACATAGCCTAGAACTTGCCTCTGTTGGTTTGTGCCTCTTGCAGTGATGAGGAGGCTGAGCATAGAGGGGAGGAGGCTTTGGGTCTGTGTTACCTCTGCACAGTCCCGGAGGTGCTGTTAGAGGGAGATGCCACATCCTCCTGGCCTCCTCCTTCCATGCAAAACCCCACTAAATAGCTGTGTCTTCACCACAAACATAGGTGAGTCCCCTTACCACCACATGGAAGAAATAACCAAATTCTTTGGCCTTTTGTTCCCTAAAGGCCAGTGGAAGGTAACTCTGAGGTGACTCTCTTTCCTTCTGCATCATTTTTCTGACCTAAAAATAACACTGTGGCCCTTGTGGTTGCCATTAAGGTTATTTCGTGCTGCAGCCTTTTTTTTTTTTTCCCCTTCCCTTTCCAGAGCACTGGTGCTGCTGAGCAGAAGAACTGCCCCATTGTGCGAGCCCAAAGGAAACGCATAGAAAATGTGAGGAATTTTTAGGCCATGATATGTTTGGACTAGGAAGCAGGGGACTCGGAGGAATGCGGAGTACAGTTCCAAAAATATTCCTTGCAACAGCGCTCTTGGTCAGTAACAGTTATTTTTGTTGGCCTGCCAGCTCCCTGGAGCAGGGCTGATGTCATTCCCCGGCATGGTGGAGATGGGAATACAGAGAGTGCCCTGTGGTTTTGCAGGGCTGAGAGTGGACAGCTGAACCAAATGCCTGCTCCTGTCTCAAATGCTCTCTCTGTTGTGAAAAGAAAATAAAAAGGCAGCATATTGTAGGGGATGGTGGGGGTAAAATAATTAAGAGCACCATAGAAATGTTTTCTGTAGTTGCAGTCTCTTCCCTTCCTCTTAGATCTTCTGCTTTTCTCCTCTCGGTGATTTATGTGCTTTGGAGTGCTTTTTGGGTTGTGTTTATGATGTTATACTGCTTTTGTTATTAAAAGTTATCAAATCGTAGCATGTAGTGCTCTGGTGTCCTGAGCATCTCTGGCTGGGACACAGGCATGTGAACATCTTTACAGTGATTAAAAAAGCTGATAATATCCTCTAGAACACCTCTGGAGAAGAAAGACAGCTTTTTTCTTTTTCTGTAATAAACAGGACAGAGAAGTAAAATATTTGGACCTTTTTCCATGTTGGTGACTTTGAAGGTTTATTATGATCTTGGTGATGCTGATATGACTTTGATTTACATGTGGGGGAGAGGCCAAGAAATAGAGGAATTGCAATTTTTAGAAAAAGTTTACCTAGGCTGATAAGCTGGTAAAAGCTGTGTGCATCTATGATTGGTATGAACCCAGCAAGATGTAACTTCACCTCAGTCCTCTGTAACCTGAATTAGGGCCAGCACATTTCCCCAGGGACAGGGGTGTCACAGCAGACTGGGCACAAGGCAAGTAGTTAAAAACCTGGATTTTGATCCTGGTTCTGGCATTTAAGCAGACCATTTAACCATGTGTGCCACTTGTTATTGCTTTCTACCTGGGTCTTATATATGACACGTGTACCCCTAGAGGGACTGCGTTCATCCTCAAGGGGCTCTGGTTTGTGTTTTGGCATCTGGATTTAATTGCAGCCACACTTTGCTTCTTCACCAGCCCTAGTGAAAGTTGTATCTCGTGACTTGACGTGAAGGACAACTTATTTGAGCTATGGGAGTAGTCCAAAAGTCCTCTGTTCAGATCTTTATTGCATCCTGTTTAATGGGGAAAGGAAGAAAACCCATAAAAAACCCACAGTGCTGCCTTTCCTCAGCCAGGTATCTTGGGGCTGCAGAGGGAAGAAAACTGTACAAAAACAACCTAAAAGCATATGAATGCAAAGGTTTCCTAACCTTTAAACTTAACTTTTGGGTTGATAGAATCCATGCAATGCTGACAGCTATACAGTGGCAGGAAATTGTTAAAGGTGTCAGGTTTTCCATTTTAATTCTGGGAACACACTGGCTGTAGATTTCCTTGAAAATATTGCTGAAATGGTCCCACTTTCTAAATTGGAAAGATTTACAATTTACCTTTTCTGTTAACCTCTTGTTCCTCAAAAGGTTAAGTAAGGGAAATTCCTCTTTTCTAACACTGGTAGCTGTTTGACAGGGTTTCCTTAGCAGTGGGTAACTGTGGATTTCTCAGCAAATGCGCCAGTGTAATCATAAAAGAAACATTAACTTGCAAGTTGTCTACAGCAGTCTTAGAAATCTGTTTCTGTCACATAATTCATACACTCTTGTTTAATTTTCATGTTGCATAATGCACCAGAATGGAATAGCATAGAATAGAACAGATTATTTCAGTTGCCTGGGACCTGCAGTGATCATCTGAGCAATTCAGGGATGACGAAGTTCATGTGTGCTGCTAAGGGCTTTGTCCAAATGTCTCAAGCACTGACAGGCCCAGGTTATCAACCATTGCTCTGGAAAGCCTGTTCCAGTGTTTGCCCAGCCTCTGGGTAAAGAAATTCTTCCCAGTGTTCAATCTAGACTTCCCCTGGTGCAGCTTTGGTCCATTCCCACACATCCTGGTGCTGAATACCAGGCAGAAGAGCTCAACCTTCCCTCTCCGCTTCTCCTCCTCAGGGAACTGTAGAGAGTGATGGGTTGCTCCTCAGCCTTCTTTTCTCCAAACTGGAATCATAGAAGTGTCTAGGGTGGAAAAGACTTTTAAGATTATTAAGTCCAAGTAATAGCCCTGTTCTAGTGCTTGACCACCCTTGTGGTGAAGGAATTTTTCGTAGTATCCAGTCTTAACCTCCCCTAACACAACTTGGGGCCAGCAGGACAGTTAACTTATGCAGGTGAAAATAAATACATGTATAAAGGAGAGTGGAGTCTGCTAAATCTTGTGTTAGCATGGGGCATCAGGCTCACCTTTAACCAGAATATCTTTCCTCAGTCTTTGCTGGGGAAAAGATGGAACTTTGGTAATGTGAGATAGAGGCAATGGAGGCTGCTAATTCAGATGTGGGGTGGTTGCTGAGTGTTGGAGTGCAGGAGAAGGAAGGGATGCTCTAATGTGCTTGAAATGTGAGTGAAATCTTGGTCAGTGATGGGATACACAGGGAGCTAATTTGGATTAAAACTAGAGCATCTCTGGGGAGGGCTGGAAAGCTGATGTCTCTCTAGGAAGGGAAAGTTTATGAAGCTCTTGCAGAGTCTGGAAAGATTTTCCCAGGAATAATCCATGTTTCTAGATTTTTGTCTATAAGAGCTAAATAACCAGCTGTGTCTTCCTTGCATGGATCTAGTTGGGACAGGTTAAAAAAAATTAGTTGTGTCTGGTGTTTCATCAGAACTTCTTGGTTTATCTGTGAAGCAGCCATGGAAGGCCTTGGGGAGACGATGGACTGGGGAATATGTCAGGGTTAATAGACCAGTCAGTCCCTTGATTAGCTCTACCCTGGCAGCTGCCTAGCAGTCAGCTTCCAGAATAAATAATCTTTCAGCTCCAGGGTTGATATTTCCAAAGCTTAAAATATGAAGGCCATACTGTGCTCTTTCTCAATATCATGACCTTAATAGGTTTCCAGTAAGAGCTGTAAAAATTGTCCCAGCACCCGCTCTGCTTTGTGACTTGAAAACATCTGTGCAGCAGTGCATGGCTCACTGTTCTGGACAGGACTGAATGAAGACCAGTGCCTAATTGGAGAAGGAAGGTCTTTGATGTGCCCCAGACGAAAGACATCAGATGGTCTCTAATTAGTCACTGTAGCAGGTTTGGAATTCTGAAGCAAGTTGAATCAGAAGCATTAACGGTCATGGCTAATTATTTTCAGAATAGAATAGACTATTTTGATTGGAAGGGACCTACACCAACAATCTAATCCAAGTGCCTGACCAGTTCAGAGCTGACCAAAGTTAAAATGCTGTTGAGAGCATCTTTTAGAACATTGGCAGGTTGGGGCATTGACCAGCTCTCTGGGAAGCCTGTTCCAGTGTGTGACCACCTTCTTGGTAAAGAAATGCTTCTTGATGTCCAGTTTAATCCTTCTCTGGCATAGCTTTGAACCATTTTTGTTTCTGTTCTTCAGTCAGTCAGAGAAACTGCTGAGACTGGGTGTAGTGGCCTGTTGGGGCACATACTGAAGGAGACAAGCAGATCAAAGGAAACAGCAGCACATTGTCCTGCACTGGGAAAAGCAGGTGGAGAAGAGGATTTGATGAGGGTGATGGTTAAAAGATCCCAAGTGCTTCTTTTTAAGGAGCTCAGTGGGGCAGGTTGTGGACACCTTACATGTACATCTAAAGCATCAGGGGTTTATTGATAAAAACTTGTGTAGTATCCATAGAAATTACCAAAATACCATGAAAATTGAAACAAGGCTGTTTTGAGGAAGTTTTATACTGGCTGGAGCACCAGGGCAAGCTAAGACACCGTTGGACTTAAGGGTCCTTATGAAGATAGTGAAATGGGGAATGTGCCAACAGTTTCCTGGAGAGTGGAGTCCTGTGTGTCTCCTAGAGCCTTGCCAGGCTATTGATATGAATAAAGGTTATTGAAACAGGGTGTTCCCACAGTCACTTCCTCACATTGTCATTGCAGCACCTTCCCCCAGTGAAATTCCTGCCTTTATTTCAGTCATTAGCAGAGTCCCAATTTTTAGCCAGCTGTTTCCCCAAGGGTTGTTCTGCAGGGCAGGTCATTGCTGCCAGGACCTTCTAAAGAAGATTTCTCTGTCTGGATTGTACTGTGAGGCAAAGCCGGCAGTGAACACTGGATTCATTTTCTGTGTTATTGTTAGAGTGAGCTCTTTATAACCATTCAATTTTCTTTTAAATAAATCCCATTTGGAAAAACAAATCCTGCCCATAAAAGCAGCTCTCTGTGCTGGGTTAGTTTTCAGCATACCATACACAGCTGTATATTTGGGTTTATGTCTCCAGGCTAAATTCTCATTCCTGTGTGCAAGCAGCGTGCTCATGTTAAAGCAATGGCAAAGCTGTTTTTTGGGGCTCTTGGGCTTTCCCTGGCATTAGGGAAGATGGAAGAGAGTAAGTTAGGAAAGTGAACAAGCCAGACAGTTTATGCCAGGGAGTTTTTGTGAAAGATTAGAAAGGGACCAAGTTCCTACCCATGGAGTCTAAGGTGGTAGAGATCCCTATGGCAGCTTTTCGTCTTTCTTCTGGGCAGTGAATGATTCCTGCTAGTCTGGCTCCCAGGTCTGATATTTGTTCTCATCCCTTCTACTTCCGTCATGCTGATCCAAGTCCCTTGTGCATTGAAACATCACCTCTGACCACCTGCAGAGGGAGGAGGGACATCTAATGAGAGTGTCCCCCCTCTGAAGCAGAAGTGTGATTTCTCTCTGGCCATGACTCTTCTGTGCCCACAGAGGAGGGCTGAATAGGGATAGATGCAGTTCCTCTTTAAGGTCCCCACCAATCCAGGTCATCCTATGGTTCTGTGATTCATGCTTTCCAAAAATGTGCTGCTTGCAGTTTGAATCTTCACCGCTTCACACAGGCTGTCTCTTTAAATTCTTTTTTATCCTTTTTTTTTTTCCCTGCAAGAGGGAGATGAGAAGAAGCAATTGTCCCACAATTGTTGCCAATTCCTCGCTGGCTGACGTTTAAATATAAGGAAAAGTCAGCAAAATATAGAATCTGTGAAGGGGGAGCAAGAGATCTCAAAAGAAACCATGGGAATGTTTGAAACAAAAGTGCTATTATTCATTGTGGGCTTCATTTTAGCATTTCCAGTGTGTAAGGCTCTGCAGACCTCCACTGCTGGGACACAGAATGGGAAATTTCAGCTGGAAAGGGCCATCTGAAGATACAGTTCTGAAGGAGTGTGAGGCACCCTCTTCCTTTCCATCTGCATTACATATTTCACACAGTTATTTATGCTAGAACAATGGAGCTATTAATGCTACAACAATAATACTTTGCAGGTCTTTAATGAGGTTTCTAAGAATGTCATTTGTGCAGGGTCACACTTAAACTACGGAAGACTATTTTAAAGTATTTTTCTTCTAATTTCTATGTCTAATTCTTGAGACAGAGCAATGTATTTCTGCTTCTTTCTATCTTGGATGTTAGAGAATTCAAATACTTTTTTTCTGGATTTTGTCTTTGCAGAGAGGTTGGGGTTTTTTTTTTTTTTTTTAGTGAGCTTTGAGTGGTGGAAGGAAGCCTGGTTTAACACTTTAGCCAAAGTACAGGGAGAAATATTTTAAAGCAATTTTTTCTTACTCTAGAGACTGTGTGCCACTGTTGAGGAGGGGGAGCAGGATTTGGGACACTGAAAAGAATCTGTATTACTCTGTATAATGCAGAACAAATTGTGTTGGGACTTCCTAGTCCTCAGCACACAAAGTTGGCCAAAGGCTCCTGTTCCTGCATTGCTTTTGACCTCCTGTCATCCTTCCTTGTGTAAAACAATGCAACAGTCACGGGAGAGAACTTCTTCAGTTCCTGTGGATCTTCACAACTTGCAAAAGGTTCAGCATTTGCGTGGCTTTTGCTAAAACAATTTCCTTGCAAAAATATTGTATTAGAAATTGAAAAAGTAGTCCCTTTATTTCAAGTGGCAGATCTCAGACTCAGGTAAAAGCAGCTGAGCAGAGCTTTTCATCAGAACTCTCCCGTTTTAGGAAATGAGTGAAATGTGGGTTCTGATGGTCTGAAAGGTTAGGGCTGAATCAGAAGATGCAGAGGGAGAGAGGAGTGATATTCAGACTCTTGCCCGCGGTATTGCTGTGAGCCCACAGCTCGAACTTGCCTTTGGGCCAGACCTGAGCAGCATTTCCTCAGCAGTTCATGTCCCACCAGCAACACTTGGCTTTTCCTCAAGTAGATGTTTTACGAGTTCATGCCCTTGGGGAGAAATAACAAGTGCGTGTGATTAGGAAGGTGATTTGATAGGACTGAATAGGAAAATAGCTGAAGTTTTTAAATGGAGGTAAATATTTAGTGCTTGTGTCAGTTGTGCACAAAATTTGATTTCCTCAGTGTGTTATTTCTCCTCCCTCCCTCTCCCCTTACATCCCTCTGTCACTTGCACTTTGGGATGACGTGAAGAACCTGATAGAGGTTTATGAAGTGGAGGCTTTTGCAGACCTTTAATTTGAAGTGTGGTGGTGTGATGGCCAGAAGTGTGTTGATAAAAAGCTGCCTCATGCAGTCCCTTGAGCTTCAGTCTAGCCGGAGTTGTCCATTTGCTTGGGAACGTGCCAAGGTTGAATTTGATTCTCCGGTTTGGAAATCTGCTTTCTATCTGCGGGAAAAACCTTGCATGTGTTTTTTTCCGGATCCAAGATTTACACCATGGGAGAGCAGGGCTTATGGAATTATCTTCTTTGTGCCCTTTCACACCTCTCCCATGGTGACCAGCAGCAGAGGAAACAGCAGCAGACAACTGTGTCCATTGGGTGGAAAAGGGGCAGGTGGTACCATAGACCCTCAGTGAGGGATTGAGGAAAGGGGTTCTGCCAGGATGGAAAGATCCCAGGAATCTACTGCCTATTCCCAGCTATGAACTCAACCCATTCCACCCCAGAATATTTTTTTTAATTTTTTTTTTTTTATTACTATCTTGTCCCCATCAGCCATTTTTTTTTTCTCCCAAGCAGCTTTAAATACATTGGGATTATTCCTTATTTATGTCAGAGTGCTCAGGAGTGCCAACAGAAAGCAAAGCCATTTTGTGCTGGTCGTTTTTCTAACATGTAGCAAGAACTAAACCTCACCCCTATGATGTTACAGGGTAGGTCAAGTACACAGACAAATGATGAGTGACAGGCCTTGTCCCATTTTACTGACTGAGGGAACTTGCCTGAAGTCCCAAAGGAAGTTTGTACAGAAACTAGAAACTGAGCCCCTGTGTTACAAATCCAGGTGCCATAATCAAAAGTCTTTCCTTCATTTCCAAAACTTAATAAGAGATACTATTTTTCTCAAGAGTGGGTTTTGGTTTTTTTATTACCTCATGTAGAACCTAAATATTTTCTTTTTAAATTTCGTTCTGCTGGTCTGAGGTAGACACACTGTCAAAAATTCAATACCCCCTTTTGATTTGGCTTTCTACTATTGGCTGCACACATACCTGATAGAGAACACTGGCTGCCAGGTTTGCTCCTGCACACAGATAGAAGATCTAGTGATGCCTCAGGAAACTTCTCTGAAACGTATGGAAGACATCATGTGTTGAAATTTGCCAATCAGACAGGCTTATAAAGTGTATTAAATCAAGCTATAATGTCTCAGTGTGAAGAGGGAATACATGGGATGAGGGTACCTCCACAGACATACCTGGACCAAATGTAGAGGATACCATCCTTTTACAATTTAGAAAGTTCTTCTTTCTAACCTAATCCTTGGCTATGGTGGATATTTCCATTTTAATTTGTATTTTAGTTTGGTGGGATGGGTTTTTTTGTCCAAATTCATTTTATGTGCATGGGGTTTCCATATTTTGTTGTTAAATTAAGGACCAGAAGGGTTTGTTGAGAGTGTGCCAGTCCCATGAAGGTGCTGTAAATCTTCTTGACCCTCAGCAGCAGCAGTTTGATCTTAGGATTTAACAACCTCTATAGCTTTATTACAATGAATGAAATATCATTTCTGTTCACTAGGAATTTTGGTTTTGTGATGAGTCTTTGAGGTTAGAATCTGTGCTGGACACTGTGCTATGAAATTATCTGGACTATGGTTGATAACCATATTATCACCTTACTGTCACTGAGTTAATGTCCTTAGATAGGGTCTGACATGCTGGCCTTAGGAATGGGACATCAGGACTCAGACATGCCCAGCACAGTCTCCTGTCTGGAGCTGCCAGGACAGTGGGAAGCACAGTGGGGTATTCCCCTGGCATAAATGCCCAGACTCTGGCAGTTCGATCCTTGGGAATTCCCTGAAACAGAAATACTGCCTGTACAGAATGCAGAGCTCTGGACCCCGACCTGGTTCATTAACAACAACACAGAGGAAATATTATCATAATGAAAAACTGAATAAATGTCCCTGTTTAGCGTATGGGAGATGTGGCTGGGTTTGTGCTGTGGAATTCCCTGGCTGTGAGAGCAGCAGTGGACTTCACTCTGCTGTCAGGGTGGGCTGCAGTGGCTGAATATTCCTTTCCATAGCTGCCAGCAGCATTAGGGCTGCAGCTGAGGGTCACCATCTCCCTCAGTGCTGGGTGGCTTGTAGGAAAAGTTGCTCCTTCACCTCCCACTACAAGCCCTTGAAGACTAGAGCAGGGGTCATCCTGAGAACAAACCCTAAATATTCTTTTCTAAATTTTTCTAGCTTGAGCCACAATTTTCTGTGAGAATACGATTTCTGTGAAAAAAAAAATTCACTTTTCTGTAAGAAAAATGGCAAGGGAAATACTTCCATAGATAATGTCATTTTGAACATTGCAAGTCATATCAAAGCATGCAAGATGTTTTTCTGTCCTTGTTCCTACCCTCCCATGGCTTGCCTCACATATTATTCTGATTTTTCTCCTGCACAGTATCTTGTGTGATGCTTTACCCAGTAGGACTCACACAGAATGTGAAGTAGGGTTTTACATCCACTTTGGGTAAATGACTGCACAGTCTTCAAGAAAGTGAAGAATGAAGGTTGTTTCCTCTAATTAGAACATATTCTAGAGTAATGCTTCTGTGATTCAAACCAAGGGGAGTTTTTTAGGTATGCAGTGTACAGTAATTACACAAAATGGAATTTTGTCTGGAACAAACTCCTTTGCTTTTTTTGAAAAACTGCAATGAGATTTTTAACGATGATGGATGATCAGCACACTGGTTTTATGTTTTGCCCAAGAGGGATGAATCAGAGATGTAAGAGCTGGAAAAGACTTACAGAAAGAGGTCATCTAATCATCCCCAAGAAGACAGGATCATATTAATTTGTGATGGTTAAAGACACTTGAAGAACACTTTGGTAGTAGTATCTTAGCTGTTCTGTTCATGTGCTTCTTCCTTGTGCTTTCAGGTTTTCTTTCAGTTCCATGGCATTTCTGCAAAAAAACTCAGCCTAAGGCTTTCTCATGACAGATGCTAAGCAGTGCTCAAATCACATAAGCCAGATTCTGCCCACAAGTTTTTGGTAACTGCCAACCAACCAAGAATTTCATAGTTTGAGCATTTTTCAAAGATAACAACCACTGGATCAGTCATTTGAACTGTGCCAGGAAAATACTATGTTGGTTTTTACTAGTCACAAAGCTGGCATTTTCTCTTCAGGCTTTTTATGATGGTTTAATTTAAGTTTAGGAGGTAGCTCTGTCGTCTCTCTCCTTTAAAAAATGTGTGCATATGGAAATAGCTAGAAGTAAAGCAAATGAGCAAAAAATGACATCTTTTTCTAGGTAGGACTAAACACCCTGATTTAAAGGAAACTTTTTTGACAAGATCTTCTAAATATAGCCTTTCAGCTAGCTCCTCTGGAAAGTGATGGCAGCTCAGGGTTTTAAACTTTTGCCTGAAAATAAAAGTCTACAGAAAGCATCCCCAGGATTTTAAGAAATGTTTCAAAGGCCATCAACCCAATATCATCCTTTATTTTCAGAGTTTCTGTAACTGTTTCCTTTTATACCATTTGGATTAAGGACACTTAAATTGCACCAGGCTAGGGGCTGTGTTGAGAATTTGCCAGGCTCTTGAGAGCCTCATGTAATTTTAAAAATACGGGGAAAATTGCAGCTGGTGCTTATTTGGAACAGGGAAGGTTGTTTCACTCAGCCATGCAGGAGTGTTTCTATGCCCACAGAGGGACACATATTTTGACAGAGCTGTGGTTGTGCCAGGCTGTCCTGGGTGTCCTAAAAAAACCACTCTTCCTGTGTCCTGTTTTGTAAGTGGGGATTTCTGAGTAATTTCTGAGCAGGAGACGTTGCATCATGGGATGGTGTTAGGAAAGTTGTCTGAACAGCTGCAGCTGGTGAGCTCCGTTCTTGGCAGAGTGGGCAGCACTGTGTGACGGGTGCTCATCCAGACCTGTGCTGGATTGTCTCTTACTGAGGGTCCTCAAAAATACCTGCAGCAGCCTCATAATACGTGGAGTGGAAAGCAGCAGAGAATCCAACAACCAAATGGTCCAAACTATTTTGGAAAATGTAAAGGTGGTTATGTAATTTACAGGTAAAGAGATAAGCTCGTCCTTGACTTTCCAGAAGGCCTGAGCCAAGACTCAGTTAAAAATGTCAACATGTCACTCACTTGGGTTTCTGTTAAATAACTGAAATCACTTGATGTGTTTTTTAAAGCAATAATCATTGGTCAGAAGGACAAATAATGTCATATGTTGTACTGATAGTTATGTTTGCTAACACAAGGTTTTTCTCCTATGCAGATATGACTGAAGTATTTTGTCCTAGGCAGCCAGAGGAGGGAATTGTGCATGTCCCTTACTAAAACCAAAATTGTGGGCTGTGCTTATCACTCATGTGGCCAGGCAGGTGCCAGGAAGGATGACTGATACCATTGCATCTTAGGTTAATTACCCAACAACAAGATAATAACAACTCAAAACCTGCAAACCAGACATCAGACTTGTTTGCCCAACTGTGTCACCTTGTGCTTTGTGCTCCTGGTCTGTGTCTCATGGCCTGAATGGAGTCTCTGGGCAAAAGCTATTGAGTAAATAACAAATAACAAAACCAGCAGTTACTGAAGTGACTGTGGTCCTACCTTGTTAAAATTACAGACTACCACAAAAAAGTTTGGGAAATCATAAGGCAAATTGCTACTTCCATGGAGTAATGCATATTATCCTATTTTTTAGCCCAATCCAGTAGACCCTACCAACAAAATGGGGGTCTCTTGTCCTATTTCTGAGACATTACAATGATTTCAAAGTCTGTCTTCTGCCTATCTGTCACACCGCAAGACCTTCTCAATGCCAGAGTTGGAGCCAGCAGTTTTTTTCTTTAGGGCTTTTCTCAGGGATCTTTCAAGATACTTTCTCTGTGCGTTTGCAGTCAGGGATATTGCAAATACTGGGGCTCACCTCAGGCAATTTACACAGTTCTTCACCAAGGTCTGCAGTGAGTGGTTGGGCCTTTCTAGTTATGCCTGTTGTGGATGACTGGAAATCTGAAACAGTGTTAACTAAGATTTTAGCATTTCCAATGAAGAATACAGGCAATGTGTCATGCCGTGTGGTAGGTGGTGGTCAGTGCAGGTGTGCCTGTGATCTCTTTTGACCTTCAGCTACAACATCTGAAGGTACAGGATACGTGGGAAAGACCAGACTCATCCCACGGAGTTCTCTGTGGTTGCCTCAAGAGAGGAGCCTTTCAGCTTCTGTGGGCAAGAATTTGTCTGACTGTGGAACAGCAAAGTGAGGCCACCGCTGTCCGCTGCAAAATGCAGTAGCTGCCTTTGCAGTGTATAAAGAAACTTGATCAGGAGCAATGTTTGTGGTTTAAAAAGGCTGAAGACAAGTTGGAGATTTCACTGAAAACTGCAGGGGTGGGAGGCTGGCTGCCCACATGGTTTCTTTGCTGAAGCAGCCTTCTAATAACAGGGATATCAGCCAAGGCTACAGCCAGAGAGCCAAGAGGTGTTGCTGTTACCTGGGCATCATTTTCTTTGTGTGAATCTCTACTGGGACTTTCTTGCACAGCAATGAAACCTTAGACCAGCTGCTCAGCTGGAATAAATCAATTTTACTAGCAATAGCAGGATTTGGTCCATATGATAATTTTCTGTTCCTGTTTGAGCAGGGAAGGGGTCTGGCAATAAAGCTATGCAAGTATAATGTTTCTAGTGTAGATGAGGCAACAGTAAGGAGGCTGTGCTGAAGACAGGCTGGATTATGTTTGCTAAGTGGATGGAGCCTGTCAGGGAGATCACACCTCCTTTTAGAAGCCTGCCCCTGTGTACATCGCTGTCCTGTCTCACAAATGCTTCTCAGATGTCTTTCAAACATGGACAACATGTTTTTAAAAGGAAGAAAGGTCAGGCTTTTCTTATATTGTCTACCCTTGCTATGTGGATCTCAACGTGAAATTTGATTTTGCAGTCCCACACCTGGACTTTGACTCTCTGTGTTGACTGTCCCTCCACTCTTTTTGTCCTGTACTGTCCCCTTGAGTTTGCTAATTACTGATCAACAAACAGATGGACAAAAGAATCACCAGGCCTTGTTATCAGTTTGTACTTTCTTTAATTAAATGCTCTCATCAGACACTCCTGTAGTCTTAATGAGGCAGAAGAAATCAGTGAGTGACAAAGCAAAGTGCTAATGCACTGTGCAGTAATTACAGACAGTGGGAATCTCTCTGAGATCCTCTGGGCTGCATTGGAAACCCTGTAATGTTGTAGCTCCAGAAATGGAGCTGGATCTGACATCCTCTGCTGGGGAAAATGAAGATGCCTTCTGATTAACAATAAATGAAGAAGATTTGTGAAACATTGTCAAACTATGTGCTGTGGTTTACTGCACAAACAAGCCCTGTCTTGTTTGCTAACTGAGCTTTTTTTTTTTCTTTCTCCTTTTTGAGAAGAATCCCACTGTATGCCAGGACTGTCTGATTTCACCAGTCTTGTGGGAATACACAATGCATAGTTGAGCCCCTTTGATACAGCCTGTATGAAAATACAGGAGTAATGCACTGGCTCCCTTCCATGCCACTAGGATTTTTGCAGAGTAGCATAGGCAGAGATCTTGTTGATGGCATGAATAAGCTCCTTGCCATTCAGCACAACTTCTCAGAAGGCAGATTAACCAACCAGTGTCTGAACATGTTTTCAGCACAGGGAGAATGCACCAGGGGGACTGTAAACATTCACATTTGTTCCTCTTCAAAGAGATGGTTCTGCTCTCATTACTTCCCCTCTCTCCTCCACCTGGCCCCAGCCCTACCCCGTTTAGACTCATGATTTACTGGGCTTCCTTGAACTCTGACCTGTGTCAATAGGACCATGATGTAAACATCTTCCTGTGGCTACAAAGCTGTGACCTGGAGGAGCAGGTGGGGGATGAGGATGGGGTTGGGGGTGAGGGCCGTGTCATCTGTGTAACCCTATTTTTGGCCCTATAGATCCTTGCTCTCCAGGGCAGCAAGAGCCAAAGTCTATAGAAGTCAAGAGGAGCCTTTCTGTTGACTTGAGTGATCTCTGGATCAGGACATATGTTTGCTGTGCAAACTGGAAGATAGCCCTCATAAACCCCAGCGAGTGAAAGAGGGAGATTCCCCCCCAGGCCCCCGGAGCTCCCGCTCCGTGGGTGATCTTTCTTTGGGAATGAAAGCAGATCCGCCAGCTCCTTGTGTCGGACGTGCTGCACAACAAAAGAGGAGCTGGCATTGTGAAAGCCAGGCAGGAAACTCTCTGGCTCCAGACACGTAGGCACAGCTCAGGGCCTGGCCCAGGAGAGGAGAATTCTTTGTGTTTTGTTGCTCTCATCAGTGCGGCTGCCAGGATCAAACTTGAGTCCACATGGGAGGGTGCAATGCTCTTCTCTGGGAAGAGGGAGTGGAAGGAGAGTGGGTGCAGAGAGATGTTGTTTTTGTGCAATTTGTGAAGGTTATTGGGAAGGACTCAACTGTCAGTCAGTGGTTATGGCATTCCTTCCAACCTGTGTTGTGGACATGCCAGCAGTGCTGTTCACTTTTCCATAGTGGTTAGTTTGAAATCAGATTTCAGCCTGGCTGCAGGACCACTCTGACTGTCAATTAATATTTTATATTATTTATTTATGAAGATGAATATTACAATTATTGTGGGTGCCCTAGGTGCTTACTTTTCCACCTGGAAAATGGTTTCCTGCAGGACTGCATCTGTTCCTGATATGTTTGTATTTGTAACATGATTTTCTCCAAGAGCCATTCGTGGAGCCAGTATTACAAATACGAAATGAGATCTCAGACTGAAAAACTTGGATAACACGGTCGCTGTGAGACACTCAGATACTGTTATTTTTCCCTGAGAAGTCTCTCTGGTGAAAGAAAGAAAGTGGAAAATTGAATTTAGTTCTTTCTACTGACCTCAACTTCTGCTGAGCTGCTCTACAGAAAAAAAAAGTCAGCTTAAAACTGCATGTATAAATAGGCTCACTTGGATTTCACTGGAACTTGAAATAATTGACCTTAATTTCTTGTCCTCACCAACTTCAGCCAATTGGGAGAGCTCTGCAGGCAGCGGGGACCTGACAGAGGGTTTTTTGGGGCCCTATCACAACATAAATGTTAATCAGAATTTCAGTGAAGAGCCTCTGTCATGAAATTGTGACATCAGCTTTCTTGGAAGGTGCCGTAATAATTCCAGACAGTTTTTAGAGTAAAGCAAGGACTTCATTCCTCTTCGAACACAATTTTAGTTTGTCTTAGATGATGGGTGGAGGTTTAGGTCAGCACTTGTGTTCAGTGTCCACAGACAGCTGACAGTATTTGCTACCCTGCCCCGATCAAAGCTGAGGCAGAGAGCTGAGTCTGAATGCATTTGTGTTTTCATATCAGTAAGTTGATAGAGGATCTACAGCTGAATTCAAGCAACCTAAAATCCCAGGCTTTGGTTGAACAGTGCTGATATGATTGCCATTTGATGAGCTGCTCCTCATCAGCTGAACTATGGAAGCTGAAACAACATTCTTATAAAACCCTGGAATCATAGAATGGTTTGGATTGGGAGGGACCTTAAGACTCTCTCGTTCCACCCCCTGCCATGGGCAGGGACACCTTCCACTAGACCAGGTTGTTCCAAGGCCCATCCAACCTGGCCTTGAGCACTTCCAGGGATGGGACAGCCACAGCTCGGGACAGTCTGCACCAGGGCCTCACCCCCCTCACAGTCATTTACATTTTTAATTTTCATTGGGACAGACTGAGTGATTATTTACTATGACAAAGAGGTAGCAGGACAGACACAGCAGCTCTGATGGTAGTTGGATGTGAAGAGCAGAGGCATTTCAGCCAGTTGCATGAGTGAGACCTGTTCACCCTTCCTTGGTTAAAACCTTCATCAGGTTTGGCAGCGTGGCAGAAAGACAAGGGTTTGCACATGCTCCTGGGGAGGAGCAACTGTTTGGGACAAAGGATGCTGGAATCTCTGCTGACCTAGAGAGGAGACTGCAAATAGCATTATATTGGCATGCTCAGCATGTAATAGCGATTCCTGGGAGTCCTACATCTTGTTTCTTGGGTGGGGTTTTCCCCCTCTTTCTGCCTATCTCTACAGTGTATATGAACCACAGCTGTTGACAAGGAAAATATGCAGTTGCTCTGCAGCAGCAGGAAGGAAAAATAAATCATCCTCCCCATGCCCTTTCTGTTACTATTGACTTACCAGTGACTATGCTAAGGTTAAATGTGCACAGAGCTGTGTGTGTAAATGATGAGGAATTTGCTCTGAACCGAGCCATGCTGCCACTCATGACAGATAAATTCTCTATTTGTAGTTGCATTCCCCTTGGCAGACAGCTCAGCTCTATGGTAGAATGGCCATGATGGTTATTTCAGCAAAGTTGCTCACATTTTGTGCCAACACCGTGTCAGGAGAGCATGGCTTTGATGGGAGTTTTGCCACAAGAGGGTGAGAACTGGACATTGGAATGATCATCTGGAACAGAGCTCCATAGGGGTTAATTGTCCTCTCTGCAACTGAGGGGGGAGTTTGCTTCTCAAGATGTTTTATTTTACTTTTTATGCCAGAGTACTCCTCCTGCCCCTCCTGGTTCTCCCAGCAGATGTAGCTGCCCACATTCCCCAAACAATCTTGACAGATAGTAAAATTTGCCCCATAAGGCATGCATATTTTCATGACTAGATCAGATGTCACCAAGGGCACAATTTCAGTTTGTCATCTTCCTCTGGCTTACACTGTAGATGCTCCTTCTCATTAGTGGAGTTACATTCATTTACACTAGCTGACAGTGTAGCCCTGTGTTTTACATGACTTCTGGGATATATGTATTTTTCTTTTTTGATGTCTTCTGCCCTCAGGCTCCCATTCTGCCTGGCAAATGAAGGTTTCAGAAAGACATCCAAAGCCAATCTCTATATCCTGTGGTGAAAACAAGACTGACTGTATTCATTCCTGCTTGTCACTGTCTAAAATATGTCTTCCTGATTAAGTTAGTGGACAAGAGCTAGTCACACACTACAATATGATACAAAGAATATAAAGATGCATACTCTGCTCTCCATGACCTTTCCTCATCATGATCAAATTTTTTAGGGTTTTTTTTTTGTTGTTGTTGTTGTTGAATACCTTCTGCCTTGAGAACTTTTCTTCCTTTGGCTGATCCTGCTGACTTATGTGTGAACAGATCAGACATGAGCAAGGACAGAATTCCAGTCCATCTTGCCCAGACAGCACATATTTCTGGTTTGCTGTAACTGTTTATATCAGAGTAAGCACACAGAGGACACGTATAAAATCTGGATCCAGTGTACTACACATCATACAGCAAGTTTGATTTCATTGGCCTACACTGTCTTTTATTTGCCTGCTAAGCCTTTAAAATCAAATAACTTCACAGATTTCAAACCATGCAGTCTCCACTCTCCAGCTGGAAGACTGAAACTGGATTATAGGCTAATCTCAAATGTCATCACAATTGCTACCTACGCTGCACTAGTTCCTTTTGTTTGAAAAATGGTGAAGTATTAGGGCTTGGTTTTTTCGGGGTTTTTTTCTCTCTCTGTTTTTTTTTGTTTGTTTTTTTTAAGAAGGAAGTGTTAAATATTGCTACCTGCAGACATTAATGTTAATGAAAATGACAGGTTTAGGAATCCACAGAAGATTTGCTGGAAAGAACAGTTGCCTTCTTTGGTTCCATATTACAGCTCTACATCTATGTATGTGTCCAGGAAAAGGTTGGAAAATTCTTTGCTCAAGGTCATGAAGATGCTTCTGAATGATGTTGAAAATGCTCCTTTGCCATTTGTTAACTTCATCACCAGTCACTGCCTGATATTTTGCCCTGTTCACCAAAACTGCAGAGACACCAATTTTATGTGTTGCTTATGCAGTATTGTCTTTTAAGGAGGCTTAACTCACTTCTCAGCATTCTTTCTGACTATTGGGATATATTGAGTACTTTAACATTTACAAGTGTTACTTTAACATTTACAAGTGTTTTCTCTTATTCTATTAATTGTTTTTGGCTTGCTTTTCCACTTCTTTTTTTTTTCATTTTTCCCATTTAATTTTTGAGCCATGACATCAAGTCTGGACCCAGATGCTGTCTCAGATACTATTGTGTACACAGCCAGATCACCTACCCACCTCTATGTAGGATTCTCCTCATGTCCAAACAAATGCATTAGCTGGTTTTGCCACATATTTTGCCTGAGAATTTGAGCTGGTCATCCTACAGTCTCTGCTTTAGAACTCTGAGTCTCACAGACTGAAGCTTTGCTCTCTTCCAACCTCACATACACCTGCCCTGCACCATCCTGCTGAATGGTTACCTGTTCACTGAGTGATGCAGTTTTTGCACTGTCATCTCTCTCCTCAGGCTATACATTCTCCACAGTTGGTTTTGCTTCTGTCTTTTCTGTGTAACCACTGATGGTTTTTCCTTCCCCACACAGCAACAGGCTTATCCTGAACTGGAAATGGATTTTTAACTGCTGCTTTATTGATTTTGGCTTGATGAGTCTCTGGTGTTTCACTCCTTTAACTTGACTGTTTTGCAGGCTGTGTTTTTTAAAGACTAATGACATTCTTCATCATTAATCTTCTCCCTCTTTTTCAGGGAACCTGTATATATATGTGTGTGTGTGTGTATATGCTATATTTTAATGTTTTATTATTACTTTCACACATCATTTCAACTAAGACAGTTTTTTGCCATCAGGAAGATCAGGCACCATGGGTTGCCCAGGGAAATTATTCCAGTAATCCCTGGAGAGATTTTTTTTTTTAACAAACAAAACTCCCCAAAATTAAACCCACAAACGTAATTACTAGAAGTTTAAGGAGCATTCATTGTCTTTGTTAATGGCCGTGGATAATCTGCCAGTAAAAGTAGGTGCTCTTGAAAAATCCTCAGGGTTGTCCCATCCTTGGCTCATTGGACTGAGCTTGCTGTAGGTAAAAGTTGTAAGTCTCTCTTCCTCCTTCTCATGGTCTGGAAATGTTTATCTTGTCCTGCATTACCCACTGCACTGTGACATGGCCACTTCTGTCCCTCCATCCTTCCAGGCACAGCTTTTTCTGTGGAGAACAGTAGAGGTTCAGTTCAGGAAATCCTGTGGAGTGTGGCACTGCTGACAACGTCCTGATCACCCACAAGTTATCCAACACAAGTCTTCTGCATCTTCCTGTTTCTGCTGCCTCATCACCTATGGAAACTGGGGTCAGAAATTAAATTTGAAAACCACTTTAGGTTCTTCATTTGTGAAGTGTGAGACCTTTGGTTTGTCTGCTCTGTACTAGAAACTAGATGCCATAGATTAGGCCAGTCAAGCTGACAAGGTAGATTTGTGTTGTTTTCTACAAGAATATAAATTTAAATGCTTATTAAGCTCTTCAGGTTTGTGAAATGATTGACTAGTATGCCTTCTCCTGTACTTCCCTAGTCATGCAGTTAGTTGCACAGGATAGAGAGTCCTCACAAGTTTCAAAAGCGTCATTTATAGTGCAAACTGTTCTTATTTTCTCTGAAGTTTAACATGCATCAAAAATTCAGGATTTTTGCATGTTATAAAGCCATGGAGATGGAGTTAACTTCCCCTGAAATTTGTTTTCTCATCTGAAGCCAAACATACATGCACTTTTAGCTTGAGTGTACCTGTGTATGGCATCCCTGGTTTTGATGCAGTGAAGAAAAAAACAAGTGCCTGATCTTCTCTAATGAGGAAGTTGACCAAGGTGTGCCTGTGGTTTTATTCAGTGTGCTGTGCAGAAAGGATGAAAGGGACCATAAAAGAGGTGAGCTTTTCTGGAGCCATGGTCCAGTTGTTCGGCCAATGGGGCATGCCACATTTTCCATTTCGCACATTGCCAGTAGGCACATGAGTAATCGTGTGGTGAGGGAAAGAAAAGAAGGGGCCGAAAAGAGCGCGGAGGGTGAGCGTGTCAGGCTTCAACGAATGCCATGCCGCAGCCCAGGTGCTTGTTTCCAGCAAAGTGTCCGTATGTCACTTATTATTTAGAGTCTCTAACACTTGCTCAAGGTGCCAGAAAATGAAAACAGACGCTGACACGTAGCGGGCACAAAGCGCGGCCACGGCAGCGCAGATGGAGGTTGGGTTTCAGGGCTAACATGGCGCCAGGGGGATCGCTTTCACAGGGGCCGACCGGGCCGCGCTCCAAACGAGGCGTTCCACATGATTTCACATCAAACAATCACTGCACTGACACGTTTGTTGTTTCCACTCGTGCGATAGCGCAGCGATGTGCCGCTGCATTCACGGAGGGTTTGTCCATCGGGCTGTTCTCCTAATGTGCTTTAAGCTGCGGAATTACAAATCCTGGATGGCGTTACCGTGTTTCACTGGCTTGGGGAGGTACATGGGAGCCATTCATCCTCATCAGTTACTGTCAAATGCTTTCCCCCAGGCCCAGAAAATAACTTGTCTTGCCTGGAGGACTAGGTGTGCACCATGAGAATGGAGCCCAGCATCAAACACATTTTCCTGTTTTTTTTGCCCTGTATATACTAGCCACAAAAAACCGCATTTGATGGTGTGTTGGTAAAGTACAAGAAATCAACGTGACTCTTCTCTTCTGTGTATTTTCATAGTAAATTTAGCATTTGAGCCATGTTTAGTAAAGTTTTGCCAGGGGTAGTAAGCCTTGCCAGCTTCTTTTGTGATCCAAGGACAAGTTCTTTATCTGGCAACGCAAGAAACTTCATGAAAGTGAAATTGACTTATGGCTTGGAGATGAAAGAAATATGCCACAAGAAACCAAAAAAGCTGTTGCAAAACAAGGCAGTGGGAGTGCATTTTTTCTAGGATTTAATTATATTGGCAAAAAGGGAACATCTAAGAGCCAGAGCTCAAAGTAGGACCCAGTATACAGTGTACAGAAAGATGGTTGCTTCCTCAACCAACAAAGTTTACAAAACTCATTTGGAAACTTTTCCCAGCAACATTTTCTGATGGAAAAATGGAATTTCCAAAACATTATAAATACAATAATTCAGAAAATCTCTGATTATCCTAAAAATATTGTGAAAATCCCAACCAAATTTTGAGTATGCATGATTCAAAACATACGCATTATTTTGCTGATTCTGACTCAACTTACTATGTTCTGAGTCAGCTCAATAAGGTATTAGGTTGCTTCCAGTAATGCAGCAAGAACCTTCAAATGTTGAAATTACTTGTTTTTCTGTATTCTTCAGTTTGTTCAATTCTCAAATCTCTCTCAAGAGTTTCATGTTAGTTGCTCTTGCATACTTTTAACCTACATCTTCGTAAGGTCACTAGACTATAGCCATACCATTACTTATTTAGAGATATTTCGTGTATTTCTTCCCTAAATTTTTCCATTTTCCTTGTTTAGTGCAATGAACTTAAAGGTTTGCATAGTGCTTGCATCAAATATGACACACAAGTACTGATAGCCATTTAGCCTGAAGAAAGAGCTTTGCTAGAATTCATGCCTAGTTCAGGGGAGGAAGGGGTCCCTAATTTCTCTGCTGCAGTGTACCCCATTGATGTGTTACTGTAAACTGGCCTTAATTCTGTTGGATCCATGTGTTTTCACAACCTGAGATTTTTTTAGGTCCTGACTTTTGGCTTGAGCCAGTCTTTGAGTAGATCTGTAATGTATGGAAAGGGCAGTATAATATATTTATGTGCGTTATGTATGTAAGGGCCATTATCATTTTCCGAGTTTAAGTTGACTGTCTTTGGTGAAGAGGGAATAAAGTCTTTAAGACATGCAACAGATTTTTTTTTTAGATAAATACCTGGAGATTTGAAAGATTCTGCAGCATTTATAAGTGATAACACTGCTGTGATCAAACAGTTGTGGTTTTGTGTTTAAACAATCCCCTTTCTTTGTGATCTTGTGCTGTGGGTGTGGTACTGAAAAGAGAGATTTGACAGTAAAATCCATCTCCAAAGGGAGACCTGTCTTCTAAGGCAAGACTTGTAAGCAGAGCAAGTAGGGGCAGTGATTAGAATCTACTCACACTGCTTTGATGGCAGAGAGGGGTAGTGTTACACCAGGGGAGCACTCACAAATTATTTGTGCAGCAGATGAGAGAAACCTCACCCTTTCTACCAGCAGAGAAGACAAACAATTAATTTGTGTCTCCTGAAAAGTGATTCTTTTTCTGCTGTCATTGTGGAAGCAACGAAGTTACTACATTTTCTTTTGATGCAGAAAGACCATTGTAATGGCGGTTTTGGTTTAACAGATTCCTTTTGCCTTCATTACAAAGAGCAGCAGCTTTAAAGGGAGCTTTGCCAGCTCTGCTGTTTTATAGCCTTGAGATCTCTGCAGTGGATGAAGTGACTGCATTTCACACCTTCATCTACTGAGTGGTGAGAGGTAGATCCAGCACCCTTGTGCACCACAGCCTTGTCCCTTCCTGAGGCTGGAGTGTGGGCTTGGAGGCCATGGAAAAGGGAGCCCTTGGTCATCCCTGATGGGTCACATCCTGCCTGCAGGGCAGACCCTCGTCAGGCGTCTGTCTGTCTGCAGCTAAAGATGACTCCCATCCAGAGGGGAGAAGCCAAGCCAAGGCAAAAGGCCTGGAATCACCAGCAAAGAGCATCTGCCAGGCCTGGCTGTAGCTGTGTGTTGGAAAAGCCTCGTCTGCATGGGGAATGGCACACGTTCAGCAGATGACAGCCAGCACTTGACTGGGCCCCACCAGCCCTGACCTTTGTGGCAGGTGGGGAGGGCAGGCCAGTGTTTACCTTGGCCAGTCTAACCAGGGTTTATTCCTCATGGAAATGGAAATAAACTCTTGAGTACTCCCTTCCCATAGCTCCCAGTGTGCATTGGTGGGGTACACTGCATCCCACTAGCTGTCCCCCATGGCTGCAAGTGGTGACAGACCTTGCTGCAGGTATCACCAATCTTTTTGGAAAAATCCATAGTGTGGGATAGCTCATATGCTTTGTTTACTTCCCAGCAAAGTCTTACTTGGTTGACAAACACAGGGTGAAAATGCCAGCTTTTGGAGCGCCTGTACTGAGGGAAAATTATGTCAAATGAAACCATTAAATATAAATACACACACCATTCTATGTATATACACCTTTAATATATATATATATGGCATTAAATAGTGCTAAACTAGACAGATATTTTGCCTCCTTGGTTTTGCCCTCTACAATGAAGACAAGTCTTGCTGAGGTCTGGGCTTCCTTCATGAATGCAGGGCAGCACTTATGGGAGAAGATTCTCTTTATCACACTTTTAAAAATACCATTTTTGAAGATACTTTTTTGGTAAATTGTTTGGGATTATTCTGAGGCAAAGGTGCAATTCTGAAATGTATATATCTACATATATATATATGTAGATATTGTATAGTAAAGCTCCAAGGCTGTTCAGAGCTTTGCATTCTCAAGAGAGACTGGAAATCTTGCATTGCTCTGGTTGGAAGATGCTGGAATAGAGAGAGGTCAACGTGTGGTTGAACTGACAACTGGTACCCCAAATCTGAACTACTGTAAAATTCTTACTTTGATTTAACATTTGGCCCACTCATTCGGGTTTTTTTGCTCCAGGTTGAAATCTATATCAGTAAACCTTATATATGTTCGAGTGGCAGATTTTCCCCTTCACTCTTGGAAGACAAAGGTCATAAGGAACTTTTTTCTTGTGATCATAAGCCAGGTCCTGATCTTGTTTCCACAGCTAAATATCTGGAATAACATAATGTGTTTAATAGATTTGCTTCAGATCTTTGGCCATGTGAGTGATACTGTGAAGGACTCTCCCATCTCATCTAGTGCACATTGCACTGACCCACTGAGTCAAATTACAGGCACATCAAGGAAAATGTGCTTTCAAAAATGGGTGTGAAAACCACTCAGTAGTTCAGCACGGTGGGTGCAGCATGTGGCTTGCTGCACTTTATTGTCAGAGCATTTCATTAATTAAAGCCAAAGGCAGAAGCTGATGCTTGGACATCGCCCAGTAAAGAAACTGTATCCTCTGCAGAAGGCGCAGGAGTCCTTGGGAGGACTGCGGGGATAAATATATGCACATTTGCCCATCCTGATACAGTAGCTCTCATCTCCCAAGCTTTCATCTGACTTCTGCTCTGTAAATACCTCTGGTCATACAAGGGAAAGGCTATACCCAGTAAAATGGGAAGCCAGTGCCTTTGCCCTCTTCAGTTCACGCTTATGTGTGTTGTCTGTCACCTTGTAGTTGGAAATACACTGATAAACTAGTAGCTGCTGGTAGTTATCAGGAATTTAATTGAGAGCCATTTAACATGAGGGTGACCTTGTGAATGAAGTTCTGAATGAAATAGTTTCTTAGACACTGATCACACTCTAAACAGTGCTGCAGCACTCTGTTCTCCCTTGCTGTGCTGCAGTCACTATTCCAAGCACTCAGCAGTATAGATGATCATCCCTCAAATGTTGTACATCCTTTTATCAACACCTGAGGAGAACAGCATTGAATCCTTGTGGCCAGAAACCAGAGGGATACATGGAGAGTTCAGCACACACACCAGACTCTATAAATGGGCAGAGAAGGTCTGTGAGACCTGTCAGAGCTGCTTCAGTCCTACCTGATCAGAGATGTAAGTGGTCTTTAAAAAAAACAACAAACCACAACAAAGCAAACTGGTTTTAGCTTTTCCTTTCAGAGCAGCATAGACCACTATGGGTTTTTTGATTTCCAATCTTTTGTAAACCCATTAAAAGACTGCTATTTCCACAAGGTTTTCCCTGGTCTCTGCAGCCTGACTCTCAGTACGTTTTGACTCAGATCTGCTGGTGCCAGCACAGCTGCACTGATTCACAACAGTAACATGATCTAGTTACTTTTTCTAGTAACACATTCACATAACCCTTCTATCTGCTTTCTCCAACGCTTGCAGGACAGAGTACGCACAGGCAGATTAAATCTTCCTGAAGCTTGGACCCTTCCCATTTCAAGGATGCCTACATTTTGATGACTTCTCGCTACAGGTTTTTACTCTACCATCAAGTCCATAATCCCAGCAAAGCTCTCCAGACAGGCAGTTAGAAATTTCTAATTTGCTGCATCACCATCTGCTGCTTTGCTCTTGGTTCAGTGCTGCCTGAGTCTGGGGACATAGCTATAATGTGCCCTTGCTGATACTTAACAAATGCTAAGAGGAATAGTTTACTGTTTTCCATTTTCCACTCTGTTTCTTCCCCTTCTTGGCTCTGTTCTTTTGCCTTGTTTTCACATTATTGGGTATGGTGTCTGGTTTCTAGTAGCATATTTGTAATGTAGGAAAAATGAACATAATTGCAAAATACCACACAAAAGACTCATATGTTGCTTTCATTGCTTAATCCGCTTGCTGGGAATAATTGAACGGGATTCCTTTTGTTTTGTAGCTGCTTGATTTTCTGAGTAGAAGTCCCCTCCTCCCATGCTTGACCCTGCAAGTACTAATGGGCAGACAGGCTTGAGCGGAATAAGAACAGAATCCAGCCCTTTGAAAGTGAGCCTGCTCCAGAGAGTCAGAAATGAGTGGTTGAAAGCACTACTGCTTGTCATTTCTCATAGCCCGTGTGCTTTGGAGACATTGGCAAAGATTCACCTGGACTGGGGTGCGAATTCAGCTACAAGCTGGTGATGATAAGTTCTGTGCTGCTGGAGTAACACAGATATCGGGGGCTCTGCCACTGGAATGGGGAGACCCTCTCCTGAGACAGCCATAATTCAATGTTGTAGTAGGAAATACTCTTAGGAGAGACCTCTTCTGTCAAAAACACACTTCCCTGGTTCTGTGTAGCTGTTACTAGTTCAGTTTCAACCCTCATTCATCCAAATGCGTGTCATCACCCCTGTTTTAGATAAATGTGGTGGTTCAAGGTGGGCTCAAAGCCACAGAGCTCCTTTACATATCAGCGGGTTTCAGCTTCTCCTCTGCAGTACACGGTGATGTGGAATTGCACAGCTGTGAAGGTGTTACTGGTCCTACTTGTACTGTCCTCGATTGCTTCTGCATTTTTTGGATCTGTCCAGAGCACAGGCAGAAGTGTAGTTGTAGGAGAACAGAGCAGGAGCAAGAGCTGCAGGGAAAAATTCATCTGTGTGTTCCCAGACAGGCTCTGGGCTGCTGGTGACACTTCCAGAGCTCTGGGTATCTACACAGGGGCCTGGCAGGAAACTGCAGTTGCTGTTGCTGGGATGGTTTGTAATAGGAAAGGAAACACTGAATTTGTGTATCTGGTGTGGTCTCAAATGCTGGGACTGAGAGGTTGTTCTGCCATGTGAGCAGCAGTGGTGAGACAGGAGCACAGCTAACCAGGGGCCCATGCATTAAAAAGCACATTGATGTATCGTGGAGATTATACAAAAAGTCACTAATATGTTGACAAGATGAAGATAGGGCCTTGAAGGAAGAGGTTTAAAGACCTGCAGCTGTAAACCTTATCAACAGGAAGATTGAGAGGTGACTTAATTGCAGTCTGGAAGTACTTCATGGGCGGAAGATATAGGATATTAAACAGCTCTTTAATTTAGGAAGAGGAAGGCATAAGCTGATAGCAGAGCTAAAAGGTGAGTCTGGACAAAAGCAAGGTAGAATCTAGACAGACAGTGGAGGTGAAAAGCCTCTGGGACAAACTGCTGAGGGAAAGGATGGATTTTCCATCTTTTGATGTCTTCAGCTTATTTCTGGAAGCTTTCCTGGAAAATGCTTTTGCCAAATACAGCAGCACTGACTAGATGGGAGTTCAGATTAGATGTTCAAACAGTCCCTACTTGTTTAAAGCCCATACATCTTCTTGTCACACAGCAGTGTGAGACGGAGGACATAGCTCTGGAGAGAGGCTTGGCAGACCTGGCACATTCCCGGGTCTAATACTGGTGTGTGGTGTAAACCTGCAGAAAACAACCTTGAATGGTCATCTAAAACCACATCTAACACAAAAGATTCATACTGTATTTAGAAGGTCAGGCACTCAAATAAATGGCCTGGTTTCATTGTTGCTTAGGCAGAAGTGAGCTCTGCCAACACTTTATTATCCTGGAATAAGGACAATTATTTATGTACCACAGTAAAATTTTGGATTCTCAGGGATTCTAAACACAATCAGACATCATATCTTCCTGTTCCTATATGGAACTGGCAATATTTGAGCTCACCCCATGCATTGTGAAGTAATAAATTGTACAAGTCATGCCTGTTGTTTCATTTGTGAAGGAAACTGATAGCTGTTCCTTGCAGAAAGTTGTTGTCCATACAAAACTCGGCACAGGCTGTGGCAGCTTTATTGTGCAGCCGTGTAACATTCCTACCAGTAATGTATGTGTGTGTAGGGAGAGGGCGGGCAGGCAGTAATTGTTTCACTGACAGAAAAGATATAGACCGATGCACAGAAGCATTCTGGAACAAAAATGGGGCTGCATCCACTGAAACAACAGATGCTGCCTTGTGAAAATATTTTTTCCATTATAGCTCCAATGTCATCTCCCATTTATCTCCCTCAGAAGTGCAGAAGGAGCTCGTTTCAAGGGTACCTATTCTTGCCAGTGGCATTCCTCCTGCCTCGCAGCCTCAAAAAAGGGAATGGGTTTTTAACAGGCATAGTGGTGGGGGGACCATTTGTCCGCGATTAGGCCCGAGAAAGGAAAGAAACTTTTGTCTGAGTGAAAGGGAATCTTGTAGTTCATTAAGCGGTGCAGGGATTAGCCATGTCGAGAGCTCTGTTCTCAAAAAGCGCTGGAGAGGGCCCGGCGAGGGGAGGGCTCCTTGTAAGAACTTTCTTCCTTTTCTCTTCTATTCTGTGGGTCTTTAATGGCTTCCCCGCGGTGGGGCACGGCGTAAGTAGGGGATCCTGGTCTTATTAGTGGGCTTTGGGTCCCCCACCTCCCTCCAGCCCAGCATCTCTTTATCATTCTGCCAGTTCATTACAAGCCCCAGCCAAGGCTTCACTGGCTTGGGACTGGGCTAAAGACAGAGAAAGAAAAGGGATGGGGGGAGGGAAGAGGGCGCAAAGCAATTAATTTGGGAGCATTCAGGCCTGAGAATGTAGGCCACTCCAGAAGAAACAGTCCCCCCAAAGAAAAGAGAAAAAACCGAACCTTTAACAATGTTTTCTTTCAAGGTTTTGGCTACTGTTGCATAAAACCCTCCAGTGCTTTGATATTTTACCACTTCTAATTTGCTTGCACCGAGGAGTTTCTCCATAGAAATGTTTCCTTTCGTTAGGAGCTTTCAGATTTCCCCTTGATTCTGCTCCTACTTTAGAGGCAGAAAGGCTTTTGTTTTTTTGGTATCAATGGGGCCTTGGGGCCAAAATGTGAAATCTGTGTGCAGGTAAATTCCCTCTGTCCTTGATGGGAACCTCAGATGAGTACTGGGCACTATAACAGGCAAGTCTAGGCTCCATGATTTGCCTCCTGCTGTTCCTGTGGAAAATTCCTTTTGCAGTCAAAACACTTCTTGTTCCTTCAGGTGGATATGATCAAATGCAGAACTACTGCAGGTCTTGCTGGCACAGAGAGCCATCCGGGGAGCCCACTTCCCTTCCCTTGCTTGGAAATTCTGGAAAAGATATTCTGGCATAGATTCATTGTTAAATATCAATTCTGGAGTGGAAACCCCTCTTTCCAGGGGTCTGAGCTCACCAGTTATTCCTCATCTGGACTGAGAGCTCGTGAATAAGAATATTGCCACGGGACTGACGGCAAAACAGTTTTTCCAGAATCACCTCCAAGCACAGATGCTCTCAGAGCTATTTCCTCTGGAGGTGTGGGAGTTTTGGTGGGCCTGGAGGTCCGGTCTCACTGCCTCACCACACCAGCCAGCACACTGAAAGGCATCTGAATCATCTAGCTTAATGAGAGAACCACAAATGAGTAATACAAAAAAAATCAAGTTAGAATTTCCAACTGTTTATTTTCACCTGTGCGTACGCACTTGTGATTTCCTGGCCAGTAAAGGCACACTTCAATGGGTAAGGGGATTTATGTGCACCCTTCTATGGGGAAAAGGGATTTACAGCTGGCCATTAGGCAGTTTAGGCTTTTTTCAAAAATATTTGGATAGATGGAGGTGTGTTGAAGGTGAGGGAGTGTGATTGAGATGAGACCATGTCCTGTAAACCCAGCCATGTGTTTCTCTGGGCTTGCATTTCTGCCCTAACTGCATTCACCAGATCACTGAAATACTCAGCATATGCTGCATTTCCACTCGAGGTGAGCCACAGCTGAGCCACTCTCATGACACTTTGACTAAAGAAATCTGGCCTGATTTGTTGCTGTGTTGGCTCCTAGTTTTGGGTGCCAGTGTGTTTGCTCCAGGCTGTTTGACTTCCTCAAAAGGCACCTTCCCATTTGCTGGTGATCTTACACAGCATAGAAGAACAGCATTCACAAATCAGTGCAGGAGCTCTGTGTTACTAGGAGAAATCACAGTTCAAATATTTGTTCTAGAAAAGTCCCACGGTAACTCTCTGACATTTGATTGCAGACAAATGCAAAGGTGTGTCTGAGCCAGGAGGGACACAAACAAAGGGTGAGAAAGGGCATCTGCATTGTGTTGGCCTGGCTTAAATTTACGAAGTGGGATGATTCTGGGATGATCATGAGATCATTAGACTCCTGGTGAGGCAGGTGAGAGAAAGCCTGAAAAGGTCAGGACAGTGGCCACACCACTGGCATCCCATTGTGTCAAACATGAGCAGCTCTTCATTGTACCTGGAAGGATGCAGATGGACACAGTTGCCTTGAGAAGAGATTGAGATGAACTGATTTTGCTCCTACTTCATGCTGCCTTTCGTGCTCTGCCACAGGGCTTCTGGGGTGTCCTGGCCCCCTTGGAACAGCCCTGGGGCTCTGCATCTTTAGGAAATGACCTTTTCCAGTGCTGCCAAGGACAGTGAAGATGATTTGCTTTGCCGTGACCTGTGGTTAGAAATGCGGGTGCCAAATTCTTTGCTCAAGCATTTGTTTAGCAACTGGGTCGCCTGTTTCTATCAGAGGGCAGGATTTAGGCACGTAAATCAAATGGATTATCAGGAATGCTATCTTCACTCATTTTCTTTATCTCCCTCTTTGCTTCCTTTTTGGCCAAGGTTAATTCAGAGCTCTCGTGTGGTCCCACTGGAATGACTGGAGAATATTGCCCAATATTTTCCAAACTGTTTTCCAGCAAAGGCTGTTGGTACAAGGCACTGTAAAGAGCAGCACAAGGTTCATACTGGCAATCAGCAGCTCTGACTTCCAGTATCCTACCGCAGGGTGAACCATAAAACAGGGGGTGGTGGGTAAATTGAGAATAAAATTGTGGTGGGTAAGAGCTATAGGCAACATCTGCCTTTCCCATCAGTGCAAAGGCAGAGCAGTTACATTTTTTATTTTTAGCAACTTTATTTGCAAACATGTGATATTCCACGGAATGAGAGGTGGTCAGTTAAATGGATGTTTTGGCAAGTTGCTTTCCTCCTGGAGTCCAGCCTTGATGGAGTGAGGCTGAGCCCACATCCCATCCCGGGCTGTGCCTCCCTCACTGTTCTCAGACTCGTGTTTTGATTCACAGCCTGTGGGGAGAAAAGCTGGGGTTTAATTATGGATGGAGCCAATCAGTCAGTTAAAATGACAGCCCACTCAGGTTTTTAGCACAGAACTCATATTGTGTTTTTTCAGTGATTACAACCCAAATACTCCCATTTCTCTCCCCCCACCCCCGTGTGTGTATTCTTCAGTATTTCTGGGGCTTGGTCTGGTTCAAAAGCAAAAATGCTGAGCGGTAATAAAAATCAAGGTTAATGTACCATAATATTGAGTCAAGTGACTTGTAAAAATTCTTGCTTTAGTTTCTCTTAGTTCACAGACACAAGGTTCAGAACTTTTTCCAGCAAGATTTGCTATTGCAACATGCTCTTATTATGACAGCTTTTATTTTTAGAAATGTTGAGAATCTCTTTGGAAACTATTTATAGGTTTGCTGCTCAAGTATGCTGGAGCTTTTTATTTTTGTTTAATTATTGCATGCATAGCTTTGCTTTAATGTTGTTTTTACTTAATGACATGGAATATATATATTTTTTCTTTTTTAGTGAAACTCAAACATACAAGCCTTTCCTTTGCTGATGTTGCTGATGTATATATTGGAAAAGCTTGGGGCCAGAACTGAGTGCTCCTCAAGTGAATTTAGACTCAGCTAAGGCATGATTTAACTGTGGTAGTTAATTGGGATAAATTCACATGGGTAGATCCCCAGATTAAATTGTCAGATGCCCTGGGTGAGTACTTAATTGTCAGGGTTTTAGCAAACCATAAAGAGGCAGTTAGTTTAAGTGTTGAAGCTGACTCCCTGCAGAGGGGGATGCTTTGCCCCATCCTTTTTCTGATCATCTGTCCCCATCCTTCTGTTCTTTTGGGTAAATCTTCCCATGCATCCCAGCTGCTAAACAGAAAATCTAGACAAATCACCTTGTCTATTTTTGTATCACTTATTAACTAGAAAGTAACTTGCATCATCATTTTAAATTATGCAATTACTCTCTTTTTCCTTCACTAAAATCTCAATATTTACAAGGCTCATTGCCACTCTTCAGAGGCCAGTTTAGGAAAATGTCAGCATGCCTGTGATTTTCTGAGGACTCCACGGTGGAGAAATTGGATAGATTTGTGTCCAAGTCAGAATGACAGGGGTTGAAATACATGGAAACATTTTAATCTAGTATGTTAATGTTCTTTTCCTGTCTCGGAAATGTCCATTCTCTACTCAGGCAAAAGAAATTAAATGCAAAAAAGAAGTTATGAATAACATCTAATCAAAAAGCCATCCCTGTTTTTATATCTTAAATCAGAAATTAACCATGACAGCTGCTCCTGGAAGGTTATTTGTCCATGCTATTATGTAGAATTCTGAAAATTGCCATTTTTTCCTTGCAGACTGTTATCAGGAACAGTTATGTGTTTTGCCTAAAGACTATTACTTCCATTGTTTTTGAACTTTACACCAGACATAGTCTATCACAAAAATAATCACTTGTCTTGTGACAAAACAAACCATTCCATTTCTTTCTTTTTTTCCAAGGCATCTCATTATCAACTTTGGAAGGAAGTTGAATTTATAAAAAGATAAGTCATGTAAATAAGCTGGAAGAAATCTAATCAAAGTCCTTTGTCTTCTTTGGCAAGCACAGCTCCATTAAACTGTGATTCTCCTTTGAAGCTTCAATTACCTGACTTACCAGAGCTGGAGCAGGGGAGAAATGGCTAATATTTCTGAACAATGTGCATGTGTGTATGTGAGGGGGAGTTATTAACTTCGGGGGGGGCAAGGAAAAAAAAAGTCTAAGCAAGTTTACAGATTGCAGCTTTATGGTTTTGGCCAGCTGCTTGGAATCACAGGATGAAATCTATCCCTGATGTGTCCCCACTGTAAGCAAGTGGAGGAGCAAGGCCAGTAAATGTTGTCTCTCCAGTGCCCCATTCCCTTCCTCACATGGAACTCACTTGCACCCATTTATGTCCACACGTGTTTGTGGCCCCAAATGCTGTTTTTACCAAATGCACATCAGAAATGCCTTGCATTGCTCCCATGTGAGCTCTCCCCAGGCTGTATTGCACAGGGTTCTATTTACCACTGTGTTCATGTCAGTTCTTTCCATTTAAAGGTAAATGTCAAATTCCCCTTGTTGTTCTTTTCTTTTTTGAGTGTGCATCCACAACTGTCTTCAGTGTTGACAGATGCAATTAGACGAGATCTCCTGGGGAGCAGCATCCACCTAGCCCTGGTGGTGTGAAAGTCTGTGTGTCTTATGATACTGTTAGGCAGAGTAAATCAGAATAACTGAGGAATCTGGAGTATTTGAGTAAAATCATCCTGCTGGGCTCTGTGCTGCTGCAGCTGAATTTCTGCTGCCTGGAAAGCTTTCTCTACACTCATCCAGGCTCCAGAAACTGCCACAGAGATGCACAGAACTTGCAAAGCAGTAACACCTCCTTGCCTTCTCCCAAATGACAGAGACCCACTTTTTTATTCTTCAGTCATGCATTCAGCTGATGCACCAGTGAGCTGTACACATGCAGCTTGCCATGGATTTTGTACAAATAGTTTTAATCCTTCTAACCTCCCCCCCCCCCATCATTCTAGGTTGTATAAATAACCTAAAAAATTGAGGGCAAAAAACATGGATTTTCTGTTCTTTGTTGGAATGCTGCTCTGGTGTAACTGAGAGGAGAACTTGACCTGCTGTATCCGTTTTTGCAGAGTTCAAACTGTAATTCCAGGCCAGATTCTAATCTGTGCTTCTTGCTCATATTTCACTGAAGCTCTCAAAAAATACACATGCTGTGGGCTGCAGTGCAGCGTTGCAAGCAGTGAGTGACTGTTATCTGGCCTGAAGGATCTTCTGGAAATAAATTAAAAAAAAAAAAAAGATAGCGATCAAATTGCTGAAGTGAACAACTGATGGGTGTTTTAAGTCTTTAATTTGTTTTCATTTGCTTGGAAAAGCAGACCACGTTTGCCTTCAGAGCAAGAGGCAGTTATTGATAGTGCTACTTAAGTGAGCAAAATGAAATGCTTGCAATGACAGTTATCAAAGGTTAGGTCCCTGGAGATAAAAAGCTTTTGTGTCCATGTGCACTCCTAACCAAATCTTTCTGTGGGCCTACATAAAGTATACAACAATGTGCTTCCCTTCTGAACTTTTTTGGGACATGGCATGGAAAGACTGTAGCAGTCTTCATGAAGTCAAATCCCAGATGGGTATTGGTTTCAAAGGGAACGATGACTAGCCAGTATGTTAAATATTTTAATTCAGTAAAGCCTCCTGTTCTCCTTGATGTTTGCTAAAGTTACGTTCAGCAGCTGTAGAGGAGAATGTGCACAAGAAACCGAAGGAGAATCCTGTGTCCTCTCCTCTTGCCTGACCAATAAATTTTAGCACTGAGTAGGCAGGCACAAGCCCTCCTCACCTTGGCCCGTGGGGTGGGGAGATGAGCAGAGAGGGGTTCAGATGGAAGGGGAGCTGTGAGCAGCTGGACCAGGTGCCACTGGTGCTCTGAAATGTCACTTTAAAGGCTATTAACATAGTGAAGGCTTTTGAAGGCTACTGAGCTGTTTGCAGCATAATCCTTCCGCTTTTGTGCCGCAGCACTCTCTGCATGTTGTGCTAATAGACACTTGTGCAGAGCAAGCCCACCGTGTACACAGCTCCAGAGAGAAAAACTGCTTTATCTGCACTCAGTGGCTGATAATTGCTGGTGGTGCTGTAAGTCTGATCCAGGCAGGCAGGTCCCAGCTGCCCCATTTTTTAGATAGATTTGAATTTTCCTAGAATCCAGGATCATCTGGTTGTGGGTAAAATCTCTTGAAAGATAAGAAATTGTTGTAATAGGGATGAGGAGTTTTGGGGGAGGAAGGTTTGTCTTGAACCTCTTCACCTTGCCAATGCTTTCTGCAGTAATAGGGAATAATCCTTTCTGCAATATTAGGAAGTTATTTGCCAACGATTTTTGGGAAAAGGGGCTGCTTTTACAGGCAGCCAATACACCAAACAGTCTTTCCTCTAGAGCAACTGCACTGGCTTTCAGTTTCGTTTGCTTTCTCCTGCTATTTTTTGGCTTCTGTAGAATTTGTCTAATCTTACCTTGCTTGAACTGTGAATCAGAGCCTTTAGACCTGCTAAATTATCCCAGGGGATTTAAGGCGAGCCTTTGTGTAGCTGATTTCTCACTGATGCTCCTCTTCTCTCTGAGCATTCACTTGGCTCTGAGCTTGGCTAGACAGGAGTGAAGGAGGCAGGTACCAACTTCTCATGCTGAGTATTATATTTTTATATATAAATACATGTACGTACTCATGCAACAGTTGAGGCATAGGAAGAAACCTGTATTCTGCCCTGCTATTCGTGGGCCTGACTTTGCTGCTGAAAACATTCTTAGCTGTGACTTTACACTGCAGGTGTTTCTGCTTTTATGTTCTGAAAGTTTTGAGGCATTTAGCTCAAGAGCATCTCCTTTGCTTTTCATGGGGCAAGGCTCCTGTGTCACAATGCACTGCACTGCAGATGGTTAAATCAGTTCCTTCTTGATGACAATTTCAGTATTAGATCAGCTTGATCAGCTTGTTCCTTTTCATTTTGATTTGTTGCCAATTACTCTTTCCTTGCTCAGAAGCAGTAATGTATGACATAAAAGCCAGCTCTCCACACCCTCCCTGGCTACACTTGTCAACTGTGCTCACTCATAGCTGCTGCCATTTTAATAACCAGTTCCTGCTCTTAGATCTTGAGAATGTATGGTTAAAAAACCCAGCACCTGAGACCCACAGTGAAATGCAGTGATTGTGCTGGAAAAGGCAACCCTCCAGTTTATCTTTTACCCTGTGGAAATGGCAAAGGTAGGAGGTGTTACACTGGGTGTCCAGTCTCTCTCCTTGCGTGGAGTAAGGCTGTTTAAATAATTGAATTCTCACTAGTCAGTGCTTGCTCAGTTACAATCTGACAGCATTTCATCTGTTCTCAGTGGAACCTTGCCTCCTTGTCCCTACTGCAGGATTGTCACCCTTTTATCAGGTGAATTGCCCATGCTGGAGTGGCCTCACACTGTCCACCACTCCCACAGGATAATTGTTGCTGAACGCAAAGCACTGGTCACTTCTCCAGCTCTAGGAAGGCAAGAAGGGTTGGATAGGTTCCTGAAAAATACACTTTTTGGCCATGGCAAGGATGTTTTAAGAAATCACAAGCACAGAGAAGCACTTAGGGGCAGGTGGTGTTTATCTTATGTGGGGTAGTCCTTTCCCAGTGGCACACAGTGTTTGTGTACTGTCTGATTTGGTGGATGGTGCTGGAAGCTGGACCCTTGGTTAGATGGCAGAAGCACAAACCTGAGTCTGCTTATCCACTGTGTGCAGACAAGCCATAACACACTTAGGAAAACTAGATAACTTCTAAAGCAATATTCCCTAAAATCTGCCACAAATTGCCTATGGGTCTGTTGACTGCATATACGGATCAGGATTTGTCATAAGGCCTGCTACTTGTTAAACTCAAAATAACACCCCAAGGTGTGGATCAAATCAGGTATCAAAGAACTCACACAAATAAGCTACACAACATATGTTGTCCTAAGGCAAACATGTTACTGAGCAGATGGGTTTGCATCTTCCACTGCTGCTGTTTGCACTGCAGCTGCTCATGAGGTGTTTCACCTTCCCATCCAGCACTGCCCCTGTGCAGCAAAGGTGTGATTTAGATTTGGTTTCAGGCAACAACTTTGAAGGGTAAAGGTGGTAATTTTATCCAGGCTTTTTTCCTAAGTAATTTGTATTCTTCCTTTTCCTGGGACCTTTTACAACTTGTGCTTTCCATGGCCTTGTTTTTTTTTTTTCCTTTTTTGTGGCATTGCTTCAGTCTTGATATAATCCCTTAATATATGATGGAGAACAGTTTAGCCCTTCAGGGAGATGCCATTGGAGACCACTTTCGGGCTATTGGGTCTTTCAGTGTTGTTCATATCCATCCTTAAACATTAATATTCCTCATCAATTCTACTTTGAAGCCAATGAAACATTTTAATTGGTTTAGTGTCCTTTGATCAGGCCTGTGATAGTTGTATAATGTTGCTGTCATGCTGCACAGGTTGTTAAAAGGAGTTTGTATTTAGCCTTTCCTCTAAAGGAGTGCTAATGTTGCTCTTAGTTCTGGCTCCTTATAGAGGGATGCTGTTGCACAAATGGTTGAGAGCAGTTGTGCAGTCCTTACCCAAAGAATATGTAATTCTGGCAATAGCAGAAAAGGCAGAATTAATATTAGTATGAGTAAAAATTTTGAGGCAGTAAGAGGAGCAAATATCTTCCTCATTTCCACTCAGAGGCACTGGGGAGAGCTGAGAAGCAATCAGCTCTCTGTGCCTTACACCTCTGCCTTATCCTCCACCAGTTGTTCCTGAACACACCAGCTACTCCCATTTCAGACCAGTGGAAACACTGGAAGTGTCTGAAAGCAGAGTCTGGCCTTTCATACAGGAATCAATTTGCCCATCACTGTGGAGCAACCACAGAGAAACTGTTTAACAGCACAAAACCCACATTGTGTATGAGATTAGGACAGGAAATACGGGATTGCAAGCTGAAACTGCATGGTAAATTTAAGTGAGTTATACACACTAAAATAACATGCTTCTCCCTCTGCATCTCTGCCTGTACCAGAGAGGCTCACAATTTGGCTCTGTTTATCCTCGTGGTACTCCCAGTTGGTGGGAACCCCTGGCTCCCAGGTTCACAGATGAGGTCCTGGGCCATCAGCAGGGAAGGTCACCTCTCCAGTGGTGGAGGAGAGCCTAGAGCCTGGCTGGTGCTCTGCTGTCTGCTCCACTTCTCCCCTTTAAAGGCAAGGAAGAGGCTTTGATAGCTCTGAGATAAGAGCTCCTGAGGGCCTCTTCTGAAATGTGCCCTGAATAACAGTCCATGGTGTCTTTACCTATGGACATGGGTATATGTTCCCCAGCTTTACTGTCCCCAAAATAGCTATTTAGCTTGTTCTTCCAATTAGTAGCCAAAAATGCTTTTCCACCTTTTTTCTTTTTTCAAAAACACTAATGGGAAAAAAAATCTGCTTTCAAAGGTATTTTTTCTTCTTGATAAGATTAACCCATTGTTTATAAAGCAGAAAACAGAATTTTTTCCACTGAGCAAGCAAAACCACAATTGCTGTAATGAATGTTGGGTAATTAACCCTTCTCATCTGGAGGAGATAACACATAAGACTCACTGCACTACTTTCCCTGTGGAAAAAGTAGCAGTGGTATTAATCCAAGCCAAACATTGAAGTTTTACAATTGGTTGTATTATTATTGCAGTTGTAGCATTTTTACAGCCAGAGCAGAAGGCTTCTGAAATTAAGGTGATATTTAATCTTCTTAGGACTTCTGGGCACCAACTAACTACTCATGCTGTAGAAAGGAGACAGCTGCCTTCTGCTCTGCTTTGTACAGAATTAATGCCACACCTCAGTTTCTGGGAATTTTCCAATGCAGTTTTCATTTGGAGTAGCTGGTCACTTGAGTAACGTGTAGCTTAGAAATAAAATAGAAGCAATTTTCTGCTTAATTAGAAACATAATCCTAAATTCTGCCAGCTTCAGCCTGGCAGTTCAATGGAAAGGTTTCAATATGGGATTGAATGTCATGTTTTGAAGCCTGCTCTGTGTCCCTGCTGGACTGACAGTGTGATTGCATTGCCTTTTGCTTGGGAAGGGACAACGTGGTGCATCACCTCCCAGACAGGGTCTGTGGAGAGCCATCCCAGCTGCAGGTCAGGCATTTGGCCTTGGCCAAGGAATCCTTAAGGATCAATGAACTTTATGTAGGCACATCTGAATGGATGCAATGGAAATCTGCCCTCTGAGCTCAACCAGCTGGGTAGTGCAGGAGGAGCATCTCTGTGTTGCAAGAAGGCTCTGTGGAAGAAACTTCTCACTGTGTGAAATCCTGGCAAATTGTGGTTTCACCAGCCAGGAGTCAAATTAGGGAAGATTCATGTTGAGGCTGAGATAGTTTTCCAAGAGCATCATTTCTGAATGCCCAAAGAGCAAGGCCAGCACAGCCAAACATTGTTTTTTCAAAGAGAACTTGCTAAATCACCCTGGCTGGCCATGGGACTCCAATGCAGCACGTGGGAGTCAGCTGGGGCTGACAGGTTTGAGGGCATAAAGGCAGTGGGCCCTCAAATGGAGAACCCACTTCAGGAGTTTCCTAAAAATGTTACTTCAGGAGTTTACTAAAAAAACAGTGACTATCTCTACCCCGATGGGGTTGGCTTGACAGTACACAGGGATGTGTAATCAGATTTCCTTGCAGCAGGATGGTGATTGTTCAGTGAGATATTGGGCAGTTCATTACAGCTCACACTGATGGGGGGAGTCCTGATTGCCTTGAACATCTGGAGATCCAGTGCCTTCCTCAGGGTGATGCAGTATCTCAAGCCTATTTTTTCTTAGAGAAATCCCCTCCACAGATGTGATCCAAAACCTGGGGCTCTTCCAGTATTCTGAGTTTACCGTTTTTCTTTTGAACAGAAGTAGGAATGTTTTGTATTTTTTAGATTTTCAGAGCTACTAGACTTCCTGCATCATATCATTTAGCACAAGGACTTTTTTTTTCCCAGCTTGTGGATCTCCAGCTTTTCCAGACAGACAAAACTATATCAAATCACTGCAAAAGCGTGGCTGTTTGGCTTGCCCTCAGTTATCTTCCTTGTGCCTTCAGAAGCAGTCATGGACACACAGACCTGCACCACATTGCAGGCTTCATCCCATTGCTTCTTCTCACGGAAATTCTGTTTTTATTAAAAGTATCCCTCTCTGTGCTTGCTCCTTCTTCCTTTCAGCGAGCCTTCTTTGGAGCAGCCCCTCTCTGGCGTTCCTCCCATCCCACTGCCATGAGGCTGCCTTTATTCCTGGTCAGATTACCAAAGCCTTCCCTCCTGCCTGTGGCATCCAGGCGTCCCAGCCCAGGGTTTACCCCAGGCTTCCCATTGCGTAGGGCTCTGTACGGCTGCCAGGCGATCCTCGCAGTATATGCTGCGGGTGAT
Source organism: Drymodes brunneopygia (assembly GCA_013400955.1). Classification (NCBI taxonomy): domain Eukaryota; kingdom Metazoa; phylum Chordata; class Aves; order Passeriformes; family Petroicidae; genus Drymodes; species Drymodes brunneopygia. The sequence goes on along the minus strand of VZTZ01030480.1, from coordinate 189,533 downwards.
TCTCTCAGCCTCTGGAATGAATTATTTTATTGCTGCCAGCTTGTCAGAGAAATCAGCTTGAAAGCTGAGCCAGAGAGCGGGCCTGGGAGCGACCGGCTCAGAGTGGAAGTAAGTCACCGTTGAGCAAAATAAATCGGGGGATGCATCAGCTGGGTAATGCAGGCACTGTTTTATGGCAGAATTTTGAAAGAAGCAATTAGACTTCCACAGGTCTTGTCTGTAAAGCTCATAAATATCCAGATCATGGTGTTATAATTAAGCATTGTTGTTTACCCGGTTTGGGGCTTTAAGGGTATAGTTTTCTGTTTAACTGCCATCCCTGTAAGGATTTGGCAGGGTGTGGACATTTTTCTCTTCCCCGTTTACCTCCCGAGGAATTTGCCTTCCCACTCTGGGCCTGCCCTTGGGTGTGCTGCCACTGAAAAGGCTGTGAGCCATAAATAAAAGAACAATGTGACCACAAGCACCCCCTGCAGAGGAAGAAGAAAGACATGAGTAAAATAATATGCCAGAGAAAATCGCAGGCCAGATAATTTATCCACCCCTAGTTATTGCTGGGCCAGAATGAGGTATTTCAGATAGTAAGAAAACATCTCCTTTTTTTTTTTTCCCAGTGATTTCAAACCATTGGCCTATTAAAATTTGATTCAAATTTTAGTTCACTCTTTGTCAAGAAAAAAATCACCAAAGGTCACTCACGAGCACCACAGAATCCACTGCATATGTTACTGAAGCAGAAAGACAATTTTTTCATGCGTTTCTGCTACTTTCAGCCATTCAGACTCCTGTGTCTTGAAAGAAAACACATCTCAGGTGTCACGTTAATCTGGTTGGTATGAGATTATGGCTTGCAAATTGCTGATTTTGGATATGGATGCCTGGCCCATTTAAAAGACTTCAGCATAAATAGTAATAATAGACTTACAGTGGCGCAGTCTTTCAGAAGACGAGACAAAAAAGCTGTGCTTGTTAAAACAAAAAGACAGCCCAGAAGCAGGAAATTTAATATTATTAATGAAAACAGAAGGAATTATTAGGAATGTTTTCACACGATAAGAGTTCCTCATTCAGGATGTATTACCATGGGGACTGCACTGAGGGGTCTTGCTGGATCCCTTTTTTCCCCGAGTGTGTCTGCAGCACTGTGAACATTCCTCTGCTCCAGCCTGTGATGTATTTGTAACATTTGCGTGTAATCTGTCAGGCAGGGCCTCTGCTACAGAGCGTGGGAGTTTCAGGCCCGTGGGATTTGTGAGGCTGCAGATGCAGAAGTGGAAGTCAGTCAGATTTGTGGCATGGACAGGGGTTTCCCCGGTGTTGGAAGGAGGGAAGAGTAAGCCCTGCAATCTGACTATTCTCACAAGGTTTCCCTTTTCAGGCTCTGGATGTGTTTTGGCATTGGAGTTCTCCTTCTCAGCCGATCCTCCACAATTTTTCAAGGTTCACCCGCAAGTCATAATTGCCCGGGGGGATAACAGCACATGGATGCAATGAAATGCATTCATAAAAGTGCTTGTTTTTGCACTGACGGGGCTCTCGCTTCTTGTTATCTCTGAGCATGATTTAGAGGGACATAAGTGCAGCATCTCAGCCTCACACATTCATAACCCCTTCCATCAAAAAATCTCGAAGCATTTTACGCACAGATGTAACCAGATAATATGTCCTGTTGTCTGTGTGGCATCTCCAGCATCAGTCATCATCATTCTAAACCATATGCCAGAGTCTAGAGTATTCCCTGAAGAATTTTACATGGGAGGAATCATGTAAATAGAATATCTGGCAATCTATGAATGGCTCACAGGATTTCAATCAACTGCACAGTTTTAAAATTGGCATTTAAATCCCTCTCACATCTGTTGTTTAAAATAGCCAACAGCGTGTGGAATACATTCAGTATGAAATATTCATATGAGTATGTTAATAATAATAATATGCATTATCACAGTAAAAAAATAAGATGTGTAAACTGTAGTGATTGTTAGAGTAAATATTTAGAGATTTTAGAGAAAGCACTGTTTACGAGTCAAAAATAAATATCTTCCCTCCACAGATAAGACTGAGATGTTCTCTATTTTTTTGAATATAGGACTTAAATGTTGCCAGTTGCCCCCTTGGTGCAGATTGTGGCTTCCTGTGCTCTCCGAGAGCAGTCCACATGGGGTAACTTGCATAGGAAGCTAATAAACTTCACCTGCTTTAGCTTCTAAATATCAGAGGGTGAAATACCTCTTGGAAAACATTTTTTATGGATCATCTGGGCAAGGTGCTACGTGGCAGCTAACCCTGGTTAGGTGTTGGGTAGTTGTGGTTCGTTGACAAGCACTGAATTCCAGCCCTAGTCTGTCTCCTCTATGCGTTTTCCTGTCTGCAAACCAGTGTTGTTTATGAAGTCTCCCTGCCCCTCCTTCATCTCAGTGGAGCCTTTAAATGAGGTTCAGGGTGTGAAGTGCATTAATGTGGGACATGGTGTGTCTCTGGCTGTGGAGGATTCTGAGTGTTGGGGAGAGCTGTACCCTCACTCTCAAAAAAATGCAGTAACTTTGCTGCTGAGCACTCAAAATCTGTTGAATTCTCCCTAAAATAATCTTGAGTTTCATATGTTTTTAGATGACCCTTTCAACCCAGGCTATCCTATGATTTTATGGTTCTGTGTTTTCTTAGGTAGCTTCTGTCTCTGGTCCTTTCTGATCTTAAGATGGTGGTTGTTCTTATAGGCTGCTGGTCATGTGCTAGGACAGGCATTAAAAAAATGCAAAAACACATAGAGGAATTTAATTCCATCCCACAGGAATGACTGGACTATGCTAGTCATTGTTTTGAAGCATGTTTTAGAAATTTCTAATGACAGCATTTGGATTATGGAGTTAATTGTGGAGCAACCATTTTTACAATTTGTGTTTTACCCCACATGGAAAGCTATAATTTACTCCATGTAATTAGGTTAGGTTCAATTTTGGCGAGACAGGCCAGCGTTATCCTGTGTAATATACTGTAATCCTCATGTTAGGTAGGGTGCCAAGTATTCAGTTTGCTTTGGGAGCCAACAAAATTGCCACTTGTCCAGGGTTGTTCTTGGACAGATTTGTGAAAGTGGTAACATTTTGCTACTAAAACCAGCTTGTTATTCGTCTGACAATGACCTAGAGAGATATATATCATTCATTGAACATTATGCAGAAGGCAAATGGCACTTCATTAATAAAATTATGTATTTAACAGCATATGGGGGCAATGTTGCAAGTCTTGATATCATCAGACACCAAGGCTCCTTTGTTTCATTGACCCCAAAATCTCAATTTCTTTACCTTATTGTCAGGCTGTAAAGAATAGTGATCAGAGAGATGACACCACTTCCATACTGCTGTTACACAACTGCATATCAGTTTGCTACAGAAGATAAATCTAAGTTTAAAAAGCTAAAAATTATTTTTTCTCTCTACCCTTTCAAATGCCTTTTCGTTGCTGTCTTAGTGGTTTACCTGACCTTTAGATAGTTTATTTATCAAAAGAGATTTGAGTATAAAGTTGTGGGTTGGTGACTGATGAGAGGCTAAATGCTGCCAATGACATATTAAAATCTATACTAATTACATATATGGACTGTTTTCTGAAATAGTTCTCTTCTGAAATCTGAGGGAAAGGATTCCCTAACATCTTGTGACCCACTGAACATAATGAACTTCTTAGACACTTTGACTGTTATATGCTCTGCAATATCCAGTTAAAAGCTATCATCCTCTGTTAATGTCTTAGTACTTTTACCACTTATAGGTGCTGTTATTTCTTGAAATCAAAGTTAAACCATAATAGGCTAATGACCTATCTTGATGAGGTGTGATTTTTCACCTCAAGCAAACACACATGTGGCACACTTTTCCATTAAAAAATGTTGAGCAGCACTCCTCTCTGAGATTTTACTTCATTTGATAATTTTCATAGGGTGTTTCATTTTTGTCCACAGGAGATATTTTTACTTTTCTACCAGAAGAGTATGAAAAATGTAAGCCCATAAGGAATGTTTTAATAGTTTCCCTACTGGTGTGGAAGAAACAGCTGGATCCACATTCCTGGCTGTAAAGCCCAGTATTGCAATTCCCAGTTCATTGTGATGGATTGGGTAATTCCACACTAAGGAATTATCTCAGTGTTTGGAAGGCACAGGACTGTACAATTGATTATTTTTGTTTGATTATAAATGCCATCCAAAAACAATGCCTGTGCTCAGTCACTGACGTGTGTGACCTCTCTTTTCCTTCCAGCCCCTCTGGAAATCTCTTAGCCCTGGCCTATTTTGGCCATGTGAGTTTTCAGGGAGCTGAACATGTATCAATGATGTTTCTACACATTTTGGTGAAGAAAATAATAAACATCAATCAGTGCTAGTAGAGAGAGGAGTGATAGAGGTGTAATTTTATGGGGGACAGCAGCTGTGTAGTGGTTAAAATAGAAGGCTGGGAGCCAGGTCTTATCAGTTTATCCTTGGCTCTGCTGTAATCTTCTTCTTATCATTAAGCTTGCCTTAGTCCTTTCAGTGGCATGCCTCCCTCCCCCAACCCTCAGCAATTTAGGATTGTTGAAGATGGAATTTTGGCCTGTATTTTTGGGTGGAGTGTTCATGCCATCTCACTTTTGGCACCCACTGTATGTATCCATCATCTCTCCTGCAGTCAGGGAAGGGAGGTAGGTGTCACCCTGACCTTCTTTTCGTTCTCTGGGCTTGGGCACTAGAGTTAGGTTTCTAAAATAAGGACTGTTTAAACTTATTTGTCTGATAACACTCATAATCACAGAATTCTTGCCAGTGTTCATAAACTTTCTGTAATAACTAGTGATTTATTCTTATAAATAATAATTGCAGTGAAATGGTTATAATTCAGAAAGGCTGTTTGGTGTTATAAATGAAACTTTTCTTCTCAACTCTTACAAGTACAAGATCCCTATCATTCCCCCACCAGGCCAAAATGGGTGGATGCTAAAAATACGTTTTTCAAGGAACCCTAATGTGTGTGACAACCACTCCATGCCTGCACTATCCAGGTCTGTCTTCTGTGCTATCTCTGAACAGCCCCCAATATACTGGGACCCTGTCTCTAAGAAAGCCTTGATGCTATCAGAGTAACATTAAAAAATACTGGGAAATATTACCAATTTGTTCTGGGCCTGGAACAGCTGGCTGGTAATTGCTGTCTTTTGGGGGCTGCTGTTTCATGCTCACAAAGTGCTGGTGACAAGGCAGCAGCCTAACCACTCATCTTGTTCTCTGATTTCTTCTGCCTTTCATGCTCTGCAGTAGCAGATCAAGACTGTGACCGCAGACTGGTGCCTGTGGTACAGAGCTCTCGGGGCTGCTGTCTGTGTGTGCTGGAGCATGCTGATAAAAAAAGCAACCTCAACAACAACAACAAAGGGGCAAGGATTGTTTTCTTGCCCCCTGTGGAATGGAGACCTGAAGTCAGGCGGGAGGTCCTGGTGTCTGGAGGAGTCAGCGTGGCGGAAGGGCTGTGATTGCCTTTGTAATGTAATTGTTGTAATGGCAGGCCAGGGAATTGCAGTGGTTGAGTGAAAAGCTCCAGCTGTTTCTCCTTGTGGTTCTTTGTGTGGTTACAGCAGGAGCTGGAGCATCCCCATGTGCAGATGGAGCCACGACTGAGAATGTGTCTCAGATGACTTTGTGAGCTCTGTGGGCAGCGATAGACCACAAGGAGCAAGGAAGAGCTGCACTTTCAGAAAGGCTTCTCCCTCCACAGCAATATGGAAAGTGGCTGGGGAAGGAGGGGAAGAAGGTTATAAAAGGTGCAGATCTGAACCAGATACAGAGTCATGGGCACAGAGAAGGGGAGGAGAGAGATGAGTGTGGTAGGCACAGGTCATATCCTGCATGGAATCAGAAGAACTCCAGAATTCCTCTGTACACATACAGCCAGAAGAGAATATTTTGTGGTCTTCAAGGACTCCTTTTTCACTAACATCCTTTTCTGTTTTCTTTCTTGTCAATCATACCATACTCTAGGAGTTACTAAATCTCTCTTCAAGAGCTACAAGAGCCAACTTTGGCAAATGGAATTGTAAAATCTGTAGTTCAGCCATAATTAGATCATTATAATTTTACATGTTCTAAAGTTTGAGGCTGGAAAGCTGCCTGGCAGAAGAGGAGCTCGGGGTGTTGGTTGAGAGGCAGCTGAACATGAGCCAGTGTGTGCCCAGGTGATCAAGAAGACCAGTGGGATCCTGGCCTGGGTCAGCAATGGTGTGGCCAGCAGGACCAGAGCAGTGATTGTCTCCCTGTGTTGGGCACTGGTGAGGCCACATCTCAAATCCTGTGTTCACTTTTGGGCCCACCACTGCAGAAAGGACATTGAGGGACTGCAGCATGTCCAGAGAAGGGCAGTGGAGCTGGGGAAGAGTCTGGAGTCCAGGTCTCATGAGGAGCAGCTGAGGGAGCTGGGGGTGTTTAACCTGGAGAAAAGGAGGCTCAGGGGGGACCTTTGAGGTCTCTACAACTCCCTGACAGGAGGATGCAGCCAGGTCAGGCTCCTCTCCCAGGTAACAGGGACAGGATGAGAGGAAATGGCCTCAAGTTGCATCAGGTGAGGTTTAGATTGGATATTAGGAAAAACTTCTGCATGGAAAGGTTTGTCAGGCATTGGAACAGGCTGCCTGGGGAAGTGGCTCAATCAACATCCCTGGACATGTTTAAAAGACGTAGATGTGGCCCTTAGGGACTTGATTTAGAGGGACTTGGCAGTGTTAGGTTTGTGGTTGGACTCAATCATTCTATGATTCTATGAAATACAGCTCCTTTCTCTTCTGAGTAACTATTCCATAGTGAAGCAGATGTCCCTCTTGGGAAGCTTTCACATATGTTCAATTTAAAGGCCTTCATTTTTTATCTCAAATTTTTTATGTATTAATCCCTTTATACCCTTACAATACCCCACTTACCTGAAGCTCCACCTTTCCACCTTGCACATTTACCTCTCTAAGGAAATCCCTTTCCATACCAAAGTCTTTAAATCAAGCCCAAGCAATAAACCACAGCATTCTTAATGCAAGAGTACAGAGCAGGGATATGTCCATGTTGGTATCCCAGCAGGGGCTGCAGTATTAAGGAGGAATTGGTAGTAAAAGATTCAGTCCAGGTGCTGGTGGCAGCTTATGCACAGCAATGAAAGATTCTCTCTGGGCTGCTGAAACTCTCAGTGGAAGTAAGGTTGGTTTGTCTGTGCTGTTGAAGCTTGATTGGTACCAGTTTGTAAAATAAACCGGTTTTCATAAGTCTGTGCTACCCCATAGTCCCTCTTTTTCTTATTCTGTGGGAGAGAGTTAAGTCTTCCTTGGTCTTAAAGCTGTCATCTCTGATTATGTTCACCTGTTGTTGAAATGTGGGATGCAGCAATAACCAGCAATTCAGAGCTTTGTCACTGACAGGTAATAGAATGGGCCTGTACATCATCACAGCTTAAAAATGTGAGTTACTGATGCAGCTCTGGACAGGAGCCTCACTTCTTCATTACCCAGCCAGGGCTTTTGTCTGTTGTCTGTGGAGCCTCTCCAGTGTTCCAGGAGGCAGGTGGCCTGCAAATGTTCCTTTTGCAAAACATCCTGCTCACAAAAGATTCCCTGAACCTGAAGTAAAATCCATGAAAATTTTTGCATGGAAATTCTCATGAAAATGGCCAGAGCTGAAAATACCAAAAAAGCCACCAACACATACTTTTTTATTTTTATTGTCAGGCAATTCCAGTTTGAATACCTCTGGTTATTTTTGGCCCAACTGCAGTTGAAGGCAGTAGGTAGTAAAGTCTTCAGTGCCTGTCACAGAGGGAAATTCCCTGCCAGTAACCTTTTACTTCATGTTGGTTTTCTTGTGGGTTTGGTTTGGGTTTTTTTGTTGTTTTGGGGTTTTTTTTTGAGAAAAGTAGAGTGTTCCTTGACTGTGCACTCCTCCAAGAGGGTTTCTTCTTTTCCATCTTGAGGGGTTTTGTCTGTCTGGACCCAAGGAGAGGGGTCTCCTCCATGAACTATTTATTCTTATCTCCAGATATTCCTGATACCTTTGCTTTCACTGAACCCTTCCAAATAAACTCTAAACACATTTCCTGTCTTTTCGTAGCATCAGCACTGTTAATACAGTAGGTGACACTGTTAATTTGGGTAGGTTAAAGAATGCTGAGCATGAGATGGAGGGTTAATGAAGGATCTATGAAAACACTCAAAATAGTATCTAAAATTTATGCCAGGTTTGTGTTAGTGGTATGAGTTTACTGGAGTTTGGTCCTGTCTGCCTCTGGCAGGAAAGAGAGTTCAGAGTGGACACTTGCTAAATTAGATCTCAATGATGGTAAAAAACTCAGAATTAATCGAAATTAAGATTTTGTATCTTAATGATTTCAAGTCACCCTTGGAATTCACCTGTCTTAAGGGCCCTGAAGCCATAGTTCAGGCCTTGCAAAAAGCACACAACAAGCTGAAAAATCACAACAACTTGAAAATTAGTGTTTTGCTCATCTTTTTGCCCAAGATTTTAGAGTGTATCTGCACAGAGTTCTTCAGAATCACACATGTTAAGAGTTGTTATTCAGTAACAAAAAAACCCCTATATTTTAAAGGAGTGACTTCAAGGTCAAGATCATGTTCAAGGTCCTCCAGAAACATCCCAAATATCACAAGATGAGCAATAAAACCCTGTCAGCTGGCAGTGGCAGCTCTCACATGGAGTTTGTGCTGGCCAGTGGCTTGGGCTGTTTTTCCCTGGCCAGTGAGGGTTAATACCAGTTGAAATTCTAATGAAACCTGGAGTGTTAATCCACATTAAGGAGATCTGGGGAAAGCAAGCACCTTAATCCCTGTAATATCCCAGAGATAAAGTTGTTGCTGCCTTCCTACACATGTACCTCATGGACCATTCATCTGGGCATCAGATAAACCAGTCAGGATAGCAGAAGACTCCCTGAAACTAAGTACAGAGTGCTCTTTGCCTTGTGTTTCCCTTTAAATTCCAGCAAATATTACAGGAAAACCTGAATGCATCAGAGATAAACTGCAGAGACCTACTTCTTAAGATTGCACTTGCTTTTGTGTGTGTTTATGCTCCATCTACTGCACCTTCAAGGCTGCTGAAAATTAAGTCCAGTATTTTCCTGTTCGAAGTTTATGGTCTAAGTTTTCATGGTTAGGCTCAGCAGAACAAATTCTGATTTAACTCCTAGAAAGGCCCAAGATCCACCTCCCACAAGCAACCTGAGTTTGGTCACTCCCCTAGACTTCTGCAGCAGTGAAGGACATTGGGGAGCAAATACGATGTGCAAATATGATGTGTCTGGGTGAATACGAGAGTCAGCTCCTAAAGCCGGAGTTCAGAGAGATTTCTTTCATTCATCCATGGGAGAAGGAGAAGGCCTCATTATAATTGTTCAAGCCTGACTGGATTACATCACTTTCCCCCTCATTTCACTCCCTCCCCACTTGCCTCCCTCCTTTTATTTACACCCCTTGTTCAGCAGCAGTGTGGAGTGGGGGCTGCCTTAATGATGGATGCTGATCGCTTCATTCCCCACTGCCCCCCCAGTGCCTCCCCCAGTGCTTTGAAGTGTGCTCAGGTCTCAGGCTCCAGTTCAGAGGTCACTTTGTTTATTTATGCAAAGCTGGCTCATCTGTGAAATGGGGCTTTCAAGGCCTCTGACATCAAAGGCTCCAAAGCTGGTCCCATCAAGTCAGAGCAGGGACAGGCCTTGCATTATAACAGATTGAAGCAACTTTGTGAATCATAGGGAAATATGATGGCTAGATGTTTGCTTCAAAAATTGGGCTGTTGTTTTGACTTGTGGTTGGATGCTCAGCACATGGTATTGGCCTGAAAACCAGTCATACCCTTTCGGCTAAAACATGAAGCCATCATGGAGAGCCTGTGGGTAAATAAAATTTGATCCTGATTCAGTAACAATCTGAGTATTTCCCATCAGTTCCTCTCAGAGCTGCGCTGTTATGCAGAATTTTCCATTTGCTTTAACTTTTAAGAGAGAATGGAACAATTCTGCTATGGTAATAAACAGTAATTTATGTCCCATATCCCACTGATGTGGCAGTCATTGTCCCATAGGCTCCTTAATGGGCTTTGTCAGTTGATGGAGTTACACACAGAAATCCCTTTTCTGCAGAAATCCAGCTTACTTTGGGACACCACACACTTCCCCAGCACCACCAGCATCTCAGTCCTGTGGCATCTCAGACCTAAAAGCCAGCTTGGAATGAGATCCTGAAGCAAGGGAGAGGCAATGGCTGGGGAGCAGCTGAGGATGGTGCCACTGGGGTGACATTCCTGAAGAGTGGGCTGATGCCTCTGTGTCTGTCCTGGCCCTGTTCTGCATGGCCATGTGCAATATTTGGAGGGGAAGGGCCTACACGAGTTTGTCCCATGTCTCCAAGTCTGTCACCTGACACGATATTGGAGCCTTGCCCTTCAGGTTTCTCGAGCAGCCAGCATGCTCTGTATCACCATGGAGCCAAATTGTACATTAAGGACACCTAAATCATGTGTATGTTTTCTTAGCATCAGATACTCGTGACATAAAATTAGTCAGTGATTGCTTTTCAAGGCAGGTTTTCCACTTCATCTTCCAACTGGCTGCTATCCTAAGCCTGTGATACTGTCCAAGAAGTCCAGTTCAGGATGACCTTCCAATATAGGTCACAGAAAAGGGAGCTTGTAGGAAACTTCAGCACTTCATCCTTCTTAGCCCTGCCTCTCATGGTAATCTGCTGGCAGCAAATTTGGCAGTGCTGCATAGCTGGTCCCTGCTGCCCTTTGACTGCAGGCTGATTTTTTTGTGTGTACTTATCAACCTGAACTTCCCACCTTTGTGGGGAGCTGACAAGAGCATGAATAAGCAATCGGCTTATTAGGTCATTTCTTGAATATAGCTGAGACTCGTGGTCTCTGCTACTAACTCATCATTTTGTATGCTGGTCATATGTATCTGAATGGGGCTTGTTTCTCCAGGTCTTTTTTTCTGTCTAAGAAGAATACTGCCAGGCCAGTTGTGTTTGTGAAGGTTGGAGTGAAATGCAGACAGAAGGTCTTCAGATCTGACACTATTAACCAGGCTTCAGACTGCAGGTTTGGGCTGGAGCAGATGCCTCTGAACTTTCAGAAATTTAGCTTTGCTTTCAGCGTCACAGATCCCTGTAAAACACTATAAAAGTGTTTCTCTACCCTTGGAAACCACTTGATATTAAAATTGAAAAAATAAGAAAGTACTTCAAAACAGGGAGAAGCAAACTCTTCCCATGCAGCCACAGTGCTAACTTTGGTTGAGGTGGGTGGAAGTCAAATATTGATGATGTCTGAATTAGACAGGGGCCTTCCATCCTCAGGGTGTTACCAAGTTATCTCTCTCCCAAAGTGAAAAGCAGCTCTTTTTTGGTTCTTCAGCTGCAGGTCAGAGCTTAAGACACTCACCCAAGGTGCAAGAGGGAAGATTCAAATCCCTCTCTGACTGCAGCAGAAGAGAGACCTGACCCTGTGTGTGACTCACATCACAGCTTAGCACTTTATCATTATATCTCTGGCTACTCTGCTGCCTCACTCACACTTTCTAAGTTCAACTGGAGACTTAGAGGCTTCAGGGAACCTTCCCCAAAGGAGCTTCATTCTGTTTCTGGATGTCACAAGTCAGGTCTTTTTGGTACAGCTGTAGAGTGTGAGTTTGTTCAGGTACAAGGAAAGTAGGAGCCCAGTTCACTGCACATTGCAGCTGGAAGGGTCTGCTGTAAAATCCCTCACCCCATGGGTGGCTCTGGGGATGGGAAGGAGCAGTTTTGCTCTACAAGACTTTCCACATTTATGGCATTTCCCCACCTCAAGATTTCGGCTCTTGTTAATTTTACCACATTCCCAACACATGTGGGACGAGTTCCAGTGTATCTAAATCAACGTGCCTAAATGCATGCAGTTATTCACTTCAGTCTTGCTCCTCCACCAAATCATCTATTCCATAGGCTCAGCATGGTGGCAGAAGTTACCCTGATCTCTTTCCCCAAAAATGTTTTTTTCTGGGTTTGGTAGGTGACTCCACAGGTTTGCGATTTGTCGGGATAACAACTGACGATGCATCTTCAAAGGATCAAACGGATTCAGAGGAATTTTCCTCACATCAAAAGCTTGGCAGCAAGTCAAGAGGTGTGGAGTCCACAGTCAGTGGTTGTGTGTCAGCAGGAGGAGGGCACAGGGGCTGACTTACTGTAACATGAGGCAGCAGGCAAGGGAGATACCCCACTCTTTGTACATCAGACTGAGCAGGATTAAGGTAGAATTGACAGAAAGTCACCACTTAAATGTCTTAACCACTTTTATGATATTCAGCAGTTAACCATGAACAGGAATCCTGCATCTCTGACCACAGTTTTTCTTCTCCATTACCCAGTACATTTTTCTAATTGTGCTGAGGGATTTACTGTGTTCTCTGTCAGACAGCATCCAAGAGTTCATTTGTGGCACTATGGATATTTATGAGAAAAACTGTACAAGTGCCAGGAGATAGTCAGTTTGGTATTTTGACTGAAAGGAGACAACATCGTACGCAAGCCATCATGTATAATGTGTATTTTTGTATTCCCTGCGTTTGGTTTGCCAAGGTTGTAAAAATAAACTTGCGAAGTGCAGTACACGAGGCATTGGCACACAAGCCAGTGTGAGACTTGGTGTTTCCTGAGTGGGATCTGTTTCACCCTGCTGCCCCGTGCTTTGGGCTGGGAGGTGGCCAGGGCACCCAGGAAAGGCTCAGGGTGTCCAGCCATGGACAGAGGGTGGTGGGAGGTGGGATGGGGCAGTCAGCTGAGGAGCTGCTGAGGTATGAACATGGTGCTGCTGCCCAGAAAGTTTTCCCCTTGAAGTGACAGCTGTACATAGCTCCAGGAGAAACTGTGCTGAAGTAGCCAAAAAGAGAAGAGAAAAATCTCTCGGGGTCGAAGGGGGACAGGTTCATGTGGCATTACAGCCTCTCTGCTTAAGGACAAGGCCAATGAGAGCAGAGCATCTGTTGGCATATAATGCCCTGTGCTGAAGAGATGGGTGATTTTCCAAAATAGCAGAAGCTGGGGTGAGGTTGGGGTTAAAGGTACATTCTTCTCTCTCAAAGACTGCACACAAGTTTACACACTAAATACTGTTTTAAAGCACAACTTGTAAACCAACTGTAAAGAGTTGTACCTTTCTGGGGAGGCATGCTTATATGTAAGCTGAGATCAGTTTTTTCCTGTCTGTTGCAGAGATTACAGAAATAATTGTCCTCTCTTTTGCTCACAAGACCTTTTTCGTATGAGTTTTAAGAGATGGGCATTTGGAAGGATTCCTTCCTTAAATCAGATGTTTCCACTTCTCCGTTTGTTTGGGTTTTTTACACCATCGTGTTCCTCATTGAGGCAAACTTCTTCCCAGCCTTCACCTGACCTGTTTCTGAAAATCAAATTTCACCCACTTCAGTGCAGTTTGTCTAGGAGCTAAGGAGCTCTTGGTCAAGATTGCCACCTCAAATCCAGTGCCCTGTGGGGCTGTGCCACCTTGTAGAGCACAGAAGTAAATCTTAAAAGAGAACGTATTTTAACTGCTCCATCATGTGAGGGTGCCCAGAGTCTCTCAGCTGGACCTCTCTCCTGGTGTGAGCCATAAGAGGCTGCTCAGAGCTCAGCTCTTGTGCAGTAGAGGTCAAGCTGGAGTAGGAAAGAACTTCACATCTGGGTGCTGCAGAGGTGTGAGGCCACCAGGATCACCCAGGTTGTAGAAGAAGGCTCAGGGCACTCTTAGACTCCCTTGGCCCTCCTAGAGACCTCATAGGTGGCCATATCACAGTGGCAATTGGAGGTGGGGACTGCTGGAGAGATGGGGGTTTCACCTTGTGGAGATTTCTATTTCTCCAGGGCAGAGCTGAGATTTTGGTGCTGCTGTGCGGTAGTGATATGGACAAGAAGAGTGATGAGGGACAAAGTGATGTGTTGATACAGGTGGATGGGTGGTCTTAACTAAAAAGAAATATCCACAAGCAGCTTTTCAAATCAATATTGTTTTTGCCAGCTGTAAATTTTCATTCAGTATCCCTTGAGAGCTCATTTGACCCCAGACCTGCTTGCTTTTCTGATTTTGTATGGAAGCTGAAAGGTGAATTAGTGGTCACAATCACACTGCTTGTGCTCTGTGTGACTGATCACATAACTCTTCCCCCACCTCCTAGGTTTAATTATCTCTAATTTTGATTTATAGCATTATTTGCATGGATTGTACCACATAGATGGTACCTTCTAGGGAACAGCAGCCTGTAAACATAAACAAAGAGGCTTTTGTCAGCTATTAATGGCAACATTGATTAAACTCCCATTGATTTTTGTCACCTGCTGAAGAGCTCATAGGGCAGAAAACAAAATTGTTCATTAAACTGGCCAGGCTGTAGATGCCAGGATGTGGATGCCTACTGTATGCTGAGTTTGTTTCAGCTGCATGATGTCTCCAGCTGGAAATGCAAATTCTTGTTGTCTTGTTGTGGTGCAGGAGACCTTCTTAACATCATCCCTTTCCATTCCTTCACAGATGATGCCAGCTCAGGAAAGGACAGCCAGGTGCCTGAAGGCTCCAATGGAGAATATGAAGATCATTCTGGGAAGCAGTGGGGTAAGGAGCAGAATGTGTTTCATGGTTTTCCTCAGTCCTTGGTTCAGAGCTGTTCACATGGCACATTTCTCAGTTGCTGATGGAGAGGAAAGGCAGAGCGACTGGAGTGAGTTCTCCCTACATATGGTCAAATAATAAACAGAGTGTCAGCTGAATGTGCTGGTGTGAATGGATCCCATCCAAGGGTCCTGCAAAATGCAGCCTGTGGTTGGCCCTAGGGCCCCCTGCCATTTACCCCAGCGTGGTTCTCCCTTGTATTTGTTTTTCTGGGCAGAGACTTTCTTTCACATGTGCAGCTATTACAGCTTTCATAGACTCCCTATAAAAAGCATATTGACTTTTACAGCAATATTTCCAAAAGTCTCCAGTGCCAACATAACATTGCTCCCACTGAGGGCAAACGGGAGGTCTGACTTCACTTCTGGAGAATTAGCACTAAGCCAAGATGAGTATTGTTTAAGATCACCCTCTCTTTTAGACACCTGCCTGAACTTCTCCAAGCCATGGACTGTTCAGGCATAAGATTTTGTTGCTGTCGCAGAGCTTTTGGGGAACTGCTAAAATCTCACTTGGAACAGGCTCTGAATCAGTGCAAGACTTGCAGGCCCAGTTTGGTCCAAGCACTCCTTGAAGGACAGTAAGTTGTCAGGCTGATGCCAAACAGCTTTTGGCCATTACTGACAGGAGTGTGATGTGAGTTTATGAGCTCGGTGAATGAAGCACAGCATTTCCATTTTTCTCGTGCAGTACATTCCTCTCTGTAATTTTATAATACAGATGGCTTTATACCACGTTTGTGGCCAGGGAAAGCCTCACAGCAGCGATAGGGGTGGAACCTGACAGGCTTTCTCTGTATGAGTCCCCACCACCTAAGGTGAGGCCAGTATTCTTCAGGAGCTGGCAAACAGGGATGTGGTGAGCTGTGCTGTAGTCCAGGCTACACTTGAATTACATATTTATCTCAGACTGAGCTTGTCTAGGGAGAAAAAGGTAACCTCCACTCATTCTGGAAAGGGATGAGAACATTTTAGAGCTGGGAGAAGGGTGTCTTAGATAAACTACAGGTCAGGAGTACTTCAGGAGGGGTTCAGCAGCTAGTACAAAGCTGCCATCTCTCCACTCTTCATTACCATGGTGCTCCTGGTACAGCTGCTGGATGATAGATCAATACAACAATATTATGAAGAAAAGATGTAAGCCCTGCTAGAATTATTAGCAATTGACAATCTCGCATCAGATTGTGTCTTACTCTGTGCTGCCCTGGCCCAATCTGTTGTGCTGCAGAGTGTTCCTGTACCTCTGCTTTTTCCCCTGTCCCTCCCTCCTGTCTCCTCTGCCCTTCCCAGGAAGAGAAATGCCTGGGGCTGGCCACACACCCACCTAAGCCCTTTCCATCCAGCACTGTTCACCAGTAAATTGCTGGTGTGAGCTGGCTTGCAGGGAGGGTCAGTGTGTGTCTGCAGGTCTCTGGAGGATGATGGGTGAAGAAGCAGTTGATGTTGTCACAGTCCTGGACCCTTGGAGAAGTGTGAGAGGAGAAGCATGGTGAAAAAAAAAAGCTCCACTTTGCTTTCCATCTACATCCCAGAGTGGGGAGAGCCGGGAGCTGATGTGGGGAAAGAGAGAGACCCCCATCCATGTCTGAGCTCTTAACCAGAAGACTTGAAAGTATTTCAATACTTAGTCCTGTTGTGACACTTTTTTTGTAATTTTCATGAAAGCCAGAAGTGGTAGTGACTGTCACTACATGGAGGTAATGGTGGTGCATCACAGCAGACAATATTTTTCAGATAATCACCTCACTTTGTGTGAGCAATGTCTGACAGGAGCCTCAGGGACTGATCCATGGCCCCTCAAGGTATCCCACTTGAGAGGACACCACTGAATTCCTTCACAGGTCTTTGTGCTGACAGGCTTCCATTGCATTTAATTTTCACTAGCTTTGAATAAATCTTCATGGTGAACAGCATTTCAGCTAGGAACCTGTACACAACACTGTCTCTTTGTCCCCATCCACTTGTGTGGATGCTCCATTGCTCTTGAGTGTGACATAATTTATACTGTACAAATGTGTGGTTCATGTTTATGAAGCAAATGCCAAGTGATGTGGAGGAGAACAAGCATGTGAATAACACAGAGGCACTTTGTAATGGCCTTTGCTGGCACTCCAACAAGCAAAACTTCTGTAAATGGAACAGATTTGGGGACAGACATTTAGCATCAACTCAAAAGAGATCTTTTCTGCCTGTCTCTCACAGTACTGCTTCTCCTCTTTCTCCTTTGTGCTTGCTGAGTCTCTTTTTCTCTCTAATGTGTGTCTCTCTCTCTCTTTCTCCTTTTTTTTTGTTAACTGGCTTTTCTAAACTTGTCCAATTCAGGCTTTTGTCAAGGAAACATTCAGGACTGTGTAAATGGGATCTGGTTTCAGCATATTGCACACAGCCTGGAGTAGCTTTTGAGACCACATAATCACTTAACCTTTTTAAAACGGAGAAAGAAAGAATAAAAGGCTGAAAGATCCAAGGGAGTGTAGCTTTACCTGTAGTTTGGTGTGTGTTTGGGCAACCATGTGCGAGGAGTGAATGCAAAACTCCAGACAGGCTCACGGGAGTCACAGTGGGAGGAAAACCAGAAATGTTAAAGACCTGCTTTTTTGGGGTGGAAAGAGTTTCTGGCTTAAAGTGCCCTTACTGAGCAGGGACACCAGAAAGTCCTTCTGAGAGCTCAGAGTCACTCACTTGACTTTTCAGTCTGCTGGGGAAGTGTGACTGTCCTGGCTCCAGCTTGCTCTATGGTATGTAAGTCCTAGCTCAGGAATCCTATCCATGAGGGTCTCCCCTGTACACAGACCTGGAGTTCCTGGTCTCAGAGTAAATTACTGCCCTATTACAGAGTAACCGTTCAGACCCATTGCATGGCTGATTCCTGACCTCTCCATGAGCCTTGCAGACATTTTCTCAATTTCCACAACAGCCCTTCCCAGCACGTCTCCCTCAGCTCAGACTAAAATTTGGGATGTCATTGCCCACAGTGTGCAGCTCTGACGGAGTTCATTGTCAGGGAGGGGGATGTCTTTGCTGTGAGGGGGCCTCCTGCAGCAGAGCCCAGAGGGAACACCCAGCAATTCAGGCACCAATTCAGACCTGTGGAGGGGGTCAGTATGTCACACTTGCTGCTCAGCTGTCACGGCAAAGACTTCCAGTGCTGGAGTTACTCCGGTTCATTGGATTACACATGAAAGCCTCTGCACGGAGAGCAAAGCATTTCTGAGCAGGAGTTTGAAATAACATGGAATGGCTGGGACCCAAAATGACAGCCAAGGGGGGCAGGGGAAGGCTGTGGAGACAGATGGTTTCCCCTACGGAAAAGCACTCTGTGGAGTGGGGTATGCCAAAGGGTGTCCTCTTCCAAGAGGGAGGGATGTTGGCCAGGGCTGCAGGGGGGTGAGGACTAAAGGCTGTGCTCACAAACCTCAGAGGGCAATGGCTGCTATTCCCCAGTGCTTGGAGGTAGGAAACTGCAGGCCAGCCTCTTCCATTCAGGAAAGCTCCACTATAATGCACATCCCTTCTGGCCCTCCGCTCTGGGCAGCAGGACTGGCTGTCAGTAAGAGATTCCCACCAGGCCATTCTGTAGCTGGCCAGGGAATCCCTAGAAGTGCTTAAAAAACGTGCAGATGTGCTGCTTAGGGACATGGTTTAGTGGTGGAGCTGGCAGTGTTAGATTAATGGTTGAACTCAGTGATCTTAGAGGTCTTTTCCAACTTTAACAGGTCTATGATGGGCTTCGTTAGAAGTGCCCCTGGAGTGGGATTGTGCAGTTAAAGTAACTGTGAGAAATTTGTCATTTCTTTTAAATTCTTCATTAAATTTCAGATTTTGCCAGGTGAGGCCTTGCATTTCTCTAAGTTTCTTGTCTCTGCTGTTAGAAATATTGGTGATTTCTTTGCTAAGACAAGATGACTGGCTTAACCCATGCTTCTATCCACCAGCACCTATTGCTTCAGATTCTCCAGTTTTGGGATGGACTGGCATGGGGTATCTTCTAGCAACAAACTCATGGGGTTTTATTGGGTCTTTCCATTTCTTTGTTTGCTTCTTTGGACCATTCGACGTGAATGTTTTGTATATTGATGCTGAATGAATTGCATACATTTAAGTTTAGATCAATGTACAAAAGTCTGTCACACTTTTAAGACTTTCCTGTGTAAGGGAAAGATGCTGACTCTTCATAAGTCCCAATAAAGCCCCTGAGAACTGAGAGGCAAAACATCCTCAGGAAATGAAGCTTCATGTGACAAGAAAAAATTGAGAAAATGGTCAGCGTGACAGGAATCTGAGTTTTTTCCTTTGGTCTTGGCTAAGGACTTTGTGGAATATGGTAACAATTACAGTGTGATTATGGGGCCGCATTTTGCCTTCATCTGCAATAGCGTGATTTGGGTATTATTTTGTGAGATGGTCTGGTGCAATTGCCTTACAGACACAGAAATTCCAGGGCTGTGCTATGCAGAAGGTTAATGCAGTGGCCAGAGCAGTCCAGTAGACACTCAGATGCCTTGGGCTGGGTGGTGAATCCCTTCCAAGGAAAACAGTTTGAGCTGATATGAGGGAGAGTGGTACACTGGTATGTATGGGGCTGCCTCTCCAGCAAATTTGGCCATAAGACTTGACAACAGTTCCCTTCTTTGCTCATGCCCTGTGCTCACCACAGTCCATTCTGATGCCTTTGCAGCCCGGCCCAGGTTCACTCAGCCTGCCAAGATGAGACGGAGGGTGATCGCCCGCCCCGTCGGCAGCTCCATCCGCCTCAAGTGCGTGGCCAGTGGCAACCCCAGGCCTGACATCACGTGGCTGAAGGACAACAAGCCCCTCACTCCCCAGGAGATTGGGGAGAACAAGAAGAAGAAGTGGACGTTGAACCTGAAGAACCTGAAGCCGGAGGACAGCGGGAAGTACACCTGCCGGGTGTTCAACAAAGTCGGAGAAATCAATGCCACGTACAAAGTGGAAGTGATCCGTAAGTGCAGCCTCTGGGAGGGAGAGCAGAGAGGGCCTTTGAGAAGTGGGTTGGCTCAGTCAGGACAGTGTGATGGCAAGGGTACAGTGTCAATGGCTGGACATGGAAATGGGGAAGTGATAAAAACGTCAGAGAAAACGTTACTGAAACTCTAGAATGAGCCTGAAACCTGGGCAAGACAGAGAAGCAACATGACAATTTAGGAGCTGAAATGAGGGCAGGTATTTGGGAAGCAATCATCTCACAGATACCTGCATGGTGAAAGTCACCATTGCCCAGTTCAGTGTTCTGCAAGAGAGTCAATCTAAGGACAGACTGAGAATTAACAGAGAAAGCCCTTTCAAGTGCCCTGGAGGAGGTGGGGAAATATCTAGGATAGCCCAGACTACTATGTCAGAATGGGTGAAACCAGTCAATTCAAAATTTAATCTAGAAGTTTCCCAAGGGAATTAGCAGAAATCTTATGACTAGAGTGACTAGCCAGACAAGGCTTTAGGGCCAGTTTCTAAAAAATATTTGTCCATCTGAAGGTCCAGGCAGGTACAAATGAGTTACTAAAAAAAACCAAAAAATTAAAAACACCCACTAGGATCCTGTCTGTATCTTTAGATGCCTACATAGCTTTAAAGATTCAATCCTTAGAAGATGAGCTGTGGGGGATTACCCTGCATTGTGGTGAGGTAAATTGCTCTTCTTACTATCTAGCTATTCTGATTCTTGCTCTCTAATCTCCTGTTTCCCCTATTATGGCTGAGGATAATTATACTCAAATCCTTCCTAAGTTTACCAGAGAAGAGCTCTTATTCTTGAATCATTGTGCTTTGCCTATGACATCATCATAAGTTGTCATGGAAATGATTGCAGAGTAGCCAACTCAAGAAAGAGAAGAAGATGAGCTGAGTGGAGGGAAGATTGAATAGCCTTCATTAATGAGGAGCAGGGGCATGGAGGGCTATTTCCAGCCACTTGGAAAGCATGTTGTTTGTCTGTGCATACATTTTAGCATGAGAAAGTTTATCCCAGTGTGAAAGATTGTTCTTATAGGTAAAGATCTGTTCTCTGATAAGTCCTTTCTCTAGAATCCCAGGAATTAAAAGCACATGTGGGAAGCTCTTCTGGGCTCTGAAGGCACAAACCTGCTGGACATCTGGGATTGATAAAGATGCAGCTGTGTGGAGACAGTAAAAACATGTGTTTACACTAAAACCAGGAGCAGAGGCAGGGAAATGAATCAAGCCCCATCCTAATGGCAGCTGTGGCATTTTCACTTCATCAAAACCAGACAGCACCAGGAACAAACCCCTTTCTGTGTCCCTGTTTATCTTGGTTTTTATCAACTTAAAGATGTATGTAACCTTTGTTTTCATTAGCTTTTGCTGGCTAGGAGTGAAAACAGTAACCAAAGCTGGAACCAGAGTCAAGGAGATAAGGGCATTAAGCAGTTTTCAGACATCTTTCTATTTTTAACATTATTCTGTGGAGCATTACAGGTTTTATTCAATTTCCTCCTTTTTTTTCCCCCCCCCGAGCCTCCACTCCTAAGTCCTGCTTATCTGAGTATCAGTCTCCCCAGCTGTGATTGCTGCTCACAGTCCCAAGGCAAAGCCTACAGAGACTACTGTGGTATTTTTGTTTCCCAAGCCCATCTTTAGAGCCCTCGTTATTGAACGTATCCTGAGTTTTTGAAAGAGGGCCCATTGTTCCTTCCTCTCTCTCCAAAGCTGGTGGGAGCTGTTTTGTTACATGCTCAATCCAACACTGTTTGCCATCAAAAGGAGTTGATGATTGCCAGCAGTTACCACCCACTGTGATACCATAATTTCTCCTGTGCCTAGGATAGAGGTTTGCAGTACCTCCTTGTCTGGAAACTCTGACTGATTTATCTGATCCTAACACTAAAAAAAATATCCAAACATTCCTCAGAATGAGGCATACATTTTTCCTTTCACTTTATGTGGTGTTGACACAACCTTAGACTTACGATCATGCTGGAAAGGATGGTCTTGTGACCCTCTTCAGTTTGATTTCCTTTCCTTCCATCATGGTACCTACCTTACCTGAGGCTTGAGGCAAAAATAATTTGTGAGAAAGGAAAGATTTTGTTATTGGCTAGAAAAGCAAAAGCCTTCTGAGCTCGTCCTCCATAATTTTTTTTTCTGTAATGAGTGTGGTGATGATTATACCAAAGAAAGGAATGATAAAAGCAGGGAGGTGAGGATGAAGTGAAAGTCTTCCTCACTGGTAGTGCCTGGGGTCTCAGCTCTTCCAGCAGTTGATGACATGGCATGGGATTGCTCCCAGTAGAGTTTGGTCCCCATGGACAGCTACCAGGCCCAGCTTGAGAGGTGACAGGTATCTCCTGAAGGAATCTCAGACCAAAGGTGAGAATATCCACAGCCTGTGAAAGAAGGGGTCTTTTCCCATCTGATTTTGTCTGTCCATAGGGAAAATTTGAGAAGGCCAAAGGGAGAACGAATATCTCTCACCTCACCCCTCCTTATCCCCAAACTGGGGGTAGCCACAGTAATTCTGGTGTGGGTTTTTAACAGATAAGTATTTGTAAATAATCTGGTAAAAACCTGAGGTTGTGTCTGAAAACACACAAAGGCCCTGTCTTACTCACCTGTAAATTATAGCCTGCTGGTCATGGTGGTAAGAGAAACATCATAGCATCACAGGTAGGAGAGTTGCTCAGTGTGCAGAAGAGAAGGATGAAGAAAATCTTCCAAAATATAAGGGAAACCATACTTTTCTCCAGGTCTGATGCAGGTAGAAAAGGAACTTCCTTGTTATAAATGGGAAGATTCAGGTTGAGCATGAGAACAGGCTTGCTAAGCCTCAGATAGTGGAGAAGTTGTCTGGAGAGAATGGAGAGCATCTACCATTGGAGGCTTTGGCAGAGGCTGGCAAAAGGTGTATCAGGAGAAGTTTGCAGAAATCTCAGCCTGCCGTGGGGCAGGGATTTGGACCAGACTGTGATTTTCCATCCCTCCTACACCTTTTCCCTGTGTTTCTGCAATTGCAAGTAACTGAGGTTGGCAAACACCTTTCCCCATGGGGCTCCCTGTGTTTTCTGTGCAGAGAGGACGAGGTCCAAGCCCATCCTGACAGGGACACACCCCGTCAACACCACGGTGGACTACGGAGGGACCACCTCCTTCCAGTGCAAAGTGCGCAGCGACGTCAAGCCCGTCATCCAGTGGCTGAAGCGGGTGGAGTACGGCACGGAGAGCAAGTACAACTCCACCATCGATGTGGGGGGACAGAAGTTCGTCGTGCTGCCCACGGGGGAGGTCTGGTCCCGCCCAGATGGGTCCTACCTGAACAAACTGATGATCACCCGAGCCAAGGAGGAGGATGCAGGGATGTACATTTGCCTCGGGGCGAACACCATGGGCTACAGCTTCCGCAGTGCTTTTCTCACGGTCCTGCCAGGTGAGTTGTGACATCCTTCCCCCTCTGTAGCAGTCCTCTGCACCATGGTGTTTGTTAATTCAACTACTGATGGCCATTGGTTCTCTGGCCCTCTGTGATGCTGTGCTGATTTAGGGTAGCCCAGTTCTGATAAGAATGAATGGGGGGCTAAATCAGCCCTGATTTAAATCAGTCCCTGCTGAAATCTTGATGGTGATATTTCCTTTCCTCCCTTTGTGGGAAATAATCACAGAATAGGTCAGGTTGGAAGGGACCACAGTAGGTCATCTGGTCCAACCTCCCTGCTCAAGCAGAGTCAATCCAGGGCACGTGGCACAGGATTGGAATCAGACAGTTCTGGAATATCTCTCAGAATATCTTCAGTGAGGGAGATTCCACAGCCTCTCTGGGCAATCTGTTCAGTACTCAGTCACTGCACAACAAAGAAGTTCTTCCTCACATTCAGGTGGAACTTCTTGAGCATCAGTTTCTGCCCTTTCTTCTTGTCCTTTGCTTGGCATCATGGAGCAGAGCCTGGTCCCTGCTCTGACAACTCCCTGCAGATACTTACAGACATTGATGAGGTCTCCTCTCAGTCATGCAGGTGAAATAAACTGAATTATCTGCTCCTGTATGAAAGGAGCAAGCTGGGAAAAAATACTGCAATTGCAGACACTATATCACTTCAGTGATAGGCTGCAGGATGGGAGAGGGGAGCTGAATAACAGCATAGTTTGCAACCTCATTCCCTAACATTTCTCCTTTCTTTTGCCCTTCTTTATATTGCTTTTACTGGTAAAAGGAAACAATGATACAGGCCCATAAAATGAGAGAAGAATAAAAACTGTCCAGGTCACAAGGAAATTAAATGAATGAGAGTGAAAACCAGAATGATTGATTAGTTAAATTCTTACCGAGTGGTCCCCTGGGGCCCCTGTACCAAACTCACAGCTGCTGCCTCCTCTCCTCAGACCTCAGAGCTGGTGGCCACATCCAACTGAGACTGTATCAGATGTGTTTGAGACACACCATCCTTGCCTGGTCATTTGCTCCTTTGTCTTCTGACTGTGCAGTTCTACCCTCATAAATATTTTGGATTTAAGACTACACTTGAACTGAAAGGCCTGTCAATACTAAGGAAAAAGCAGCATGGGTAGGATAGAACTCAAAGCCTCTGGGAGTTTCTGACTTATAAGAGTCTGATCCAGCTCCCACTGCAATCAGGGGGAGACTTCCCATGGATTTAAATGGAACTGTACTGAGGCCTCATGCCTGAACCAGAGCCTGCAGGGCTGTTGTTATTGGCAGTGATGGAGAAGGGGAACCCAGCTTGCCCTAAGATGCAAAGATGTGGTTGTAAAGCCGTGAGTTAAAAAAGACCATTTTGCTTGTAAATCTACCAGATTTGACAAAGACAGCTCTGAGGAACATGGATGAATATCAAAACACTTGTGTTTCAGCTCAGCATAGGATTTCTGCCAACCAACATGAAGACTTCTGTTTTCATGGTCAGCTGATGGGTCAGTTCTCTGATCCTGTCATGTTTTTAACAGGGGGCTGGACCAGACTCACCTTCCAGCCTAAATTATTCCATAATTTCCAGTGTTGATGTATCAAAATTTCATCTATTGAGGTCAAAGTATAGGTCCTCCTAACTTCAAAGAGACCACATGGTATATATTTAACATTTCAAACTGCCCATAGGATTATTTGTCAAGGAGAGAAAAAGACATTAGTGTCTTAAAGAAGTTTAGCTTGAAAGTTGAGTGATACATGTTTGAGTATAACATATTGAATGATTTAGATAGCCTGTGGTTTTTGAAGTTTCCTGAGTACCTCCCTGAAAGTTGAACTCTGTGCCTGGGTATGTTTCAAGGCATTGGATATTCCAGCTGGTAGCTCTCTAGGCAAGGATTTTCATAGCTAGAATCCTACCCCAGGACTCCTTTTGGGTCTATAAATAGGAGATCAGGCTGAGAGACTGGAGTGGGTATCCAGGGATGTATAGACTGCCAGCAACAGAGAGATAAAGGAGGAGGTAACTGTGAAAGATGATGGCTAAAGCATCTTATCTCCTCCAGTAGCTGAATTTACTGCCCTTGAAAAGCCAGCAGCAGCTCCAAAGAGACTGGTGGAGGTAGATGTAGGAAGCTGGGAACACACTTCAATGTCAGGTGAAATTTCAGTTCTCCACAGCTTGGGAACTAAGGAGGGGCCACCAGCTCACCTACATTTTTCCCATCCTTCAGCCTTCCTCCCAACCACACAAGAAAGTCAAGACAGCACCTCAAAAACCTCTCATTCATTCTGCCATGGTGGAACATTGCTAGGTAGCTCTAGGATTGCTAGACAGGATTGCTATAGACTGTCTGAAGCTCTTGCAGGCAGAGCTACACCTGGCAGAGGTGGGTGGGCAGCGTGCTGTGGCTCTGTGCAACTTGTTTGTGCCTCCTGGGCTGCTGATAATGAGGTCCTGTGTTGTATCCTTCAATCTGGGCAGCAAAGCCCACTGCATCAGAGTGAGAGTGTTAGGAAACTCTTTCAGGCTGGCTCTAGTGTGCATCCATTAAAACTTGGATAAGAGAGTTGTAAAATCCCCTAAAGGCTCCCCTCCTGACCCCTAAACCAGAGAAAATGAGTTGCTTGTCCTTCCAGGAGCACTGAAAAGCAAAGCAGTTACCAAACATCATGTGCTGGCTTGATTTCTCCCTTGTTACTAGGTCTGGCAGGGTTGCCAGACAGCCTGTACAACAGCCAGCCCGAAGTGTGACATCTGTTTTGTATCCACTTTGCCTGCATTTAATTAACTCTTTCTGTCTCTCCCCTGCCACCGTGTCCAGATCCCAAGCCTCCCAGTGCACCTGTGCCCCCTTCCTCGGCCAGCAGCCTGCCCTGGCCCGTGATCATTGGCATCCCTGCTGGAGCTGTCTTCATCTTTGGGACGATCCTGCTGTGGCTGTGCCAGTNTATGTGTGTATATATATATGTGTATATATCTATATCTATCTATATAAATATATATATAATAGAGAGAGAGAAAAGAGAATTTTTTTTTGTGTTTTAATTATTGCAATCAGGATGTAGCCAAGGAATAATGAAGGAACTCCGAATCACAGCAGAGAGGCAGCTGTCTCCAGCAGCAGAGCCTTCCTGGATATTTTAATCCAAGTGGCAACAAGTGAGACGGGACACAGGGATGTGANGTGGGCAGCGTGCTGTGGCTCTGTGCAACTTGTTTGTGCCTCCTGGGCTGCTGATAATGAGGTCCTGTGTTGTATCCTTCAATCTGGGCAGCAAAGCCCACTGCATCAGAGTGAGAGTGTTAGGAAACTCTTTCAGGCTGGCTCTAGTGTGCATCCATTAAAACTTGGATAAGAGAGTTGTAAAATCCCCTAAAGGCTCCCCTCCTGACCCCTAAACCAGAGAAAATGAGTTGCTTGTCCTTCCAGGAGCACTGAAAAGCAAAGCAGTTACCAAACATCATGTGCTGGCTTGATTTCTCCCTTGTTACTAGGTCTGGCAGGGTTGCCAGACAGCCTGTACAACAGCCAGCCCGAAGTGTGACATCTGTTTTGTATCCACTTTGCCTGCATTTAATTAACTCTTTCTGTCTCTCCCCTGCCACCGTGTCCAGATCCCAAGCCTCCCAGTGCACCTGTGCCCCCTTCCTCGGCCAGCAGCCTGCCCTGGCCCGTGATCATTGGCATCCCTGCTGGAGCTGTCTTCATCTTTGGGACGATCCTGCTGTGGCTGTGCCAGTCCAAGAAGAAGCCGTGCTCGCCCCCGGCCGCCGCCCCCGCGCACCGCGCGCAGCCGCGCGACAGGATCTGCGTGCCCCAGGTCCCTGACAAGGACTGCATCTCCTCCATCAACTACGAGGAGTACATGGCCCAGCAGCAGCATTTACTGTCCCAGGGGCCCGCCCTGGCCCCTGGCATGGCCTCCAAAATGTACCCAAAGATTTACACGGACATCCACACCCACACCCACTCGCACGTGGAAGGCAAAATCCACCAGCACCAGCACATCCAGTACCAGTGCTAAGGGTTGGCCCTGTGTACAATGGCTCCTTTGGGCTCTTCCTCCTGGTACCTCAGCAGAGACTGCTCCGAGCCAGCTCGCACTGCCAGCAACAGGCAAAAACAAGA
>VZTZ01030480.1:128658-161793 GCA_013400955.1 Drymodes brunneopygia | reverse complement strand
TAATAATAATAATAATTGAACTGCTGATGGTGAAGAAAGCAAAACACACTGTCCTTCTCTGATGGCTTATGGTGAAAAGCTACTGGATTTTCTGCATCAATGCAAAATACATGAAAGCGTTAGAAAAATAGTAAGAAGCAAAGAGGATGATATAATCTTGTAGGAAAAAATTGCATTTGAGAAATATCCACCTAGGTTGTGTGTGGTTGTCCCGTCCCCTCAGATATCACTTCATAAGTGATGAAACATTGCAGTTCAAACAACAGTAAAAACAGAAAGAAGAGAAAATAAATAAGGACCATATGAAATACCTATATGGACTGGGAATGAATCCAATTGCAAAATATAAAACCTTTGTAATTCTATATAGAGTTTAAACAGAAGTCGTGTATATTTAATTTATTTTGTTAAACAAGAAAAAAAAATGTATGATATTTTCCTCAAAACAGGCATTTCTATACGTATTTTTGATCAAAGAAAATAAAGATTTTTTTTTTCACGTTCTGTAGATGCCATGCTCAGAACACACTTGATATAGCTTGTGACCAACTGTGTTTCTCCTGACCTGGAGGCCACCTGTCTCTATGCCTTTTCACACTAGTCAGGTGTCACCTCCTGTCACCTCAGGTGCTGCTGGTGCCATCCTGTCCATCAGAAACTGACCTTTCCCACTGTCTGTATTCTGACTGTGACAGTCTGCAGTGCCCAGATCACTTCTCAAGGACCCCAGACATCTTCAGTAGCAGAGTTCTCCTTCTCACAGGGAAAGCTGTTTCACTATGCATTTTTTTTTGGGGGGGGGGAGCGTGGGGAGGATGTTTCTTTCATTTTTTAAGCCCAAACCTGCAGTGGTTTGTTGGGGATTTTTTTCATTTTGTTGTTTGTTTTTTTTAAGAAAATTTTGTAAATCAAATCATAGTAATTTGTGCGGCTGTAAAAGGAACTTTGGCCTCAGGGTGCTTGGAAGGGGAAATAATGAAATGTAGGTGAAACACTTAATTTGTAACTGCAGCTGCCTTAGGAGCCAGTGGAGGGTGAGTTGGGCACAGTGAGAAGAGAACACAGGAGCTGCTCCCCTTCAAGGGAGGGGCTTGAACTTTCCTTCTGCTGCACACCATGGAGAGGCACCCAGCTCTTCAGGGGCCAAAATTATCTTTGGAAAAGTCAGATTCAGCAATGATCCTACTGTTTCTCTTCTTTGCGTTTAGACTTTGATTATTAAAAAAAAAAAAAGAAAATTTGAAACATGCTAATTTTTAAGTTTGGAATTGCTTCCTTCTCAAGCCTGTTCCGTGAAAGACATCCTCGCCTCAGCTGCTCCATTTAGAAGTGAAACACTTTATTTAATCTGAAACAAAACTGTGCTTTAGGCTTTGCTTTTCTCTGAACGTTTCTGGAGGTATTTGCTCTGTGTTGACCCACAGTGATTTTTTTTCTGGTGGTTTGTTTGAATCACCAGCAAACCAAACAGTTCCCTGTTTGCTCAGCCGTGGTGCTGTGAGAGGGGGCCCCGATTCAGTGAAACACATCAGCTCCTGCTTTCTTCACTAATACATTCTGCTCCAAAGAGTCCCTTTCTTGCCTTAGGAGTAGGTTATCCATGTAATAACCCCTAGAGGAAGACCATCCCTCATGATGGTCCTCCTGTGGAGGTTGTAATAAAGCAGCCCATTGATAACTAGTGTTTTTCAGCAGAAGAGTTCAGCTAAACTTTTTAAACACAAATTTATGAAATCCCTAAAGTTCAGATCAGGGATATTTTCATATGCATCCTCTCAGCTTCAGGGAGAGCTGAGAGGAGCTTAAACGTGAGCACTGATGTAAGGCATTGATATAAGGCATGACACAGGCAGGAGTTCCTCATGGCTGTAGCATACTGAGTCATTTCATTAAAAAAAAAAGCCTCGACACACTAAGGGCATCACCTTTAAGACAGTAAGTGTATGTTTCCCTTTATTTCAAGAAGATCATAAATGTGTGTTTCCATGAGAGATGCTGAGGGCTACATCTCATTTCTTGTGCCTGTGGGAAGCTGTTTACTACACCATAGTTATGTCCCAAACTTCTGCACATTCCAGCAGCATTAGGGGCATGGCCAAAGGCAGGATTCCCTTGTAAGCCCACGGCCCTTCTCTGCTCTCTGGGCCAATGTTGCAGCAAGGAGACACTTCTGACCCCTGCTCTGTGAGCAGTACTGACACCAGCTTCAGAAGCAGAGGTGAGCACTGGGTTTGTGTGGTTCAGCCTTAAGCAAACCCTGACAGATTTTCTAACAGCAGCAGTTTGAGTGGCAGTTCTATCTCTGAGCCTCAGAGGGTTAGTGGGTTAAGAGAAGCACTCCTGCATTTCCCATTCAGCACAGAATTCCAGGCTGTGCATGGCACCCTCCACCCACCAATGCCTTCTGCCCTTTGTGACCCAACTCTATAGTGCTGTATCATTCAGGCAAAAACTTTACATTTTGCCAGATGGCTCAAGTGGAAGGATTGGCTTCTTCCTGCCCTTCAAAGCTTCTGAATTAAAGATAAATCTCTAGTGCTGCTGACAGAGCTCTCCAAAGGCAAATGTTGCATTAAACTGCCCAGCATGGATGATGCATCAGCCCAGGGCAGCTGCAGCTCTTGGCTGTGGCACTGAGAAGGCAGCTCAGGTTTTGCATGCACCGTGAGAGATGCCATAAAGGTCTTGATTTGCAGAAAGCATGGGGATTTCATCCTGCCTTGGGTATCTGCTCCATCTTGAGCACCACAAAGGGTGTGAAATTTCCCCTCAGGAAAATACCATCGCATGCCCTGTTTAGGAGGCACTGTGTTTTTTGTCTGGGCCTTGTGCTGGCTTGCTGTGCCTGGGTGGATTTCACATTTCTGAGGAATTATTTTTCCTTCACAGGGTACCTCTAAGACCTTTTCCAGGTCCCTCTGTCCCAAGCCCTACTGCATACCATTGAATTCTGGGGCTTAATTGTGCCTTGCATATATACTGCGAAGTCTTCCATAGTTTAAATAAATTCAACTAGGTCATACTTGTGTATGAATGTTTTTTATTCAGTAGGAAAAGATTTGGATATATCTTCATTCCTGAATAGAGGTTGTTCAAAGAAAACCATTATCTCATTTGTGGTAACTGACCCTATGTTGAACACAAAAAATTTTTATTTTATGTATTTGTATACATATGCATAAAGGCATATAGATGTACATGCCAGGCTGTGATACAGAAGGCAGTTGTACTTTTAAAACCATGGAGCTTCAAAGATCAAAGGGATTTTAGGCTTAAAACTCACTATCTTTGTTAATTTTATTTGCCTTACAGATCAAACATGACTTTACCTGCCAGTTTGTGTGTGGCATTTTTAAACTTTGTATGGACAATCTTTCTATGGTCGGCCCCTTTCGAACTGAAAACTTATCAGACGTTGAAGATAAAAAGTGTTCTGTGGTTTTCATTTGGTGACAAATGCAGTAACTGAACACATCAAAGGAGACAGAATGGCACAGTGTGTCTGTGGCTTTGTAATAAAAGTTGCAGAAAAAAAGGAATAAAAGCCTGGAATTGTGTTAATCTATGTTAAGAGTTTTGTGTTTTGAGGGGAAGGATGGCTCTGGGTGTGTGTGTGTGCTAGCACACAGCAGGAGTGTGTGCTGGCAGGGCAAAGCAGACAATATTGTAAAGTTACCCGTGTGCCACAGCTTGGTCTGGTATTTTGTGTAGGTTCTGTGAATCTAGCAAAGGCATTATTTTTTAATGGTTTGGGAAGGGTTTCTAGGTTTTAGTGAAAAAGGGCAGTTTTTAATCTGCTCACTTCTAGAGCCAAATGCTGTAACTGCATGAGGAGCCAAATTTTAATTAGCAAGATGAAATTTTGGAGTACCTGGAGTGGAGCAGGGATTTCAAGGTCAAACTCAGAACCTCCACCTCTTTTGAGACAAACCTTTGAGTGTCTCACTACTCACTCCAGAGGCAGTAAATGTCCAAGCTGTGACATCTTAAATTCAGAAAAGCTGGCCCTCACCCAAACTTCATCTTGGCCTGACCTGGGCCTCTGACCCAAAGATCCCTGTGCAGAAATTGCACACTTGGGGTGGGAAAGAGGAAATATTTCTCTGTTGACTCCGTTTCTGTGTCTGAAACTCTTGGGAGGTTTGAAATACTGGAATAAAGACCTGGGGAAGATGGAGAAGTGAGCAAACCCTGGTCAGATATTAATGTAGAACTGCTCATGGCTTTCCCACCTGGGCAGCATCTCTGCCTACATGAGGTACTCTGAGGATGTCCAGGACTCCAAATGGCTCAAAGCTGATAATTAACATGGAATAATTTTGGGTGGAAAACATCCTTACAATCATTGAATTGCTCCCCACACAGAGCTTGTTCCAGCTCTTGCAGATGCCAGTGGGAAAAAAATCCCTGCAGTGTTCATTGGGAAATCAATCAGACACATGGAGCCATTGCAAGGTTTTGGCATCTTTGCACTGGCTGGCCCATTGGCAGAGAAAGATGGGGCAGAAATTAACGGCCCCACTATGAAGCCAGACCCACATAAATGGGAAATGCACACGCTTTGGAAGGAGCTACCAATGGAAGAGGTGGATGCTGCATCTCTCAAATCTTTGTAGACAGCGTTGCGATAAATGCAAGATTTTGGGAATGTTATTGGGATAAAGGGATTCATCGAGCCCAGATGAGGTCATCTAGTGGTGCCTTCTGGCCCTAAGGAAGTGCAGTTGAGCTGTAGAGAAAAGGAGATGCCAGAGCATGTCCCTGCAGCTGGCTGGGCCATGCCTGGTGAGCACCATGGCTGTGTGAGTGACCTCACAGCAATGATGGGCACAGGGCTGCACACCCAGGCTGCACACCCAGCCCCAGCTGCCTCCAGGCAGGATGGTCCCAGCACTTTCCAGCTTAGTGCTGCAGTCACGACATTATTTATAAAAACTGAGGCTCTGCACCGACATTTACAGCCGCTTTGTGCAAACGGCAGCGCATCCCTGTGTGTACTCACACTTGTAGGGTGTGTCATTCAAATGTGCTGGCATGGGTTAGGGACTGTCATGCAGTTTATTGGGATGGATTAGAGTTTGTCATCCTACATGTCCTTTGATGACCAGCTGAAGGAATGGGGTGGTTTAGTCTGGAGAAGAGGAAGCTCGGGGGGACCTCATTGCTCTCTACAACTACCTGAAAGGAAGCTTTAGTGAGGTGAGGGTTTGTCTCAATGAGGGTTCCTCAATGAGGAAATGGATGTGGCACTTGGGGAAGTGATTAGGGGTGACTGGTGGTGCTGGGTTGACAGTTGGACTGGATGATCTTGAAGTTCTCTTCAACCTTGACAATCCCGTAACTGCAGAGAGCATGAAGACACAAAACCAAACCACTGAGATAAATTACAAAACCACCAGTCAATTGTACCCTCTCAATATCCTCCAGTTACTTATTGCCCTTTAAATCTTCAAATCTCAAACTAGATATAAGGAAAAAAATCTTTTATGATGAGGATGGTGAAACATCAGGTTGCCCAGAGAGGTGGTGGATGCCCCGTCCCTGGAAACATTCAAGGCCAGATTGGACAGGGCTCTGAGCAACGTGATCTAATTGAAAATGTCTCTGTCATTGCAGGGGGGTGGGACTAGATTACCTTTAAAGGTCCTTTCCAACCCACTCCATTCTGTGAACCTATGATCTAAGTGTGCTGGGATGGGTTAGGGTCTGTCATCCAAATGTGCTGGGATAGATCCAGGCCACTTGCCAGGTCAAGTCTGTATTCTGGACCTGGCAGAAAATGCTAATAAGTAGGGGGATGTAGATATGGACTTTCTCTTCACCTTATCTTACCAGCAAACCATTTCTTCGCTCAGGATTCTCAACTTTTAGAAGTTTGCTACAAATGTAAAAAAGCCACAAGCAAATCCCAACACAAAAATGGGGATTACTGTAGTCACAAATAGGAAATAATGGCCGATAAAACCACATTTAAAATACTAGTGTTATATTGACTGTCAGATGGCACATATTTGTTGTCTATTTATGGAGTGGAATCTGGAGAAAAGAGAACGCCCATTTTACATTTCGTTTAACCAAGGCACTTTTGTGTGTGTTTACCAGCTTCAGGTCTCTACGAGCACTATGTGGAGCTATGACCTTTATTTGTCCTCATTTTAACTTACACATTTCTTCTTTCTTTTTTCTTTTCATTTCTGCCAGTCTGCTGTAATTAGGATTTAACATATCCTCCAATATGCATGGACATCAGCAAAGCAATGAATATTCTTTTTTTTCACATTTTCACTAACCAAATCCAGTCCAAAGTGCTATTTCTATCCAAGCTGATCTATGCTTTAGTGAAAGGAGTAATAAATAACATTTTAGACCAGACTTCAAAATGCCTTTTTTTCCTTTGATCTGAGTAATTAAAGTCAAGCTGCTATTCCTGACCATTTTCTGATGGAATTACATGAGTTACACAGCTCTTCATTTGTATCTTATTAAGCATTATGTGTTATTGATGCTGTTCAAACAATTAGCACCTAAATATGCCCCATATTCTCCTAAAGAGGCAGTAGCAGTGTTAATGCCCTGGTTAACAGTTTGCTCCCATCCAGAGTCCACCATCATGCTCGAATGCCATTTAATATCAATCAGGTCTTTGCTGATGCCCTTCTGAAGTTGTTCTCTTCTGCAATCATTTAACTGTGCAGCGAAGTGAGAAGAAGTCGAACAACAGCGTTAAGTAAAAATGGCATCTCTCTTAAGGCAGGAGTTTTTCTAAGTTCATTGCAAGTTTTGGTTATAAAAAGGCGAGCGCTTCACGGTGATCAGTCATTCTGACGTTTTTATGGTGTTTTTATTACCCCTGGCTCATTTCCATACTAAAGAGAACATTTGTAACAATACTTGCTCGCTCTGTTATGATTAGGATTGCGCTTTGTTCGGCTGTTGCTGCGCCCAGTAATGCTCTTGGCACACGTCCTCCCAGACCCTGCGGTGTATTTATTCAAAAGGAAGGAAAAAGAAGTGTCTACTAAAACAATAAACTACTACTGCTTGTGTTAACGTGGCCACAGCTTCCTTGTGCTGCAGACTATCAGTTAGAAAAGCTGTTGGGTAAACTCGCTCCTTCGTTGCTGAAAAAATAAATATTCATGAAGCTTACAGCCACTTTCTCCTGTGCTTTATTACTGGGTTGAAAACTGTGAAGGATTTTAAAGCTAATGATTTAATCAGAGAGATAAGGATGGATGCCCAGATCGTGGAACCAGTGGGAGCTGGGATCTGAACTACTGATGAGCACCTGGGTAAGGGTTTAAGGCAAATTTTGATGAGTTACTTCAATATTAATCTTATCCTGCATGTAAGGACAGGTTCAACCCAATATTAATTTTATTAATATTGAAAATTGAATATGGTAATATATTCACTAATGTTAAGACAGGAGGTGAATGTGAAAAGAGGAGTCATGAATGGTAGGGATAGGCAATTAAAAAAAGAGGGGGAGTGGTGTTAAGTCACCAAAGATTTCCAGGGTCAAGTCAAGTCAAGGCTTTGGCCACTCCACATGTGTTGGATCCCACAAAGCATCTGGAGCACCTGTAGAGGCTTCCTCAGACCCAGGGGAAGCTAGAGTACTCAGTGCTCACTATGTAACAGGCAATTGCTCTTGGGCACATCAGTGCAGAACGTCTTTCATTTAAAGTGTGTTCATGTCTTGCCTGACTTTCAAAGACAAGTAAGGATGTTTTAAAGTCTAGACTCATCTTTTTTCTTAAGCAAACAAAAGTAAGCAAAAGAGTAATCATAAGCTTGCTAAAACAGGGAAGAGAAACTGGCAGTTCCCAAAGGTGGCTTGGTTACTGGGTGGAGAAGAAGACCCCCAGTGATGTTTCCTCTTCCACTAAAGCCAACAAAATAAGCTGAATTTGTTATCCAGGTAGCATCAAATATAAAAGATGAACCTGGCTTTGACAATGAAATACAATGCTTGAAAAATTACAGGAATATACTGCAAATTGGTGAAGTGTCCATTTATGTTATCTTTGCCCAAACCTGGTAGAGACCTCAGCAGATATAGGTGACTTTCCTTATGCAGCTGTGTTCAGCAGCCTGGGAGGCTGGTGGTCTCCTGAATTCTCCCTGTCTGTAGGAACAGGAAACAAGAGGATGAGAGGGTAGAGGAGTCCGGGGTGGGGTCTCCTGCTGGTCCAAGACCCAGCTTTCATCGCTCGGCTCCAGTCACTGTTTGCTGGCCCCAGCCCTGGGCTGCTGGGGAGCCTGAGCTGGCCTCTGCCATGGTTCAGTGACAGCAAAGAGCTCTCCCACTTGACATCACAAGAGGAGTGTTTTGATGTTTATCTGAGACTCCCTTCCAAAAGTGCATCCGTGGTAGAGGCTGCGTGTAAGGACAGGTTCAACCCGCTATCACGGAGAAGTGATAAAACACTTTTCTCTCATTTTGGTTCTTAAGGCCTAACACTCCCATATGCCAGAAAAGATTTGTAAGGGGCCAGAAAGTCAGCACAGCTCTGTTTGCACTTGCTTTTTGGTTCCTTGACAGTGCTGCTGGGGCCTCTGTGCAAACATGACTCTGCAGTCAGCATTTGAAGTGCCTGTCCCTGCAGCATTTGATCTGATTTGCCATCTTTGCTGGAACTGGGACCCACAAACCCAAAGGTGAAAATCACATGGGCACATCAATGTCCAAATACTACTTAAAAATAACCAACTCATTAAAAAATGGTATTATAAAATACAATATACATTGTGTAGGTAAATGGTAACTCTCCATTTCCAGAGGGCTGGCACTCCACACATTTTTGACCACTTTATCTACATCCCTGTGAATCATAGCAATAATAACTCTCACTGTAAAGAAGAGACACTGAAACACAGATAAATAAAAAGGTTTCTATAGAGCAGGAAGAGCAGAGATTTGAACTTGGATCCATGCACCAAATTAATGTCTGTCCAAAGCCATCACCTTCCTCATTATGTCAGCAGTGCTGCTTTTATACTGGGAAATCACTGGACATCTGTGGTCTCTTCTCCCAGGTAACAAGAGACAGGACAAGAGGAAATGGCCTCTAGTTGCACAAGGGGAGATTAGATTCAATATTATGAAAAAATTATTCACAGAAAGGATGATCAGGCTTTGGAAAAGGCTGCCCAGGGCAGTGGTGGATTCACCATCCCTGAAGTGTTTAAAAGACACATAGATGTGGCACTTGAGGACATGGATTAGTGGAGGTCTTGGCAGTGCTGGGTTAATGGTTGGACTCAGTGTTCTCAGAGTTCTTTATTGACCTTAACAATTCTATGATTCTGTGTTTTACTGTCTTTCAGGGATAGCAAAACAAGACTAAGATCAATTTTATCCCCAAGCTAGAGCTGGTGGCAGAATGGGGACACTGGGAGCCCCACTGGGGAGGCTGTGTCCCAGTTCCAAGCCCAGTCTCTCAGTCAGTGGAAGGCACAGCCTGTTTGTTCTGTTTGTTATTCCATTCAGGGTCTTGACTTGTCTTTTTTTTCTCCCAAAACATTGTCTAAAAGGTGAAACTATTTCCCCAGCTGCTGGCTGAGGCCATCAGGGTGGTTTGGGTTAAACTTGGCTTTGTGGAAGTCACTGGGATTCTTAGGCTGGACTTTTTGGGAGGAAAGTTCATTTCCCTGAAGAAGCTGGCAGAATTCTGACAACTGCTGTCATCAGCACTGTGGTTTATCCTTTTTTCCCCTTTATTTTCTAGACGAGTATGTACAAGACAAATGTGAGGGGAAATTTGTACCATCCTGGAGGAACTGTGCAAGATGTGTCAATATCAAACCTTTGTCCTGTAGCTACTACAGAGATTTAATTGTGTATGGCTCCAGCTCATGCATGTTGAGCATTCAGAAGCTTCTATCAAAGACCATGTGTTGTTCTTAAGAAAGCTGGGGGGGGGGGGGGAAATCATGATAAATAATTCACATTTCAACTAGCACTAAATGGAGACTTTACCAAGCAGGCTCAAATTATTTATTAAACACTGATAAGTCCCTCCAGGAGTATCAGGCAACAAATGATAGACAATATTTTGGCAGTAAAGAGAAGTGGTTGCTTCCAACAATTATGCATGTCCAGGCTGTCCAGGAAACACGTTTGGATTGTTAATCCTGATAGCTTTTCATTGTTGAGATTGTGGTTGAAGATACCAGTACAAGGAAAAATATACCAGGTGTGTATTTTTTCTGAATCTATGGTAAATTTTGAATGTTTGGCTACTCAGAATTCTAAACAATGGTCATGAAAATATGCATTTCCAAAACCTTCAGCGTGTGTGCCATTAAAAATAATTTAATATAAAGATGCGTTCCTGGTGCTTTTTTGATTTTACAGAAACCAGTGAAGAGAGTTTACAGAGACAAAACATATTACTGCTTGTCAGTAATATTCAGTGATGAAGTTACAGTTATTTTATTATGGTTAATATATGTGTCACCAGTGTTGGTCAATAAGGAAACCCATTTTGTTGTTTCCAAGACTGTCAAATATTTGAGCTGTCCTCTGGTAATATTTTTAATACTTTTAGTCAATGTCCCTAGGATATTTCATAGTATTTGGAACTCAGAAGCCAGATTTTTTAAAAATTTACCAGGTTAAATGTTTAGCATTGGAGATGTGTTTTGGTCTTTGCCTCTGGCAATGCCTGTGCAGTATGTAAGGAAGTCTAGTCAATAATTCCCATTTTTCCAAGGCAAAATATCAAAACTGGAAGCACCCGAAGTCTGTGAGTCTGCCTGGGGCCCTCAGCCTGGAGTGCTCTTCTGTCCAACCTTCCTTTGAAAACTCAATCAGCATTTCCTTTTAAAACACACCCCGAGGGTTTGACACCTTTTCATGTGACAATCAGGTGCTTGTAACGCTCACCCAAGGTGTGAGAGAAGGGCTCGGGACATTGCAGCCCTTGCAAATTTTCCAGCCCAAGTCCTGCAAATTGCTCCACATCTTGACCTTCTGAGCACCCTCAGCCAGGCATCCTGAGGTTTTCTCTTGTGTAGGGATGAAAACAAAAGCTGTGGACAGGCAGGGAAAGGAGGCAGGGAACTTTCAAAGCTGAAGGAGAGCCATTCAGGTGACACCCCAGCCCCTCCAGCTCCTTGCAGCCACCTTGGCTCCCTCTGGACCCACAGCAGGATTGTGTGGGGATGGCTGTGGAGGTGAGAGGGGCACTGTTCCTGTGGGGCAGGCTGTCACATCTCTCAGTCAGGCATCCTGGAACAGGAATGTGCTGGGAGGCTGGAAGAGATGGGCTGGAAATGGCTTCATCTGACATATCTAAGGCAGGCATGCTGGGCAGAGAGCAAGTTGCCAGGACCCATATTTGGAAGTCTTTCATGGCCATCATCTGCCATCATCTCAAGCCAAGAATCATAAGCATTATAACAAGGAGATATACTTGAGCATAGAGGATTACAGTTTTCTCAAGGATTGTTGTCATAAACCACATAGTGGGTAGAGCTTAACATAGTTTATGATAATAACTGAGTATCACGTTGCCCATAGCATCAAAAAATGACAGCAAAATTCAGCAGCAGGTGGGCAGCTTTAATTATATAGGCTCCAAAGGGAATAAACACTGGGATGGTTTTTACTGTCTGTCTGGTTTGAGTCAGTCCACAATGACCCTGCTGGTGAGATTTGGTGAGAATAAAGCATCTAGCCCATGTTTAACCATGCAAAGCTTCTTTTTCTTTTTTTCCCCCCTCTCCCTGTGAGAACAGAGAAAGCGGGATTTGTAGGAGGAACTGGGGGATGTGTTACTGTCAGTGATTTGCACATATCAGGGCTGAAACATCAGACAGAGGAAGTACCCAAACAGCTGGGGCTGCAACAGATGTTCTCCAGACAGCTCTGCCTCATGAAGATGTAGTACAGAAATGGGTCATGTTACAGAAACAGAAAATTAAAAAGAGTGATTTTGCATGCATGAGCGCTGGCTCCCCAGGCCTGGCAGGATGAGTGACACTGAACAGGGGAAGGCAGCTGGGACCCCTCTAAGAGATCATTGTGTCCCTTGCCACCACAGCCTGCTTTTCCAGCACAGAGATACCTCCAGCAGAAATAACCAGACTCCAGTACAGAAACACGGGAGGGGTGAGTGCAAAATCCCCCCACCATTTCTGCAGTTTGAGGGTGGATTCTCAATTTCTTGGTGTCTCTGTTTCACAGCTTTTAGCCTCTTTCTCTGCCTCTCTTCCTATAGGTCACTGAGTGTGGATTTTCCTCCATACTGACCTAAAAATGAGAATGGCTGCAGGAAATTCACCAGGAATTTCTCGAGATGATTCCCTGCAGTCCTCAGACAGGATCAGCAGGACCTGTTCTGGTGAAACCAGGTGGTGATGTCCCAGCTGGAGCTCCAGGGCAGCCTCAGCCATCAGCCACACCAACCCAAAGCTTCCCAGAGAAGGTCCCAGAGCATGGTCAGGACAGCACTGCCCTTGCAGTGTCTGCTGTTCGCATGCTACTGCCTTCATCT
Source organism: Drymodes brunneopygia (assembly GCA_013400955.1). Lineage (NCBI taxonomy): Eukaryota > Metazoa > Chordata > Aves > Passeriformes > Petroicidae > Drymodes > Drymodes brunneopygia. Next base: position 149,287 of record VZTZ01030480.1, on the reverse strand, counting down.
AGGGAGAAATAGAACATTTTAGGTGATCTCTGAGGCCAAGAGGCACTAAATCTTCTTTTTCTTCAGATTAAGAGAGTGTCCTAACCACCAGGTCATAGGGTTTCTTGAGAGCTCTCTGGTCTTTTCCTTGAAACTGAGTTGTTTTGCAGGCAGGAGTGCAATAGTGATGAGGTCAGATGGCAAACTGGGAGCACAGAGAGCAATATCTTGTACTATTATATTTTTTTTCCAAACTGGGCATCTATTATTTCCACAATGAGCAGCATCAGAAAAAAAGGAACTGGCCCTCTTCACTGTTTCCCTTTGGGTACACAGAACAATTTTCTTACCTTCCTGTCTGGTGTCTCTATTTTAGTGTGTCCCCATGGTTTTCCTCATTTGTTTTCATTACAAAACTGAACATTACCCTCTTACATAGCTCAGTACTTTCAATATGTTAAAATTTCTAATGCCTTTCACAGGTATCTTATTCAGCTTTGCCACTATGATGCTCTAAAAAAGCTCCAACAGTAAATGGAAGTGGACTCCATGGGATATTAAATACATTTAAGTAAACACATTAAGCAAGCATTAAGAAAAGTGAGCACTCTTAACTCGATGAAATGAGACTGCAAGCACACAAGGGCCCCATAATGGCAGTTTCATTACAAACAGACTCCTGTACACATACTCACATGTTCCAGCCCTCTCTCCTAATATGAGAAAAGTGTGATCTGTCATGTCTTTGCATGATATCACTGCTCTGCTGGCATTTAAATAATTACAGTGCACCGTCAAGTGCTTGGGACCAAAAACACCGTGGCCCCAAGTGGAAGGGCCTCGTTTTCTTGTGTCTCTCCAAGTTCATCAGGTTCCCATAGCAACCCAGAGCCCACCAAAAAACCAAATATCCTATTTGCAAACACGTGGGGCAGCCACTGGGGATCTCTCAATATATTTGAATCTCTGTAACCACCTGAGAATAATTTCATTCAGCCTTTAGCACACCTCATGCTGTAGAACAGTCCATTTTACCACTGTGCTCCTGTGCAGATACTGCTGGGAGCTTTGGCATGGTCACCTCTTGCTGGGAAATGATGCTGACAAATCTAACAGAGCAATTCACAGGCATCCCACTGCCTGACAGTTACTACTCAAAATTTTTATTGAAGGTTGATGAATAGAAACCACCTGTATACAATTCATGGAATGCGAGGAAAGGAAAGGGGAACTGAGATTTCTTTTAGACGTGATTTGTACATTGGACTCATAATTACTAATTGCTTCCTCACTTGGGATTACAGGCTATTATTTTAAGCTTTAGAACATCAGTGACATGTAGAGATAGATTGATTGCAAATCTCGATTTTTTTTGTTTCTGAATAAGGATTACTTGTAAAACCTGAATATTTTCCTTACCTGGGAGATAAGAGTAGGGTTACCATTCCAAGTTGTCTTGTATTTCTGGTCCAGACCAGTCCCAAATTGCCATCTCTTTCTGTTCCTGACCCCCTCTTAGCCTTCACACTTCCCTGCCCCTTTGGGATCATCTTTGCAATAGTGCCTGGAAAAGTCCCCTCTCTGCAAAGGCAAAAATGTAGAGCTGAAAAGGCAAGTTGGATTTTAGAGATACATTTTCAAATATTCGTGGGACCTTGCTGGTCCTGGGACCAGCCAAAATTACAGCAATGAAGAATGATCAATGACCAGGACAGGTCAAATCTCTGGGTTTCTTTATTGACCAATATTGATCACAGGAGTCCTGTGGGAACCTCAGCTTCTCCACTGCCCAGGATTATGAATGCCAATCATGGCATTTCTGTGAGCAGCCCCTGCTCCCAGAGCACTGGATGGCACTTTACATGGCATTGACTCCTCCTCCACAAATATGGCAGGACTTCTGGAGCTCAGCCTGGAGCTGTCCAGTCACATCTGCTACCTGGAGAAGCTTCCCTTGTTTACTGTCCCATCAGACGTAGAGTTTTTGCCCCAGATGCTGTTTCTGGGCTGGTGAATCTCTTGGCAATATGTCCTTGGCTCCTGACAAGACTCCTTCTTTCTGACTGAAAACCTGGGACAGGCAATAAGAAGAAAAAGCTGCATTGTGGTTACCTGAGTGCAAAAGAAAGTTCAGGAGGGAAAGAAAATACTAAAGAAACCGTATGCTTCCGTTTTAACACCTGGAAAGAGACTGACATCAACCTCCTAGCAGCTTGTGAGGGTGGCACACAGCCTTGTCCACACTCCCATGACCTCACAACCCACTGGAAACTCATCAGTCACGGTCCATAATGAAACTGAAGGCTTGGGTGTCCAGCAGCCCTTGCTGAGCACCTCCCAACATCACAGAAGAGGATCAGCAAGGCACTCAGGGCTGCTCCTCATTTTTTTGCCTTTTTTCTGTTGAAATCACTGTTTTCTCCTGACCACTGTGGTAGAGCATGGCACAGAAACTCTGGAACCCACATGCTGAATTCATGGATAATTTACTGGGCTGCAGAGATGATACAGCCCAGACTCCAAACTAAAAAAAAAAGGTGTGAAGAGGAGTGGGAGGGGAATGGAGAATGGAGGAAACACTTGAATGTTCTCTCTGGGAGGCTTTTCTAAAACATCAACTTTGGCATGGTCTGGGATGCTTCAGCTGGAAAATCTGCAGATGAGGGAGACACAAGAGGCTATTTCAGGAACTGAGAGGCCTTTTCAGGGTGAAGTGCTATGAATAAATGACTGAAGCCAGTGAAAGAAATCCAAAGGAACCATACGACCATACAAAGGAGGGAAAGTTTGGGGTCAGTTGCTATAATTTAGTATAACTGCATCCTTTTCTTTAACCACCACAGGAGTTAAAGCTTTCATGCTTGATTCTAAGCAGGAGATGTACAAAAAACCAAATTAATTTGGAGGAAGAGGAGGAAGCTGAGTTGAAAATGAGAGAACTAGTTGATCGTTTGCCGTGATCTACTCAACAATTTTCATTATACCCTCCATGACCATTTTCCAGTTGAGAGGGGAGTGTTTTCTCTCCATCTGTTGATGGAAAGAAACCTTCACAAGGGCTGGTTTGCTGTGAGAGAAGCTCTGTCTGGAGAACTTGGCCCCACAAGTCAGTAGGAAATTTGTTCCCCATCCTGTGAAGGTTTCAGAGATTTTGCTTTTCCCCTCCTGTAATAAATAAGAAGAACAAGTAAAATTCTCCATGCCAAATTTTTCCCCTCCAATTTCAGATTGGTTCCACTGAAATTTTTAATCTGAAGCATGTGGGACCAGTTTATTACAGTTCTGATACCTAAGGGTAAGGAAACACTCTTGAAAAGTATAAGTGCACTGCAATTTCAAAGGTACTTTGGAATCAAAATAAATTCTTAATTTAAGGGGAAAAAAATAGACAGAGTGTTATGGCAAGTTGAAAAGTGGGTTTTTAAAATGTTTGGTCTGGAGATTCTTCCTTTCCCAAATGTTCCTCCAAGCAGGTTTTCTTCTGACAAAGTGGTTTCCAGGAAATGTGGCTTTTCTTGAGCCAGTTTCCTGCACTATTTGGGAGATGCTCATCTCGGGATCCCTGTGCCTGAGACATTGCTCATGGAAGCAAGTCACACTGAGCTTTTTTTATTCAAAATCTGTCCACTTACGTGAGCTGGACAACATGAACTGACCAGCAAGAGGGATTTTTTGTCTTGCTAGTTGGTCAGGCGACACATGTGAGCTGATGGGCAGCTTTTCAGTGACTTCCTGCTCTTCCCCCACTCCTTTTTTTCTTTTAAAACATTGTTGGGGAACTGGAATAAACTATCAAACATCTAAAGGTAGAAGTATATGAACCAGACACTCTCTGTCACAACCTGGAGCAGCAGGCAGTCTGGTATATCCAAAATATAAAGCACCAGGTATTCTGGAGACTGGGAGAGGATCCAAAACCGAGTTAACAGGGCGTTCAGATTAGAATAAAAGAGACCTTATTTGAGGAGTTATAAATTCACTGAAATATGTTCCACGTATAGAAGGAACAAGAGGTCACAGAAGTGGCCAGTTTGGCTTACACAAGGCACTGAGGGCAAAGTGCTGGCAGAACACACTCTGGATGATGCCAAAGAAATCAAATGTAGCTTGCTTCAGCTTAGGGAGGCCAAGGGACCAATAACACAAAGAGATGCAATTATAACTTGGTCAGTCCCCTGATGCCAGAGTGTTTCTGGAGCTGGAGCTGAAGCTTTTCCATCCAAAACAGGGTTCATTGTGTATGAGCCCAGGGCTCACCATGCAAAGCTGCCTCCCCCCACTCTGAGCTGGGGTTTGAGTTTTCTTCAGGCCACAGATGGGAGGAGTGTGAGAAATGAAGGGCATGGGCTATTGCAGAGACCTTCCCCTCTCCCTGCTCTCCTCAACACACCAAAACCCCTTTCCCTCTGCGTGAAAAACCCTTAATAATTACACCTGAAGACATAATGATGCAGTTTTAAGATGGTCTTCAGCACAGGGTGTGGACATTGAAGTGGGTGTCTCATGTCAGAGGTGTGTAGGTTACTCTTTGGGGCAGGAGAGTTTTGCACAAGATACTTCAGTTCTAGTATTCTCTGAGGGAAGGGAGAGGAGTTTCTGACCTTACTCAGTGCTTAGATTTAACAAAGAAACCTCCAGCTGTCGATCCCACATTAATTTTATCCCTTTCAGCATTTTTAAGTTTTTTTAATGGAAGCACTAGGCTGAGCTGTGCTCAGAGTGCTGGAGTTTGTGAACTACCTTCTTCAGGAATTGCCTAATTAGGATTTAGGAACAGGGCCTAATACTGATCCTTAAATCCTTCCCGTGCATCTAGTACCATTCATATGGGCATTTAGTCTTTGGCACTAATCAACACAGCCCCAAAGAGTTTGGTTTTCCTATCTCTGCATGTTGAATAACAACACAGGGTAAATCCTGTCAGAGTTTGGCTCTGTATTGATTTAATCCCCCTGGATTGCTGTTTCTAAATATTTGTGTTACCTGAGATTTTGTTTCAAACTTAATCATCGGCACCACTGTAGCCCAGTGAGCAACAAAAACAGCCTTTGATTTGCACAATGCTTAGAGAAGAGAATAATCTTGAGTGTTTGGAAGGCACTTTGCCCATGGCAATGCATAAACATGCTAATATGGGGTTTTGTGCATGTAGGAATAAATAACTCTTGTTATCACTCCTGAAAAGTTAATCTGAAACACAGTTTCCTGTGCAAAATTGGAGACTTACCACCCACACAACCATAGCCATAACTCTGTAGGCTATCTGACTATATTTTGTGGGTAAATTGGAGTGTATTTTCAGAGAAATGTCTCATTTCATAATGTTTTCCTTCTTCTGTCTGTCTGCTGTTCTTCCCATTTCCCAGATAACAGTCACTATTAATAGATAAGTTGTTAAGTCACCACTTGGCAGCTCCAGTTGATGGTGTTAATTGAGAGAGGCATATCTGAGACATGTGGAGTGCTTTGTTCAGCTTCAGGCCCTGCAGCCTAAGTAATGTGCACTCCAGACACACGAGATCCAAACCACAGGAGAGAAAATAGATGGGAAAATCACCAACAGGAGGTTTTTAAGAAACCTGAAATAGGTGAATTGGGTCTTGATCTGAGGTATCATAGACAGAACCTTTTTTTTATTGCCTTTAAGAGCAATTAATAGAATCATAGAGTCATTAAGGTTGGGGAAGACCTCTAAGATCATCAAGTCCAACCATTAACCTAACACTGCCAAGGCCAGCACTAACTGTATCCCCAAGAACCACATCCATGTGGTTTTTGAGCACTTCCAAGGATGGTGACTTCACCACTTTCCTGGGCAGCCTGTTCCAGTGCTTGACAATTTTTCCCATGAGTAAAATTTTGCTGTTATCTAATCTAAACCTCCCCAGGTGCAACTTGAAGCCAATTGTATTCCTGACTTAAACTCAATTCAGATTAGACCTTAATAGGCTATACCTTAATGTGGCATTTAAGAATTGAAAACTAATAATTAAAACCTTTCTGGATGTCTCTTCCAAGCCTTTTCTGTGATTAAAAGTGTGTGGAGATGAGGCTGAACACCTTGGGCTGTAACCTAATGAGTTCTAGCTTTGTTCAGGGCATTGGAAAGCTGATGAGTAACAAAAGCTTCATCTGAAACCTCTGATAAATAGAGCAGACAGAGCTCCTCTCCTGAATTTGTGCAGCACATTAGCAAATGTCCTTAGTACACCACACACAAAACTGATGAGAAGAGTTTCTATTTCTCCCCAAGGCATTTCTACAACAATTCTTGTAAGTCTGTTTTAGCAAATTAGAGCTAAATACCACCTCTTCTCCCTTAACTTCCCACAGTTCACCCAGCCAACACCACCCTTTTCAATCTTTCTTTAGAAGGACCTTGTCTTCTGAAGCCAACTATTGATTAATTTTGCCTTAAATGGGATCCTGGGCTACTGGCAGTGTTTCCTGTGGTGCTGATTGCCATCAGTCTCCATTGATTTGTCCTGAACCCATGGCAAGAAGGAATTTGCACTGCCAGAGCCCTCCTGCTTCTCATCCATCCCCTTGTCTTGTGGATGAGCTCTGCTGTGAAAGGCTCCAGACCCACCAACATGTGCTTCTCATCAGCAGCAGGGGAAGCTGGGGCTCCTAGGGTCACACTGGATGAGGTAACTGTTCTAATCAACAAATCCCTGAACACAAGAGAGATGCAGCTGCCTGGCCCATGCAGTTGTCCAGCCAGCTCGTGGGGGAACAGCAATTAGCTTGCTGAAATGCTAATGAAGAGGCAAAACTGTTGAGGCAATGCACAGAGCAAGGCACAAGGAACTGGTGCTGAGGAGCAAGGGGGATGTGGAAGAGGAACCTGACCCATTCATGGCCACTCAGCTTGGGGTGGTGAGTAGCCCACAAGTTCAGGTCAGAGCCAGACAGGGAGCAGAGACTGATCAAGAGTCAACTGGACTGACCAAGAGCTTCTACATTTGGAGGCAGACCTTGGTGCTGGCCTGTCTGGTGCTTTGCCATGGGTTATTAACACAGCTCTTACATAGATGAGGGTTTTGGCTTATTAAAGTATCCCAAGAGGATGTTTCTCTACCACTAATTAATCTCTTCTCACTCCTCATGTCTCACTTTGCTCTCCATTATGATTCCCCATTGGCCTCTGACTCTGGAAATCTCATTACCACAAACATCATCTCCTGCTCCCTTCAACACTCACATCATTACAGACCCCAACTGTTCCTGTAAGGGAAGGAATGGCTCCACATGAACCTTCTCCTGGGCCTTCCCAGGCATTTTAAGCTGTTCAATTATTTGCCCATCAATTACATGAATTAGGCGTAGCAGTGAAATCAGGACCCACTGTCTGAGGTGCAAATGAGGCAAACAAACCTCAGTCCTCTCCCCAGGGAGCTCACAATCCACCTGCATGTGCAACATGGGCTCTCCAGAGCCTCTTGTTGGAAAAATATCCTTAAAATGGTACAAAAATTAGCCACTCATTGAAAGAAAAATGATCCTAAGCAGCACAGAAACACAGGGGAGGGTGTTAGCTTGGAAGTCCATGAAGAGTTTCTGTCACTTCAGTTTGTTTGTAGAATTGGTTTTTTTTCATTGCAGCAAGATCTAAGATCTGACATGATGTGTATTTGAGAAAACATAACTGAACATCTGGTTGTTGGCTGGATATTGAAGGGGTCATCCTCCAGCATCCCCAAAATCCCCTCTGGGAGTTGTATTGCACAGTCTAGCACAAGGACTGAGTCAACAAACCTCTTTGTTGGGACATATAAGATGGGAACCTGCTCTTACTTCTTAAAACCGGAGGCCAAGGGCAAAGCAGGTTGTCTTCCCTCTGCTCCTGGCAAGCTCCTCGGTGCTGGTGACACCTGACACAGGCAGAGGGGGTATTTTGGTGTCCCCTTTGTGCTCTCACCATCACTGATGGGTTGCCTATAGTCCACCCACTGAAGGTGTGGTAACTCATTTCTTGGTTGTCTTGCAGGTGCTGTGCTTCAGTCCCTGTTGAGTTGCTGAGCTCGTGAGCTTTGATCAGGGTTTCCTGTGCAGTGTGTCAACTTTTCAATTCAATGACCTCACCCCAACCACCAAAACATCCTCTGTCCACCTTCTCCCCACGTGTCCTGAGGTGTGCATTCAAAACTAGAAACACTCAGGCTGAGAAACTTCAGCTTTACCAAAGAGGTCCAAGCTCATCCCTGCTTAATTCAGAGGGGCTCCAACAGTGATGAATTCTGACCTTCACATGAAATCCACGGCAGAGCAAGCAAGGATGTCTCTGTAATTCTAATTTAAATTTTGCACTCAAAGGATACACATGCATTTTAAACCCACCTTTTTAATCCTTGCAGCTGAACCATTCAGCTGTTGTGTTGCCACTGAGGATTCAGGCAAGATGTTTGACAGAGGGTGAGGGAGCTGCTCTGCATCATTAAGGGAGGCAGAGGTATGGGACGAGAGTATGTGACCTCTGAGAAAAACAACCTGCACTGAATGCATCAAACAGTAAAATGTTGCCAGGAAAGAAGAGGACTAAACCCCTTAAACTGTGCTTGAAACCACATATGCCTACAAGTAGAGAAATTCCTTCCTAGCTTGTTTTCTCCCTGCATAATTAGTCTTCAAATATGCTTTCTGGAGTGAGTGCATTTGTCCCAATCTAAGGAAGCAAATGGAATGATGTAACTGGTTTCTTTCAGTTCCCACTTCAGTGCAACTTCACAATACCCTTGGACTTCAGGGGATTAAGTTCCTGTCTTGGCCGTGGTCCAGTTACTGGTCATTGCTATTTGTCGATTATCCTAGCATTCCAGAAAACATTTTATCCCCTTCATTAACTCACAATTGACCAATCACATAAATCAGGTTAAGGACTAGTGGACATGTCTGCAAAGAAAAGAGAGATTCTAAGAAAGGCCGATTAAAGAACAGGTTGAATTTGATTTTGTCTTACGATCTCTATTCTTGAAACTGCAAACAATGACCCCCACAAAAAAGAACATTAATTCCACCTGCCACTCTTTTGTTCACACTTTGAAAAGAAGAAAAAAAAAAGCATTGTTTCTCTAAGAGAAACCTCCACCTTCTTAAAGACACACGGCTTGTTTCCATCATCATGTTTAAAATCAGATTATTTGCAGGTGTAACATCTGTGAATGGGTGAATGTGTGGGTGTATAACGGTGTCTGGGGTGGACTCACCATGTCACCAGTGCACAGGTGTGCTGCTGTGAGGACAGCTGGACACTGGGGACACACTGATGTCCTGTTGTACTTGGGGATCACTGCATGAACCTTCATTCAATAAGAGTCAGGAGGAGTCCTGACACTGATTTCCCAAAGAACAAGATTGAATCTTGTACGAAATCAGCTTGCCATCTTTATAGGTGATATACTGAGGACAGCTCTGATGCTGTCACCTCTCCTCCTTGAACCCAAGGACTCTCAAGCCTCCTCCAAAGTGACAATAAAGGCTGCATCCTGCCCTTCCTGTGCCTCCCTCTTTGTCTGGCCATGAGGCATCCCTGGAGCCATAGAAAAGTGAAGCAATTCCTTGTGTCTCTTGCTGGTGTTTGGAACACATAGTTTTCTTGGTTTGACTTGGGGGAGAATGTTTCCAAGAATGTAACTGGATGGGTTTTAAATTGCACACTTTGCCATGGGCCATTCTCCGAGCTCTTGTGTACATGTGACCAGCATGTCTGCGGGCAGGACCAGTAAATGCTGCCTGGTGATGGTGACTGGTGTGGCCACATCCTCTCCCTCCAAGGCCTGGGTTGCTGTGGGCTTCTGGAGAAAAGGAAAAATGTGTGGTTCCCTCTTCTGAAGTCTGTGGGGTGTGATTTTCTGTAATAAAGCATATGTGTTCTTTTTGTGTGCAGAAGTTGCTCTGCCTAAGGGATTTGGACCCTACAAGGAGACAGACATTCTTGTTGCAATATTCTCTTCTTCAGGGAAGAGAAATTGAAGTTAACTAATCAGTGCAGGATCAATTTTCTTTTCTCCTGAGGGAGATAGGGAGCATCATGACCCAGCATGGAAACAAGCATAGAATCATGGAATATCTTGAGTTGGAAGGGACATCTCCACACACCTCTTGGGATCCATGGCTCCAGCTCATTCAGCACCTGAGGAAACAGATCCAGTGTTCATATCACCTCCGTGTCTGGCTGCAGTGCCAGGGGATCTGGCAGGCCTTGTCTGTGTAAAAGATGCTGAGCAATGAACCTTTTATTTTGGCTGGGGCTGCAGTAGAAAATCTATAACCCAAAGGCTGTGGAAGCTCCAGAGGAGGATATAGAGACCATGACTCTGACAAAGTTTTCTTGGTGAAGCATCACTGATCTTGGAGTAATGTGAAACTGGATGGTGGGATGTAGGACATGATGGTGTCATCCTCCTCCTCCTTAGTCCAGCAGGGGCCTAGTCAAAGGGAGGGCAGAAAACTCTCAGTGCCAGCAGCCCCAAAACCTTTACGCATCCCCCATTGCCTTTGGCCACACCACCAGGTAAAATTGGGTCACCTGCCAGAAGTTTTTGGTGGAATCATGACCCTGTTCTTTCTGGATCTGTAATCCAAGGATAAGGAAAGGAAAGAAACCAGAGATACTGCATGCTCACTTTCCTCATTTTACTGTTCGGGGTTTTTTGAGGGTGGAGGAAAGCAGACTTTGTGATGTAGAAGCACCACTGATTTATACAGTGGCATAAAAGCATCAATGTGATAATATTTATATAGCTACAAGGTTTTGAGATGTGCCAGGGGAATATTCAAAATAATATAATGAAGTGGATATTCAGGGTCTAAATTTACAGTAGTTACCCTGACATCAGTAGGATTTAAGTCCATCCTCTCAGTATCAATGGACAAAGCCCAGATTTATGCCTTGTAATTCCTCCTCATATTGGGACAGGAAAGATGGAAGTCAGCATGAATTAAGTGCAGGGGTTCTAAGGAATGGAAGTGGTCCCTTGCTTGAGATTCATTCAGCTTTGTGCATAGACTGTGGTTTAAAATCCCAAATGCCATTTGGCATCCATCTGGTGCCTAGATGATGCCTAAATAAGAGCAGTTTTTTGCCCATTACTTTTAAGCAGTCTTCCTGGCAAAAGGACAATGACAGATTGTGCTGCTATTGCATTTGCACCAGATTTTCACTAAGTGCAGATTTATGTTTATTTAATCTCCGTTACTGGTTTATAAGTTATGCCTCATTTCTTTAAACAGTATGATCTCCCAACCCCACGCCCCCCCCCCCCCAAAACAAACACTCAGTTCNNNAAAAAAAAAGCTGAGTTAAGGATTTATGATGGAAAATCCATAAAAGGTCCCTTTTGTTCCACCTAATTGAATTTCACCTCCCGTTACCATTACCTTATTCCTGTTCACAGCACAGAGAATGAAAAGCTTTGGCAACTTTTAGGGTGAGTATGTCCAAGAAGTTAGAAATCTTGGCCTTTCTTCTGGAAGGTATTGTGTAAGGCAGACATCCTGGACATATCCCTGTGTTTCCCCCCTTTCTTTCTGTGTCATCCCTATAGTCAGCCTGAAATTGTAGCATAGCTGCCTTCAAATGTTCCATAGGGTAGAGTTCCTCAAACCTACATTAACTCAAAAAGCTTTGCTAGATCTGTTTGGCATTTAAATCTTTAAGAAAGGGTTCAGGCAGCACTGGCAGCCCTCAGCCTTAGCTTCCCTGGATCTTTGGTTCAAGTGTGATTTCAGCCCTAGCAATTACCTGGCAGCATCACATTGCAGCTTTGTGTTGTGCCCTTCCTGTCTCATGTCACTGTAAGCAGCAGCGTTTCAGTGACTTCACCTAGCTGAATTTCCATGATTTCCTGCCCAAAAAGGACCAGTTTCCTTTGAGTTTTTGTTTTTAACCATGCTCTACCTATTCTCAACAAAGAAGTGATCTTTGTGTGGTAATGAACTAGCCAGTCTAGATATAAACTTTCTTCTGGAAAGAACTTGCTGCTCAGAGAGGTCAAAGGCTCTCAGCTGTCAACAGAAATATGATTTAACAAGCAGGAGGCATTTTGGAAAAGAAGTATCTGTGCTCTTGACTTCACAAAATGAATAGGAAACTCCCTGTAGTCCTAAATGCAAAAGTGAGATCCTCCAGCCCTGGCTCAGCTGCTGTCTGTGTGTGTGCAGCTGAAGTCCGGGGACATGATTTCTGTGGGGACTTGGATGTGTGAATGACCTCAGAGTTCACCCCATGGTACGAGTTTCACAGTGGTCAAGATGTAGAGAGGCACCATTACAGGGAAGGAAGGGTCCTTTACATGAATATTCCTTGTGCCTAGGGACATTGAAAGACTGAGAAGCTGGGGTAGATCTATTCTGAACTTCCTGGGACATGTTTTATGAGAAGTTAAGGATGGTTTGCTGTACACCAAAATGTCTTAATGTATATACATATATATATATATATACACATATATATAAAATGCACTCTGAGCACAACCAGCTAAACTTGGAATATGCCAGACACTAAGACATCCCACCTACAGCTAAATCCCTCCAGCCTGCACACAAGAAACATTTATCTGTCTGTTTCACCAGCAAGGTGTGCACTGACTGGTGTTTAGGCACCTGTTAGGACCAGAATTTACAAAGCACAGCCAGCAGACACAACACTGAAGGAACATTTTTCTGGGAAGAGGAGTTTATACCATTAGCTGCTTAAGAATTATGAGATCACTTAGGTGGCTTCCACCTCGTATCACTCATCCAAAGAACACAATGATAAAATAATTTTGCTGGATTAAAAGCACAACTTTGTAAGGTATAAATGAGGTTAGGTCCCCTCTGCAGACATTGGACTTGGCAAAAGTCTGACTCATCTCAGAGGTAAGGGCATTCTTATGGATCCAATTAGAGAAAAAACACCATCTGGCAAGAGAGAACAAAACCTATAATACTTCTGATTATACAATGGCAGCTGGAATAAAATTTTCTCATATGGGAGCACATGAGCTCAATGTGTAAGGAGAAACTGGGCCTGTCAGGCTTAATTAGAGTGAGAGAAATGGCCTAGGGTCAGCAACTGCACACGTTGTCCCCTTCTGGCTCCTGGGGCTGGGCCAGACTCAGAGATCTGTGGGACAGCACCCTGCACCACAATCCCAGAGACAGGAGTTCACACCAAGGGCTTCTCTCTGCTGGTGGTGAGAAAACTGTGTGCTTTCATTAAAATGTTGTCTCGTGCTGGTGACAGAACGAGAGAGGCTCCACCAGAGAGTACCAAAGCACACTCTAAATAGCTGTTAGTGATGGGATAGGGGCCAGCCTGCTCCAGCAAAGTGTGCACAGGCTGGAGGCTGGTTTGGACTGCAAGAGGGCCATCACGGGTAATACATCAGATCTGTCCACCTGAAGCACATAAATAGATGCAATTACATCAGCATCCAAGTGCCTCACGGCACTCCTCTAAGCTAGAGATTTCCTGTTATTCCCAATTTATGTGGAGGCCTGGGGGACAAGGAGACTATAGGATTTCAGTGGGATCCAGACCTTCAGTTAGCCTTCCAAGCCCTACCCTTGGGGACATGTGTATCATCGTGCAGGAATGGCCTCTGAAGGGCTGCCAGCCGCCTGCCCATGGGCTGGTGGGGCTGGAGTGCACTGACCCGCTGTGGTCATTCGGGCACCACAGCTCTCACAGGGCTTGGAAGCTGCTTTGCAGTGTGGAAATAGGTGCGGATTTACTGGGAGAGTGGAGTGAGTGGGTGAGAGGGTTGTAGCACCCTCACCGGCACCGTGCATTGGGTCCAACATGCTCCTGCTCTCCTGAGCCAGGATCCTGGGTTCTGGAGGATCATCTCCCTGATGACAACTTCCCAGGTGACATCAAAGCAGTTTTATTTTCTTTAAGCTTTTGCTGAACTAAGAGAATCAACTTGAAATATAATCATGAAGTTCTGAGAAAGGTTTAAAGAGAAAAGCAGCCAAAGCAGCATTTTTGCCAACCTGAAGTGGTGCAGATGTATTTGAGATGATTCTGACAAAGCAAGCCTTATCTTGTTGATATCTTATTGACTTTACCAAAATAAAACTTTCTTTTGTGAATGCAGGTAAGACGTTTTATCCAGTTCTTGGTAATCAGTTGCAGGATAATATTATTATTTTGCCTTCTTCCATAAGATTTGTTTATATTTTATGCTTCCCAGGAGCGAAGCTGTCCCAAAGAGTGACCAGGGCTTCAATCTCAGCTGAGGTCTCTGAGTGTTACAAATACAAAGGCAGATCAATGCATGCCCTTTTCAGCATCAAGCCAAAAATTGCTTGTCTTACAGATTCAAGATCTTTGCTTCTTTGGGGCAAGGGGGAAGAGAAGCCCATAAAGCCTTTAGTCTTCAAATTAAGCAGGTTCTCCCATTTTATACAAAGGGAAATAAATATATCTGAAAGGAACATAAGAAAATCCCCACTTTACACTGGCACAGTTACTCATGTCATGCTCCCATGTGAAAGGGCACTGTGTACCTTACTAAAGATCAGGAAGTGTTGTGTCTCTTGGCTCTCTTCTTGAGGCAAATGTACAAGTGGTATCTTGGGCTCAGATGTGTGCAATCCTTTGAAATTTGATTTGTCCCCTGGTCCTGTTGCCTCTTGTGCAGGGTTGCAGTGGGTGGGACCATCGTGTTGATGTCCCCATTGGTGACTGTGTGTATTTCAGGAATGTTCTGTAATACAGCCTGGCTCATTGTTGACAGACAGAACTTTCCAGGCTCCTTTTCTTCTCCTTGGCTCCCTTACTTATTTGGAGGGCAACAATGAAACAGGTGTACCTGGAGGGCCAGGATGTACCACCACACCAAGCTGCAAGGTTTAGACAGGGCAGGAGAAGGCCTTTCCTGGGGAAGAGATCTCTTATCCCCACATGCAGGCTGTCCTTATACATCCATCCTTCCCTGGTATATCACCCAAGGGCAAAGATCTGACCAACTTCTAATCAGGCAGTGTGCCATCATGACAGATGGGCACAAAAGGGGCAGCCAAGAAGCCATGTATGTGCATCCAGTGTGTGTTTAGAGGTTGGGTTCCCAGCCAGGAACGTCAGAGCAGCTGTCCACCCTCAGTTTACATGCCTGTAGTTCAGGGGGATCTTCCATCACTAATCCAGCTTCAGAGATGGTTTAACTTTCAAAAATTAAAAATAGCATTCATTGCCCCTTATGGAGAGTGAGTCTTGACCCATTTGCATCAAGGGTTGGTGTGGGTGAATGGGGAGGGGGGCAGCATCAAAGAATGGGAGGGTGGGGAACTGCCTTGACCTCCATTTGTCTTTCTGTTGGGATCTGCTGTGGGATTGTCAGGAATGCCTCCACACACCAGTCAGATCTGGCCAGGGTGCCCAAGGCAGGATTTGGGGTCTGCTGGAAGAGAGCAGAGGGGACTGGATTCTTCTGTCCTATTCTTCTCAGTCCTGGAGCTCCATGCTGCCCCACGTCAGCAGTGGCTAGACCTAGTTGTTCAAAACGGACATTTTAAAGCCCTGTAGTTAAAACTGAGTCCTCATCACAAATGTCTAACATCTGGGTGACAGATTCTGCCACTGGCAGATGCCTCAACCAGGCGCTTATTCTCTATTGGTCTTGCAGAGGTACAGATGTGGCTCTTCACAGGGATGGAATAAGATTTTCCCCAACTCTAATTATCAAATGTTCAGGTGTTTTTGGAGGTTCAGAGCTGGAACTAATAAAGGATTTACATTGAAAAAGGTCAGACACTTAGATGCTTAGCCTTGAATGCTTAACTTCTAGAGATCCTTTGGGGTTTGTAGCCCATGTATTTCACAGATCACTTAAGAAAGGGTGTGGACCAGTCAACATCTGAGGGGCCATCCTAGGTAACCCCAAGGAAAAGCTAAATATGAGTCTGTATTTACAATCCTGCACCTCCTGAAATGTGGGGTAGTGATAGCCCAGTGACTGAAGCATCTCAATTGAGTGCTCATCCAAAACCTGGAGATCCTTACATGTCAATCTCTGTGACATACATATGTGGAAAATGTTACCAGAGCCCAGGATTTAAGCTTTTTATTCTCTTGTAAAAGATTATTCTCCAGCCACTGGGATATTGGGGAACCTGGCTGTATCTTTACATCCCCACTGCTCTGAGTGGGAGTTTGCCACTGGACCTCTGCTCAGAGCAGTGGTTTGCTCCTACCAGGTTTCAGTTTGATTTGGTTGCTTGGTAGAAAGGCTGTTGTTAGAAATGTATTTTGACAGTATGAGTCAAAATGTTTAGGGGAAAACTTTAGGGTTACATCTGAAGGAATCAGTGCACCTAAATTTTGCACATAAGCACATCTGAACACCGGTATTCTTTTGGAGTCTGGATGCTCAAATACGCTCTGATCCTAACAGGATTTCAGCTTTGAAATCTTACTGGGCATCTTAAGTTATCACAGATGTTGCAAAGAAAAAGTGACTATAAATTCTCCAAATTCCTATTTTTCAAACCTACTTGAGCTTTGTGACTTGAGATCCAGGGCATGGCAGAGTGAGCCAGGGAATTAATTCATTTCACCTCTGACTCTGGGTAAGTGTTCTTACCTGTGATAATGTGTGAGGTCAGTCAGAGCAGCTGGGGTTATCTGTCACACCAGAACATTCCCAGTGGGCCATCATGATGTGACCTGTAGTCTGTACACCTGGTCATATGTTTATGGCCCAGTCCATGGAAATGTGCTGATATTGTTGTGGCTTTACCCTTCAAGGTCATTCAGATGCAGCTGGAAATTCTTTCCATCACTTGCGACATCTTATCTTTCCCACCTTTCTCCTTCTCTGTGGTGTTACTTTTTTTCCTGTTTTCCAGCATTGTAAATCAAGCCTCATGAAGCATTTGAATCTCATGAGAGATATGCAGAAAAATGCTGAATCACATTGTGCTATCTGCCAGGGGCCCCTGTGCACACCTCAGCATTATGCAGCATTTGCAGCTTACAAGAGACCTGTTGGTTATCACAGCCTTGAAAACCAGCACACTCAATCCTGGTATGTGAGTTCTCCTAAATCACTGGGTTTCAACCCATTATCTGTTTGTAGGAGTATTTTCCCTGTTTACTGAAGTGAGAGAGCACTTTGTGGAGTTTTGCCTCTCTGCAAAATAGTTCTACACAACATTCAAGCCTTAACATCTTTGGGGTGCTCTGGTGATCATAGAGATGATAATATGCCCAGTCTCAGTTGGAGACTTTCTTCATTTCCCCTCTCATAATCTCAGTACATTTCATTCTTCATCTGCAAGCACTCTGTACTACAATGTAAACCAGGGAGAATAATTTCTGGAAATGCAGACCTGAGAATGGCATTATTGGCATTGAAACAATAAGCAGAATAGGAAAAAAGGGAACATAACAAATAAACATAAGTTTTGCAGAGTTATTGGAATATGTTAAACCAGGGTAACTATTAAAACATATTGCTATGTATCATATTTTTTGTATTCAACTTTTCTATTGAGATGATGCCAAAGCATCCTGTAGATGGACAAGAGCAAGATTTTGGTAGACAGGTAGTAACCCAGGACTGCAGAGCTCTGAAAACACAGGATTTATCCAGTCTCCAGCTGCTGCCTAAAAAAAGGAATGATCTGTTTGTGATCTTTATTATGAATCTCATAGCATGTGGAATTCTTCTTAAAAAGAGAACTCATGGAATTAAAAAACAAGGCAAGAGTAAAAATTAGTATAGTGTAAAAATGAGGAACGTGAACCATAAATCTTCATCACTGAGGGCAATAATCAGGTAACAGTTTAATGGTTAGACTCAAAAATTTTAAAGGTCTTTTCTAACCTTAAAGATTCTATGATTCTGTGATATGAACGTGAAACAAGGAAGGGTGGTTGCCCTCCTCTTCCTCATATTCAGCTTTCACCATCAGTTTTGCTTTCCCTCTGGCTGGCTGAGTGGATTTCTGCCCCAATTCATGAAAGCACAGCACCTTCACCCGAAGCTACTCTGAATCTCTCACTTTGGTGCTTAGGGCTGCTTTCGGGAGGAATTGACTGCTAAATTTGGGAGCAGCATGGGAAAAATCAGAGTTATTCTCCACCCAGGCTGGAGCAGGGATGTCTGCAGCCTGTCCTGCATGTTCTGGTTCCTGCTGGAGACATAGCCATGCTGGTGTCTGCATCCCCTGGCATTCCCCAGCCTTGGCATGTGGAGCACTCAGTGCTGGTGGATAAAGAAAAGGCCTCTGTAATAACCGAGCAGAATAAGGCTTTGCTTTCAGGAACTTTCTGGACTCGCCCTATTCCCCAGTCACTATAATGTTCCAGCAAATACTTCGTGAGACAGTTTTCACACTGCTTCTAGGAACACACAGAATATTCAACCAAAATGTCATGTGTCGTCTGTTTGACCTCTTGGCTTTCATTGATGCAACTTTACCTCATAGCTACTATTTTCCTAATAAACTCTGTTTAGGGTTTGTTTTTTAAGCTCAAATGGAAAATCCCAAATTGTGTCATGAGTAAACACTCCTACATGCTGAAAATGTTCTGTTTTCCATTGCTCTGTTGCCAAAGTCTGGGCGTGAAAAAAGGCTCATACAGGCTGAGTGTTGAGGGTGTAGTAGAAGTGGGAGGTAGCCAAGTTGGAGTCTGAAGCTTGTGTGTTCCTTCAACAACTGAGTTGCTATTGCCCTGATCCATCCACAAAGGATCAATTAATCAAAGGCTTCTCCTTAATCAACAGATGTAGCTATCCCTGCCCTGATTAGCTAGTGGAAGGAATGCTTTTCAGTAAAGGAAGTATAATTAGCTCACACTGTGCTGGGCAGACCACAACCAGCTTGAAGAAGTGTGAATCTTGCACATCTGGATGCTGGACACATCTGGACCACAGCACTTGGAGATGTGGTGCTGCAGCAGAGTTCCCTGAGGCTTTACCATCTGAATCTGAGCTCTGCCTCTTTGCAAGTCTGAACTCAGAGCAGCATTTCAGGGAAATGAAGGAATTAAATTCCAGATAGGCCTTGGGAAATGATCTGGATGATGAGGTGCCTGAATTCAGCACACAGGCTCCGCTGAGGTGCTCCAAACCTCTTCTCAGCTGCCATCTGACACAGCAGGGGCCTAATTTTCTGCCAGAAAGTCTAAGCAAACCTGCCAAGACCTGGCAGAGCTCAGATACCTGGAGACATGCATGAACCTCATGGGATTCCCATATGAGCCATTCCTCTCCTGTTCCTTCTGATGGACCAAAGGGATGTTCAGATATTTGGGACATGGCCCTTTGAGATCAGCTGCATGACATGTGTCCTGGCAGAGAACCTGTCCTCCAGCTCATCTGAGGCTGGGCAATCAGTTCATGCTTTGTTTGCAAGGTAAGATAACCTTTAGGTTATTGAAGAGATACACCCTATTGAAGTTCTATCACTTTTTGTACACAGTCAAATATCCATCAGGTTGGGGGACAAAGGGAGAGATGAGCTGGAGGAGGAATATTGCTTTCAAATCTTGGATTCAATCTCCTACATTTCAGGTATTTACAACCTATGGCTATATGAGAGAGTTGGAGGAAGGGCAGAGCAACCTTGAAGACAGAGTAGCAGAGGATTCACAGCTGAGTTATGTACCTAACTGCACAGCAATGTTTAATTTGCTTTTTTCAGTTTTATCTCCCATAGTACTCCCAAGATCTCCCTTCACATTTTAAATGCAGCTTCTAAGCTGCAGAGTCTTTGTCTCAATCACACTCTGGATCCGAGCTAATGTCTGTAAAATCAGAATACACTTTAAAGGCTGATCTTTAGACAGACTTTCTCTTCTATTATACTGTATTTATCCCACAGATTTCAGTGAGGAAGTAATTTTCCCTTTATGGAAGGGAGAATAGTTTTACCCTGAATGAAGCCAACTTTGAGGTTCATCTGACTGATGAACACATGTCCAAGGATGGTGTGTCCTCCTGTCAGTAGTTTCCCAGACCTTTCTGAAGAGGGAGGCTGACATCTAAGCTCTCACATGTGAGGAATCTCAGTGCAACTGGAGTAAGTGACAAAAGTTTCATTGATTTTCCACTGGGAGTGATTTCACTGAAAGCAATTAGAGCTCAACAGCAGAAACACAAAAACATCTCAACTGCTAACGTGGCCCAGACGCTCATGCTGAAACGAGAATTGTCTTGCTGAGATATCTTACTGGGGAGAAATATTTTGAGAAGGATTTGCTCATTGCTCTTATGTGCAGGGACTGGGGGACTGAGTTAACTCCTTCCATCCATGCACAGGGACCTGATTTCTCACAAGGTGAGCTATCAGATCCCTCTTTCTCAAGCTGGACATTGCATAGCTGAGTTTCCCAAAAGCTGCTCATCACTTCAGAAACGCTTGGCTCTGGGGTCTGTCCCGAAAACTTTCCTTGACACATCCAAAGATAATCTCAAGTCTGCCAGAAGGGCTTTGGAGCCAAAATATTAACCTTTCATTTTTCATTCCTGTCTCCACCAAGTTTAGTCCTGCTCCCAGGGAAGAAGTGGCTTCTGCTGCAAGCTGCTTTGCTCAAGCCATGCACTGCACATGCCCAAGTGTTTTTGCAAGGAGAGAAAAGCCAGCTCCCCACCAGGCTGGCTGCTTAAGGAAAGCAGGAAGGTGGATAGCAGCTGAGGAGCTTTTTAACACTCCA
>VZTZ01030480.1:91341-126681 GCA_013400955.1 Drymodes brunneopygia | reverse complement strand
ATGATGTGACCTGTAGTCTGTACACCTGGTCATATGTTTATGGCCCAGTCCATGGAAATGTGCTGATATTGTTGTGGCTTTACCCTTCAAGGTCATTCAGATGCAGCTGGAAATTCTTTCCATCACTTGCGACATCTTATCTTTCCCACCTTTCTCCTTCTCTGTGGTGTTACTTTTTTTCCTGTTTTCCAGCATTGTAAATCAAGCCTCATGAAGCATTTGAATCTCATGAGAGATATGCAGAAAAATGCTGAATCACATTGTGCTATCTGCCAGGGGCCCCTGTGCACACCTCAGCATTATGCAGCATTTGCAGCTTACAAGAGACCTGTTGGTTATCACAGCCTTGAAAACCAGCACACTCAATCCTGGTATGTGAGTTCTCCTAAATCACTGGGTTTCAACCCATTATCTGTTTGTAGGAGTATTTTCCCTGTTTACTGAAGTGAGAGAGCACTTTGTGGAGTTTTGCCTCTCTGCAAAATAGTTCTACACAACATTCAAGCCTTAACATCTTTGGGGTGCTCTGGTGATCATAGAGATGATAATATGCCCAGTCTCAGTTGGAGACTTTCTTCATTTCCCCTCTCATAATCTCAGTACATTTCATTCTTCATCTGCAAGCACTCTGTACTACAATGTAAACCAGGGAGAATAATTTCTGGAAATGCAGACCTGAGAATGGCATTATTGGCATTGAAACAATAAGCAGAATAGGAAAAAAGGGAACATAACAAATAAACATAAGTTTTGCAGAGTTATTGGAATATGTTAAACCAGGGTAACTATTAAAACATATTGCTATGTATCATATTTTTTGTATTCAACTTTTCTATTGAGATGATGCCAAAGCATCCTGTAGATGGACAAGAGCAAGATTTTGGTAGACAGGTAGTAACCCAGGACTGCAGAGCTCTGAAAACACAGGATTTATCCAGTCTCCAGCTGCTGCCTAAAAAAAGGAATGATCTGTTTGTGATCTTTATTATGAATCTCATAGCATGTGGAATTCTTCTTAAAAAGAGAACTCATGGAATTAAAAAACAAGGCAAGAGTAAAAATTAGTATAGTGTAAAAATGAGGAACGTGAACCATAAACCTTCATCACTGAGGGCAATAATCAGGTAACAGTTTAATGGTTAGACTCAAAAATTTTAAAGGTCTTTTCTAACCTTAAAGATTCTATGATTCTGTGATATGAACGTGAAACAAGGAAGGGTGGTTGCCCTCCTCTTCCTCATATTCAGCTTTCACCATCAGTTTTGCTTTCCCTCTGGCTGGCTGAGTGGATTTCTGCCCCAATTCATGAAAGCACAGCACCTTCACCCGAAGCTACTCTGAATCTCTCACTTTGGTGCTTAGGGCTGCTTTCGGGAGGAATTGACTGCTAAATTTGGGAGCAGCATGGGAAAAATCAGAGTTATTCTCCACCCAGGCTGGAGCAGGGATGTCTGCAGCCTGTCCTGCATGTTCTGGTTCCTGCTGGAGACATAGCCATGCTGGTGTCTGCATCCCCTGGCATTCCCCAGCCTTGGCATGTGGAGCACTCAGTGCTGGTGGATAAAGAAAAGGCCTCTGTAATAACCGAGCAGAATAAGGCTTTGCTTTCAGGAACTTTCTGGACTCGCCCTATTCCCCAGTCACTATAATGTTCCAGCAAATACTTCGTGAGACAGTTTTCACACTGCTTCTAGGAACACACAGAATATTCAACCAAAATGTCATGTGTCGTCTGTTTGACCTCTTGGCTTTCATTGATGCAACTTTACCTCATAGCTACTATTTTCCTAATAAACTCTGTTTAGGGTTTGTTTTTTAAGCTCAAATGGAAAATCCCAAATTGTGTCATGAGTAAACACTCCTACATGCTGAAAATGTTCTGTTTTCCATTGCTCTGTTGCCAAAGTCTGGGCGTGAAAAAAGGCTCACACAGGCTGAGTGTTGAGGGTGTAGTAGAAGTGGGAGGTAGCCAAGTTGGAGTCTGAAGCTTGTGTGTTCCTTCAACAACTGAGTTGCTATTGCCCTGATCCATCCACAAAGGATCAATTAATCAAAGGCTTCTCCTTAATCAACAGATGTAGCTATCCCTGCCCTGATTAGCTAGTGGAAGGAATGCTTTTCAGTAAAGGAAGTATAATTAGCTCACACTGTGCTGGGCAGACCACAACCAGCTTGAAGAAGTGTGAATCTTGCACATCTGGATGCTGGACACATCTGGACCACAGCACTTGGAGATGTGGTGCTGCAGCAGAGTTCCCTGAGGCTTTACCATCTGAATCTGAGCTCTGCCTCTTTGCAAGTCTGAACTCAGAGCAGCATTTCAGGGAAATGAAGGAATTAAATTCCAGATAGGCCTTGGGAAATGATCTGGATGATGAGGTGCCTGAATTCAGCACACAGGCTCTGCTGAGGTGCTCCAAACCTCTTCTCAGCTGCCATCTGACACAGCAGGGGCCTAATTTTCTGCCAGAAAGTCTAAGCAAACCTGCCAAGACCTGGCAGAGCTCAGATACCTGGAGACATGCATGAACCTCATGGGATTCCCATATGAGCCATTCCTCTCCTGTTCCTTCTGATGGACCAAAGGGATGTTCAGATATTTGGGACATGGCCCTTTGAGATCAGCTGCATGACATGTGTCCTGGCAGAGAACCTGTCCTCCAGCTCATCTGAGGCTGGGCAATCAGTTCATGCTTTGTTTGCAAGGTAAGATAACCTTTAGGTTATTGAAGAGATACACCCTATTGAAGTTCTATCACTTTTTGTACACAGTCAAATATCCATCAGGTTGGGGGACAAAGGGAGAGATGAGCTGGAGGAGGAATATTGCTTTCAAATCTTGGATTCAATCTCCTACATTTCAGGTATTTACAACCTATGGCTATATGAGAGAGTTGGAGGAAGGGCAGAGCAACCTTGAAGACAGAGTAGCAGAGGATTCACAGCTGAGTTATGTACCTAACTGCACAGCAATGTTTAATTTGCTTTTTTCAGTTTTATCTCCCATAGTACTCCCAAGATCTCCCTTCACATTTTAAATGCAGCTTCTAAGCTGCAGAGTCTTTGTCTCAATCACACTCTGGATCCGAGCTAATGTCTGTAAAATCAGAATACACTTTAAAGGCTGATCTTTAGACAGACTTTCTCTTCTATTATACTGTATTTATCCCACAGATTTCAGTGAGGAAGTAATTTTCCCTTTATGGAAGGGAGAATAGTTTTACCCTGAATGAAGCCAACTTTGAGGTTCATCTGACTGATGAACACATGTCCAAGGATGGTGTGTCCTCCTGTCAGTAGTTTCCCAGACCTTTCTGAAGAGGGAGGCTGACATCTAAGCTCTCACATGTGAGGAATCTCAGTGCAACTGGAGTAAGTGACAAAAGTTTCATTGATTTTCCACTGGGAGTGATTTCACTGAAAGCAATTAGAGCTCAACAGCAGAAACACAAAAACATCTCAACTGCTAACGTGGCCCAGACGCTCATGCTGAAACGAGAATTGTCTTGCTGAGATATCTTACTGGGGAGAAATATTTTGAGAAGGATTTGCTCATTGCTCTTATGTGCAGGGACTGGGGGACTGAGTTAACTCCTTCCATCCATGCACAGGGACCTGATTTCTCACAAGGTGAGCTATCAGATCCCTCTTTCTCAAGCTGGACATTGCATAGCTGAGTTTCCCAAAAGCTGCTCATCACTTCAGAAACGCTTGGCTCTGGGGTCTGTCCCGAAAACTTTCCTTGACACATCCAAAGATAATCTCAAGTCTGCCAGAAGGGCTTTGGAGCCAAAATATTAACCTTTCATTTTTCATTCCTGTCTCCACCAAGTTTAGTCCTGCTCCCAGGGAAGAAGTGGCTTCTGCTGCAAGCTGCTTTGCTCAAGCCATGCACTGCACATGCCCAAGTGTTTTTGCAAGGAGAGAAAAGCCAGCTCCCCACCAGGCTGGCTGCTTAAGGAAAGCAGGAAGGTGGATAGCAGCTGAGGAGCTTTTTAACACTCCAAGAGCTTGATCTGTTCTTTCTCTTCACCAAGTGAGCTGATTGGCATCCAAGACACATTTAATCCTGCTCTGCGAAAAGGCAATATTTTAACAACTAAATGGCTTGTTCACCTGAAACCTCACATTTTCCAAGAAAACATGCCAAGCTGGGCTTGAAAATCTGCATGCAAATGGATCATGGGATATGTGTGATAATTTAATGACTTTGTCTGACACTTATTGCAAGGGTAGCAGTGTGCTTTTGTTTATTAATGCAGTGACTGATTCGTTTTCCAGAGATCCTTACCTTATGGTAGATAAGACAAGTATAGATGTAAAATACAGGGCTTACTTCATCCACAGGCAAGTCCAGCTGTTTCCGTGTGGAAGCCTGCCATATTTTCACAGTTCATAACTGCAGTGTGTAAAATTTTAGAGCTGAAATTGTATTTCTCCCACATACTGAGTGCTGTAGATGTTGCCACAAGCTGCATGTAACAAGGTGAGCAAGGGGATGCTGACTTCACCTGTTAGTAGAAGGTGATCAGTCAAATACTGCCTTTAAAGCAATCTTTCATCAAGGCTTGACTGACCTTCCCTTTTCCAATGAAGAAAGCAGATCATGAGCAGCTCAGCTTCCACAAATGTGGAAAATGGATTTTCCACAAATGTGTTAAGCAAAAGAGCATTTGACAAAGATGCTCCTTAGAAAAAACAGAGTAAGAGTTCATCAGACTGGGTAGGTGAGGGTAGTAATTGAACTAGAAAAAATCTAGCATAAATATGGAGACAGACCAGACCAGTTAATAACACAAAAAATTGAGAAGCGATACTGGCACAGAGTTGAAGAAAACATGGAGTGTAGGATTGGGTGAGAAGAAGGCAACAGAGCTCCTAAATATCTTGTTTGTCTGCTCAGAAGGATACCAACTGGTGGGAAAGTAAAAAGAGAGCAACTGCAAACACTGGGATTGAGGAGGTGTGAGCAGGGAGGAAGAGGAAGCTTAAAAGAGGAAGAGTGGGCAGTGTTAAGAAAAATGGGAACTGAGTCATAGAAAAGTAAAAAACTGTGAGTGTAGCAGGAGAAATAAAGAGGTCTGGGGCAAAACCTCAACATACAGGGAAGTTACACCCCACTTCATGGCACAAGAGTTGGTTTGAATATGTGGTTTTACAAATAATATTTTAGAAGAGACCTAAACTAGCAGCAGTGTAGGTTGGCAGTGGGCCGTGTGATCCGTCTACTCACTGTATCTGTCCACCAAGGGATTTGTTTTCCCTCTGAATGCTGGGCTGACTCACATTTTAATGTGTTTGCAGTTGCACAACTGCTTTTGGATTTCTGTGAAACAGGCAGACAGCTCTTTAACCTCCAATCTTTGCCTCTTTTATGAGCTTTTGATGCTGTTGTTTTGTGTGTTCAACTAAGTGAGAATCAGACCCTGTGACCCTGTGGGCTGGAGGGGACCCTTCTCCTGGCTTACCCAGGACATTTATTTCCATGTAACAGCATAAATGTCCAAAGGCCAAACTCAGTGCCACTGGAGGCAGTGGAAAGGATGCCATGAACTCAAGTGGTCCAGGGCTCAGGGACAAAAGTTTCTTTGAACAAAGATAAGGAGGCACTTGCACTCTGCCCAACTCATGCAGACTTGTGTTTTGTGATTCCTTTCCTTTTTCAGTACATTGTGGAAGGAGAAAGGCCTTCCAATAGGAACATCCACAGGGTGTGTGCAGTCAGCATGAGACTTATGCTCTTTACAAATTATATGCACTTAAGAACTGAAGTCACTTAATGCCAGACAAGTTCCTCTCGAAATGGCAGTTCCTGAGGAAACAGCTAGTGAAACTCAGAGCTCAACTTGCACTTTCTTGGAGAGAAAGAACCAGGAGCAGAACTCAGCAGGACCTGGGAGAGTTTTTTCACTTCCAAGGAAGAAGGAAGGCGGACAATGGAATGACATTCCTGCACAGTGAAGAGGGGGAAGCTCAGAGGTCCCATCCTGAGGCTCAGCCTGCTCAGCCTGGAGCCCACTTGGCCAGCAGGCACCCTCTCCAAGGGTGCAAGCCAGGGGGCCAGGGGAGAGCTGGCAAGGCTGTTTCTTTTGAGGGAACACAGGAAATGGCAGCCATTTGGGATGTGATGGGAAGTTCATCCCACCAGGGAAGTTTGTGCCTGCAGCATGTTTGCCTTCCTGTAAGTTACGAACAATCAAGGAAAATGGGAGGGAAAAAAAAAAGAAGAAACATCCAGAGACAAAATGAGGAAAAAAGTGCCAAAAAATAATTTGCAAGAAGTAATTTTATTTGACTTCCTGTTCTATTGCTTTTTTATTTTTGCTTTGGCTACTTTTTTCTTTGCACACCCTGAGCTTCATTAAAAGGCCATTTATTTCACTAGTTTGTGCATCAAGCTAATTATATCCTGTGCACAGCACGCTTGGACTTGACAAGCCAAAAGGGACAGCTAGGACTGGATTCGTTAAAAACAGTTTTTCATTTTATAGTACTATAAAATATAATGATACAGCTCAGTCCCAAACTTGCAGTAACCAAATTTGTATGGCACAAAATCCATCCCTCCAAATTTGGACTTCCTAGTTGAAGCTTCAAATCCTTTACCTCACTGTATTTTCTCTATCTCTGGTCACTGCCTCATTGAAAGGTGTCAGGAATGATTTAACCAGTAAAATTAAATTGTTGTTTTTCTTTCAAGAGTAATGCCTGGGGTTGGCCAAAATGGCATAAAAGATTCAGGAACACATTGATTTAAAAATAACATTTAATTCCAATATAATGTGGCTCCGAGGCCCCTTTTAGTGAGATACTTTAAAAACATAAATATAAGCAGTTACTGGCCTCAAAAGAATTTATGTACTGGAGGCTCTGATCCTACCAATATAAATCTGTACCTAGATGGAGGATTTTATCTGGTGGAAAGCTCAGTACTGCTAATGATTATTGAGCCAGAAATTACCCCATTTAAATCTCAGCTCCCTGGCTGAGCTTGCAAGGCTGAAACTCCCCAACAACAGAGAGAAGAAAAAAAACCAGAGAGAAGAAAGCTGCTCCTGAATCAGATACCAACAATGACACTTTTATAGGCATTTATTTCTAGTTGCAGATGTGCCATAAATAACCCAAGACAGTCCTTTTAAAAATCATTGTTTAGGATCTGGAACTCTAACTAACAATTCCCAAGTACCAGAACTTTCACTTCTAACAGGATGGAGGAATATGAGAATTCAGAGCATGACTGAGAACATCCCACAACTCTGGAGCCTGGCAGTTTTCCAAGACCACCCTTCCCTGGTCCATTTATGTGCTGTTCCCCTCAGATATCACCAGACAGAAGTTTTTTTGGGGCAGATTTTGCCTAAGGCAAGGCTGTTTGGTAGATCCTGCCCCTCAATGTTTGGTTTGAGCTGATCATGTGAAAAGATGAGCAGTGTCTTCTGTGCTGGGTCACCCCTGAACACAAGATGCCCTTGAAGCCATCTGACCCTAAATATATGAAATATTTACTCCCCAATACCCCCAAACTTCTCTATATTTGACTATAAGTGTTTGGGTCTTCATGACAGCAGGTTTTCTCTGGCCAGACCTGGGTCCTCTGAGTTCAGAGCCATGAAATCATCAAATGGCAAGACCATAATGAAGGTGTCCCAGAGGAAATGTAGATGGACAGGGTGTCTGATGGACACAAAATTGAATCCCAAACTTGTTTCAGAAGGACCAAGGAGAAATCTGTTGGAAATAAAAAGGTCTTGTTAACTTGTTCCATAGCTGGATTTAAGAACAATGTTAAAAAACAGGGTTTGGAAGCAGATTTGAGCTGGGTATGTGTTAGCAGAACACCAAGAGATTTCATTTTAAATTCCAGACATTGGGATTTAAGTCAAAAACTATTCATGGAACCTTCCCTCTTTGCTTTCCACCAGTTCTCTGACAGAAAGTATTTCTCCTCTTGGGAGGGCCTAGCAGTACAACTCCCTTCTTTCCCAAATATTTGTTGGAATGACCTCCTATTCCAGAAACCGAACGAAAAAAGAAAAATCATTAAAATTTCTCATTAATCAATATTAACTTTGATGTTAGCCTCCCCTGTGAGCAAAACCCTTTCTCACAAAGGACGAGCTTTCTTAGCCTGTGATAAGAAAACAAGTTATTTAATCAATATATTTTCCAGCATACGTGTTCTTTGGCAGAGGCTTTAAGTTGCCTCTTCTGAGTGTGCGTGTGTCTCTGCTCAGAAATGTGTGTGTGTGTGTGTGTAAGCTTTCCTGCCTCAGAAAACAGAGCTGTTGGACATGGATAGGAATGTGTCTGGCATCTTTAGAAGAAAAGACTCAGAAGGAAATCAGCATTTGAGCGAGTTTTGCAAGATATCCAGCTCTGACTGTTCTGCGGTTAACTTTCCATTCCAAAATTGCTGTAATGGTGAGCTGTCCAGACCATGTCTCTCACCAAAGAATTTTGGAATCATGAGAAAACAACGAGTTAGCCGTTAGGAAAGATTAACCTCCCAATCTTAATCCTTCCAACTATAGCTTTGCATAAAAGGGGCATTCATATCTAAAGCATGCTAGAGGCTCTGGGATAAATTTTTCACCTAATTCCACTGAAACTGTCATTTCCACACCAAATATACAGTGATTTAATGTGAGCTGGCTACAGTTATTGCTGCAGTAGTGCTCAAATTGCCATCTAATGCAGGAGTCCTGGTAATGGTACTACACACTGCATTTACACAGAGAAAAATTTACAAGCTGAAGAGACACAAAGGATTGCACAGAAAGGAAGTATTTTTATATTTTAGGCAATAAAGGCTCATTCTAATAAGATGATTTGCTCATAAATATAGAAAGAATTTGAGAAGGAATGTGAAATAAACCCAACAGTGCTAAATTCTGCATCACCCCTCCCTATTGCTTTACAAAGGACATTAGGGTTTAATTTACTGTGGAAAGGGCAGGTTGTCCTTTCTGATTTCACTGATGCATCTACAACCAGAACAAAATGTAACACTTCAGAATAACTAAAGAAATAGTTTCCCAGAATAAGTCTGCTGGCAGTCACTCCTAACAACTGCATTTTAGGCCTAGGAGCAAAAGGATGCTTAGTGCCTGCACACGGGGATTTTAATCCCTGCTGCTTTCCTAAGCAGGACCTAGACTGCTCAGTGTATTTGTAATTCTCAGAATCCAGGTTTTAAAAGTCAGGAATAAAGACTTTTATCAAGATGGGTGCCTTTGTTTTTTTATCTACCTGGAACCTACCTGTAAATATGTGTCCAGTCTCTCTCAGTACTACATTGCCTGACTGGTGACAAAAATTAGTGGTTGAGACCTTGACACCTTTTATCTGTATGGCTGAGTGGCAAATCTGTGCACTTTAAGTTGTGAAAACTGTAGAGACAGCAGCTGAATCCTCATGGAGTTGCAGCCTCTGTTGTATAGCAAATCTGTGCACTTTAAGTTTTGAAAACTGTAAAGACAGCAGCTAAATCCTCATGGAATTGCAGCCTCTGTGCTCTGGTGGCTCCAGGTGTGGTGGTGAGAGAGCAGCCAGCTCTGCTCCTGTACCACCTACACATCCATCCTGGGAAATGAGCATGTGAATTACCTGAATGTAGCTTTTAATAACCATGTTTTGGGTAGGAAAAAAAATTGAAGGAAAAAATCCAGCTTGCCCAAGTTCAAATTCTGACCCTGCTGTGAGGGCTTTTGGAGGGTTTTGGTGATGCTGAGCCCAATAACACAGAGGACTGACACTGGCTGCATGGAAATCACCATGGAAATGCAGACCTGTGTGATTGTGTGATAGGGCAGAATAGAGGGGTGTGTGCTGTATTTCAGTATTTCAAAGGGAGATTTTTGGTGTTAAGGCCCAACAGCTGTAACTAATCCAGTTGCAGGTTTGCCTCTGGCACCAAGTGCTGCAGTTCTTAAGCCAGCACAAGTGGTCAGCACTGTCCTTGACAAGAAAAACAAGCTCATAGCAAGAGGACTGACAACTTGCAAGTGTTATGGACAGAGATGTTTTTGGCACTCTAGGGCCTTTCTATTACTGCAGTGCACCAAAGGAAACCTGCATAAAGAGAGGAAAGAAAGGTTCTTAAAGGTCTCCTTTCCTCTGCTCAGCACTGGTGAGGTCACACATGGAAAACTGGGCTCAGTTTTGGGCTCCTCAGTGAAAGAGAGACATGAACATACAGGAGGTAATCAAGCAAAGGGCCATGAAAAGCCTGGAGGGGCTGGAGCATCTCTCCTGAGGGAAGGCTGAGAGAGCTGGGACTGTTCAGCCTGAGGAAAAGAAGGCTTAGGGGGATCTTATCAATATATATAAATATGTGAAGGGAGGGTGCAAAGAAAACAGGATTCTTCTAGTGGTACAGGAGTGAGAGGCATTGGGCACAAACTGAAACACAAGAGGGTTCCTCTGAACATCAGGAAACACTTTTTTACATGTTCCCCAGGGACCTTGTGGAGTCTCCATCCTTGGAGATACTCAGAAGTTGTCTGGACACAATCCTCTACAACCAGCTCTAAGTACCACTGCTCGAGCAAGGAATTCAGACAAGATGGACTACTGAGGTCCTTCCCAGCCTCAATCAGTTTGTGATTCTGTGACTGGCCAGCTAGAAGGTTCATGTGGCTTTACAGCCGCCAAAATGCTGAAAAAATAATTTTAAAAGATCATGCATAATACTGCTCCTTGTCTTCTGGCTCAGACTGATGAGAGTTGTTTGAGCAGTGCCCTTCCCAGGTGCACAAGCAGTTTCTGTGATATAAAGGCTGCTGTCAATGCACTCCTCCCTTCTCAGGGGATAAAGGAAAAATAACAACTTTTTATATTTTCAGGATGTGCAAGGCCTCCCTCTTCCCTCTTGCAGTAGAGGTACCTGCTTTTGGGCTGCTGTGTTCACTGCAGAGTGTCTCCAGCTGCAGAAATATCTTTTGTGACAGCAGGACAAGGGACGTGACAGGAGGCACAGGAGATAAATGGCACAACAACCATGCTAATGCTCACCCTGATAATGCAGCTGGGGAGCTAAGACCCATTTACCTCGTTGCTGGATGAAACAAATCAAAGAAGGCAGCTTCTCTACACAATGTACACTGTTGTGTCAACAGAAATTATCCAGATGGGAGTTTATTTTGTCACAAGACTCAACGTTTTTTTAGAGGAATTGAAAAAATTGATCAGTATCTTGACTGCTTTGTTGGACTTCTTATTGTATTTGGGTGCAGTGAGAAGCATTTCCTGGTCAAACGATTATTGTCTGTTGAAAGAATAGGAAGAAAAAAGGAAAAAAAAAAGTGTGTTTAATTTTCTGGAGTTATTACCACCATCTATGGTCCAATTACACCTGCAAGTCCCTTGCAGTGCAATGCTCAGCCCATCCAGGAGACCATCCTCATTCCAAAATGGGCAAAGGCTCCTTAAATTGCTCCAGGAGGGTGTGCCTGTGCCAAAACCAGAGGTGATGCCTGTTACAAACCCAAAAATGGATCCAGTCTTAGCTCAAAGCCTCAACACCTGTATTACACTTCAGGCTGAGGAGCTGTTAAATATTATGGGCTTCATACATGTAGATAGGGAGCTATATGCACACACAAACTTTAAATATAGATGACCTCCATCCATGGAGTGACTCCCATCTCATCTGCTGGCAGTGTCTGGGTGGAAGCACTGTCATCCAAGGGAGATGACCTCAAACCCACCCTGCATGACACATCCCTTCAAAGCCCCGACGAGGCTGACACTCGTGCCTAGAGCAGGGCATAAATGGTTTCCCTGAAAGCACTAAGGCTCCTTGTCTGCCAAAAGCCAGCTCCAAAAGCCTGGAGCTTTAGTTAACAGAGATAACCAAGTGCATAAAATTTCCTTATGTAGTTCAGTAGCTGATTTATTTTTATTGCTCTGAACGAGCTACCCAGCCAGAGGAGATTTATCAGTTGTCTGGTCAGTCCTCTGGGCAAAGCTACTGATTCCCTCCAGCAGTTCCCACATCAAACCCAGCAACAATAGACAAGGAAGTGTCAGTTATTAACTGGGCTGAAAACACTTTCCATTGTTAAGTAAAGGATTTCCTTATGATTTCCCATGCCAAATAATAAATTCTAAGTTATACAGTGTGTGCCATGACAGACCAGTACTACTGTGGAGAAGATTAATACTAAAACCGAATGACATCTTCACCATTCCTTGTCAAAGCTGGCTCAGGACTATCCCCAATAGGTGCAAGGCTGAGTTTAACTCTTGTTTTTCCCCTTCCTCTTCCATTCTCAGCTGGAAGAGGGGAAAGGTGAATACAACATTTCAAGGGAGAGCTTTGCTCTCACAGTAAGGAAGGCTTGTCCTCCAGCCATTGGAATTGTGGAACAGCCTGGTGGGATCATGCTGTGATCTTTTCCATTTCCCTGGAAGCAAGAAATGCAAACTTGTTCATTGCTTCATAAATACAGTGAGTGTTACTGTGAGGGTTTTTTTTTTAACAGGATTTTTTTTCTTCCTTTTTTTTCCTCCAGTGGCTAAAAATTGCAAATGCTCAGGAAAAGAAGGAGGATTGTAGGGGAGCCCAATTCCCTTGGGCAAGCTGTTGTACACATGTACAGGAAATTGAATGCAGAAATTATTGCATGCAAGGCTGTTAAAGAAGTGTTGGGGTTATAAAACAGATCTTACAGCTGCCACCCATTGTGGACATTCCAGTTGTAAAGGGTCAAGTTTTAATACAAATCTGCTGTCCCAAATTACATTTGTCTTTTTCCATAAACTAGAAGTCATCAAAGATTTACAGGAAGGTAATTTTATTCCTTGTTACTTTAACTCATTTGTCTTCTCTGAATTTCAAAAGAAGGAGAAGGAGAAGAAGGAGAAGGAGAAGAAGGAGAAGGAGAAGGAGAAGGAGAAGGAGAAGGAGAAGGAGAAGGAGAAGGAGAAGGAGAAGGAGAAGGAGAAGGAGAAGGAGAAGGAGAAGGAGAAGGAGAAGGAGAAGGAGAAGGAGAAGGAGAAGGAGAAGGAGAAGGAGAAGGAGAAGGAGAAGGAGAAGGAGAAGGAGAAGGAGAAGGAGAAGGAGAAGGAGAAGGAGAAGGAGAAGGAGAAGGAGAAGGAGAAGGAGAAGGAGAAGGAGAAGGAGAAGGAGAAGGAGAAGGAGAAGGAGAAGGAGAAGGAGAAGGAGAAGGAGAAGGAGAAGGAGAAGGAGAAGGAGAAGGAGAAGGAGAAGGAGAAGGAGAAGGAGAAGGAGAAGGAGAAGGAGAAGGAGAAGGAGAAGGAGAAGGAGAAGGAGAAGGAGAAGGAGAAGGAGAAGGAGAAGGAGAAGGAGAAGGAGAAGGAGAAGGAGAAGGAGAAGGAGAAGGAGAAGGAGAAGGAGAAGGAGAAGGAGAAGGAGAAGGAGAAGGAGAAGGAGAAGGAGAAGGAGAAGGAGAAGGAGAAGGAGAAGGAGAAGGAGAAGGAGAAGGAGAAGGAGAAGGAGAAGGAGAAGGAGAAGGAGAAGGAGAAGGAGAAGGAGAAGGAGAAGGAGAAGGAGAAGGAGAAGGAGAAGGAGAAGGAGAAGGAGGAGGAGAAGGAGGAGGAGGAGGAGGAGGAGAAGGAGAAGGAGAAACCCATTGGTTTGGTAGAATTTATTAGGATGCAATGGTATAATGGCTTCTGTTCTTTGTCTGCTGAAATGTTCATGGAAACTCTGAGGGCCTTTTCCAACATACCTTAGGTCTCTTGAAATAGAAAGTGCAATGCTGCAGAAATAGGACACAAAATCTTATTATGGTTGATGTGACTAATTTATTATATACATTTTATGCTACTGATCTGATATTCCATCATTTGCCACATGAGATCATAGCACACACTGGAAGTGAGATGGCTTGTTTCTAAATAATTGTGACAATGAAGAAGTTTGATATTCAGATCTTCAGTTGCTACCAGAAATTTTGATTATGCTTCCCGTTCTCTGCCTCTACTTTTCTTCCTGTTTTCAAGGCAATAGATGAAAAGATGTCTCAAGGCCATCTGCAGAATTAGATTTGAGATTATGGTGCAGGTAGGTAGACACAGCACCAGTTAATTTAATTAGTTTTGAAAGAGGTAAAAGGAAAACAAGCTTACAGCCCCATCACTGAAATCATATTCCAGAGGCGTGCTACTTCATGCTATCATTTTTCCCAAAATTCATCTGAATTAGTTATCAGCAAATCAAAGGCTGATCTCCCAAACTTAACATAAATTCTGATCTAAATCCTTTTTTTACTTGAAGCCAGACACAAAATAAAACTTTAAACACTGCTTCTCAATTTACACCTGGCTAATAATGTTTCATCTGGCTGTTCTAGTCCTATTCATTAGTGCTTCAGACTCTATAAATGCACAGGACAAATCCCCCAAGTTTTGCTTTTCAGGCTGCAAATTCAATTTTGGTGACTTTGCACAAACTTTGAAGCTCTGGCTGGAGCCAGTCACTAGGAACTGCAGCTCCTGCTTTGTAGAGGCTTAGTCTTGATTTTGCAAAGAGCTTTTGTGTAATCAGTCAATTAGAGCTGTGACCAGTGATCCATATCAGCAACTGATAGGGAGTGCAGGGTTGGTACGCTTGGAATTCAGGTTTCAGCCTTTCTGGTTAGGCAGTGATTCTCAAACAGCACCAATATTAAAGATATTACGTCGATTTCTTCAATTTCTTGACTACAAACACCTATAGTCAACTCTGTATCAATTATAGAAGTTCTTCACATTGTTTCTTTCAATATTTCCATCTATGCTTGCACTATTAGGAAATCCTTCCCCAGTAGTTTTCTCTAACATCATCTGGAAGTGCAAATAAATGCTACAATTACAGTCAGTTAATAACAACCAAATCCTGACACTACGGCTCCAAGTGTATTTGTTTAAACTCTGAAACTGTGTAGTTAAATTGTTTTATTTCTTTGTAGAAGCCTAACTTTTAAAAGAATATTAAGCCACAGTAAATTTTGTGTAACTGGGCGCTTATTTAAAGGCCACATATTTAACAAGACACTTTAATAGCTGCTGTTCTGTAAGAAAGAAAAATAGGGGAAAAAACTTCAGAGCTTAGCATTATTTTATAATTTCCTCTTTTAACGACCCCCTTAGATCATGTTTGCTGAGATCTCTGTTGGTATAAAATGCTCACATGATTATTGACAATAGTTGTTAAATGCAAATATGTTCTCCCAGGATTAGAATGACTTGAATATCTTTATATTCAGTGCACAGTCCCTGCCACTGCCTTTAAATACTCAAATATCCTAGAAGTCTCTTGCAGTCAGTTTGAATTAAATATTGTTAGTCTCTGACTGTAGTTTTGTGTACTTAATAATGGAGAAGCCACCAGAGTCTGAGCAGTTGTGAGCATGTCTTGGGAAACCACACACAGGCCTAGAGCAGCTTCCACATTGGATGAATCCCTGAGAGCAAGAACAGAAAGGAGAGCAACATGGGCACAGAGCTGCTGGCCTTATTTGGTCTGAGATTCAGGGATTGCTCCTGAATTTGTCCATAGACAGCAGGTCTCAGGCACAGGGATGCTCCTGAGGATGCCTGGCTGCTTCCCACAGAGACCTGGGGGGGAAGGTGGCAGTGCTGGGACAGATGAACTGGGATGTTTGCTGCCCAGGCATGGAGGAGGCAAATCCTTCATGGAAGTGGCTGTCCACATGGAAAATGGTCCAGG
This sequence comes from Drymodes brunneopygia, assembly GCA_013400955.1. Lineage (NCBI taxonomy): Eukaryota > Metazoa > Chordata > Aves > Passeriformes > Petroicidae > Drymodes > Drymodes brunneopygia. The sequence continues at coordinate 111,002 of VZTZ01030480.1, read as the reverse complement.
AGAAGCAAGGAGGGGGATGGGCCTGAAAGATGTTTGGAGAAACCAAATGAGTGGATGCAGCAGATACTGTTTGGTATTTGGAGAAGGGAAGATCCTGGGGCCCTGCCTGCATTTCAGCTGACTACATCAACTGTTCTCCAAGAAGGAAATGGGTTCTCAGGTTTTCCCCTGAGAACCAGTTCCTGTTGCTTCATCCAGCTCCCCACTCCAGTGCCAGACAGCAACCACCAGAGCTGGCTCCTCAGCACTCTCCTTACCACGAAGGTGCCTCTGGGAGGGATTCACCCCTGCCTGTAGTGCCCTCTTTCTCTTCCCCATGGCAATTCGTGGTGTTGAACAAGTTCTGCATCACCTCAGGAGGCATCTGTGTGACAGGTCTGCTCCAACTTCTGATAACCAGTGTCACATCAGCCTGCCTCACTGCCTTGGCACCACAGCTGGCTTCTGCACAGCTGCCCTGGGGCTCTTAAAACACTTGGGCATTTTAAGAGAAAACATATTTAAGTACCTGAACCCAAAATGAAGTGGGTTAAGCAACTGGACTCTCAGCATGGGAGAATGGCATTCAGGCCACTCACAAGCCCATGAGACACATTCATTCTTTCTCCAGGCTATGGGTACCTAGTGCAGAAACCAAGTACCTTCTGGAGTCAAATAGGATGGGATTCACCACTGTTTCTTCAAAGACTGGAAAGAGAGAGAGAGAAGACTCCCTCTTTTAAAGTATGGCTGCAGAAGAGAAGGGTCCTGGTTTTCCATTGCTATCTCTCTTCTAAAAATGTTGGTCTAAAACCTGTCAGTGAGGACCAGAAGTAACACTTTTACCCATGGGATCTTGTTGATGCTGTTTGTTTATCTGTCTCCACGGACCTGACTTGGCTTTGGTGGGAAGGGTGTGGGCATGCAAGGACACCTGTCCTGGGCTCACTTCCATCATCTCCTGCTCTCCTGGGGCATAATGGATCCAGAGTATTTGAACCCCGTGACTCAACTGGAGCTTAAACAGAAAAATGGCACCCTCCTGTGGCAATGGTTTTAAAAAAAAATCAAATAAATAGCTGTGACTAAATTCAGAGCAGGGTCTAATCCTATCAGCATGTGTTACTCCTGTGTACACCCACCAAAGGAGGTTTCAAAGGAGGGATGAAGGTGCCACTCTGCTTGTGCAAAAACATTGGCATTTGAGGGCTGGGGCAATGCAGGGAGTGCACCAGGGCAGAGCCACAGGCAAAAAGCCCCCAAGGTCAGGCAGGGAGTCCTGCAGCGAGCTCGGAGGCAACTGTTCAGCTGCACGGAGCCACTCTGGATCCCAAAGTCCACATCCGGACAGCTTCGAGAGCCTTCATCCTTTTTTTGGACTTGGCTCTTTGTCAAAACCATAGGGTACAGTGCCTGCATGGACTTCAAAGGAAGGACACCAAATGTGAGTTGGCCCAGGCAGTTACGACCATTTATTGCCAGCATCTTTCTCAGATACTGCTGCCAAGGGTTAAAATGTTTACATGCCCCCTGATTTTAAATGGACCGGGTTGCATGTCAAATGCCAACGAGAGGGACAGCTGGAGTATCTAAACCAAGAGCTTTGATCTTGGTATCTGTAAAAAAGAGGTCATTTGGTCTCCCCAGGAAGCACAGACATTTAGAAGGTCCCCGTACAACTCATGCAAGTATTTTATTAACAGCAATTTCTGTTCACGTTTAGGTAGGTTTTGTTACTACTTACTAAATTCCTCTTGTATATACATGTATATGCATATAGATGTATGAATATCTGCATTTTTTGTGTGTGTGTATGCATATGTATACACCCATATCTCATGTACACGAATTTGTGTGCTTGTGTGATTGTCTGTTTGCTTTCTAATGTCCAGTATTTGCATGCAGACATGCTGATCTGTCAAATTAATTGCAAAGAAACAACAGTGGTGTAAGAATGATGTTTTATTTCTAAGTCAGTGTTCGCAGAAATAACCTGGAAAGTTTGTCTGTATGAGAATCTTTGAGCAAACCTGCAATTGCAATAGGAGTGCGTGGTGTTTCCAAGAAGATGCAGGCATGAAACACAGACTTCATTGTGCTGTAATCACGTCTGACATTGATTCAGAAGAGAAGAATTCTAAAATACAATATTGCACAGGGGAAATACTTTTATTCTTTAGCGGAGGATTTTGTGGTTAGTTCACAATGCAATTAAAATAGCCACCAGATGTTTATGACTTCAGGCAGCAGTTAACTTTAGTGTCTCTGATCGCTGTCCTTCTCTTCTTTGTCAGAATAAATAAGTATTTTTCTGCACTGGAGGAAAAAACCCTTAATTTTTAAACACATGGGGTGGGGTATGTATTTCCATTTGGCAGTGCTCATGCTGTTCTGTGACAGACTTTTAAGAAATTATAATCTTGAAGTTAAAATGAAATCTCTCTCCAGGATGAAATAAACATATTTACTCAAATGTGAGATGAAATGTACAGTGACATCATTAAACTGAAGTGATTTGTGAGAAGCAGTATTGTAAAAGGCTGTGGCTTTTACAGAGCATATAATAAACATAGAAAGATACTCTTTTTTTCCATTGAATAATAGGATTATTAGTATGCAATTTATTTTAAAAGACACATTTAAAAAGAGCCTGCTGGGCTCCTATTCTGGTAATTTTTTTTAGAGTCTGTTATTTTTATTTGTTTCAGGGCTATTAATTTTGAGGCCACATTATGTTCAAATTATATTTGATTATCAGGCTCAGTAAGTGATCACAGTTTGTGTTCCATCACCCAAAAGATAGTTAATGAATTTAGCTGCACACTAACATTTTGAGAAATAAATTATTGAAGTTCTGCAAAATAAATATTTAAAAAATTAGGTGCAAAAAGTTATAGTGACTTGCCTGGCACCTTACCTAAAGGAGAAGGAGAGATCCAGATGGGGGAAAATGCCCTGAAGTGTCCTAACTTTAAAATGTTGTATTTCAGCTACTCAGTCATGTCTGAGATGATGTGTTGGCAAAGTAATTGATAATTTCAGTTTATAAAATTACAAAATATCTCAGATAATGTGGAAATAGGTAAGAGAAATTTGTATTCATGAGTACATAGCAATTTGAGATAGTAAAATAACAGTATGATCTTCGGAAACAAAATTATGGCATTAGAAAAACCCCACAGAGTGAAAAGAATAAGATAATATCTAATTTTGGGGGTGTTGATAACGTATTGAAGGTCTATGTCCATGCACAGAAACTGGCAGCTTTTCACCTAAACTGGGCTGTGTCATGGATCTGTGTTAATGGGGAACCCTTCAAACAAACAGGGGAAAGGATTTGAATTTTCTTGGTTCTGCTGAGCCCCGATTACTCAAAGATTTGATGTTCAGTCCCTTGATCCAGCCGTGATCCCCAGAGCACAGAGCCACCAAGATGACTGCTCCTCTTGGGAAAAAACCTTGCAAAATTGCAGTGGGTTTGTTCTGGCCGTTATGCACAAGCACATCAGTAACTCCTTGGGGTCAGAGGAGAGGTGAAGTAGTTGGACACCCCCCAAACTCCCCCCACACATTCCCCGGTGGCTGTCAAAGTCTGAAAGCTGCTGCAAAGCATTTCAGCTGGGACAAACAGGCATTTTTCCCACTGAAAGGCTGCTGCTCTCCCTGTTCCCATGTCCCTGTGCTTCTCTGGCAGTTGCTGATGCCAGGAGCCGAGGCTCTGGCTGTGCTCATCAGCTCCAGCCCCATGGGCTCTCCAATGGGGGACTCAGAAACACCCAGCAACTGACAAACAACGGGGTATCAAAGGCTCTGACACCATCCAGAACCACATTCAGCATTAACTCCTCAGTGTCTCTATTATGGCAATCATTCAGATAGAGGGAGAAAGTGGGGGTTTTCAATTTAAATTAAAGTGCATTGTGGTTTTAGGATATGCAAGTCACAGCATGCTGGGTTTGCTGGCCGTGTTGTTTCAGCAAATTTACAGTTCATCCCTCCTGCCACGCTGGAGTGTGGGACTGAGGGTGGGTAGGAAGGACTGCAGTGGGACAAAAAGTTAATCACCCAACAACCAGAAACTGTATTTTGGTAGAATACAAGTGAGTCACATTTACTCAAATCAAGGCATGATGCCAAAATCGAGACCAGCAGGTCAAGAGCAAGTCACCCTCGTGTCTCACTGCAGGCTGCCCGGGGTAATGGAAGGGCTTATTTTGCTCTGTCTCTAATCCTGGAAACTCAAATTAAACTCTGAATGAGCAACAGTACTCCTGAGCATGCAGGTCTTCAACAGTATTATTTACAAAAAAATTGATTTTATTTTTTTAACCAGCTTTTTGTGGCTTAATAATATTTCTTGGTAATAGGGTTCAGGTGTAGAAATATATCACAACACAAATCCCTGCCTCAAACTGCTTTCCAGCCTTGTGTGTACAAACTTCTGTGTCTCAGCCGCCACTGTTCTCTCTCCAAAACTCAAACTTTGTGATATTTTATTTTAAACTTGCTGTAAGTGGTAGTGACTGCCTAAAATCAGTGTCAATCAGTTTAGCAACATCTTCCAGTCAATGCTGCAGAACTGTCCCATTATCATGACAGTACTCTTTTTTCCTTGCTTAGCTCCCTTGTTGAATTTTTTTATTAATTTCCAGCATGAATTACTTATTGTGATCAGAAGAGAATTATGTAACTTGATTCAAAGCTGGTATTTCCCTCTGTCATTTCTCTTATCTGTTCTGCAAAAAGTTCCTTATTGCTTTATTATAAGAAGTTAAATAGTAACACCGGATTCCACAGCCCGAACTTGTTCACTGCGTACTCTGTTTTATCATGTCCTTCCTTCTCTTTGACCCCTTCTTGCTTGTGGTTTTCATTTTCACTTCAGCTTTAGGGTCTGGGGCTTGCAGACACTCTCCACTCAGACTTTCCCCCTGTGTCAGTGGCACTGCTCAGATGTGCAAAGTAACTCAAGTACTTGAGCTCTTGGAGAGCAGGACATGAACCAGCAGTAATCTGAGTGTAAACCAACCAAGCGGGCTCCAGGAAAGCTTTTCTGAGCCACAATGATTTCAACGTGCTAAAATTCACAAAATGCAAGGCAGATGTGCAGTGATTGGGAAATGCTGTTGGCCATGAGATAAGAGAGCTGTGATAACTTCTGACCCTCCTTTTGATGTTCTCCGTGCGTCGCCACGCTGCTAGCAGGGTCACCTAATGCAAAACAATAAATAATCAGGGAGATAGAATGCAACTGGGCAGCATTCAGCAATGGTTTGGAAAAGCCTGTTTTCAATGATTTGAAAAACCCTGTTTTCAGCCCACTGGAAGCTGTAGCAAGGCTGTTTGTGCAACAGCCTCCCTGTTGCCCAGAAACAGCACATGAGACTACTGAGCGTCTGCAGAAATTCAGATCTGGTTTGTTTGACTTGGATGTGCAGGAAAACTGACTTTTAAATGTTACTTCAGCTTTGAGTCAGTGATTACCCGGGTACTTTTACAAGCCTTGCCTGGAAATGGGATGTTAATTGTTGTTGATGAGTCTGTCCACCTGAGAAAGCTCTGAGGGGCAGAACTCACACAACATAATTCCTCCTCGATGTCTCCAGAGTCTGCCCCGATGACCCTGGTGTCTCTAACATTTAAGAGCAGTGGTACCCAATCTGCTCCTTCAAACCTCAGAGCTTTCTTCTCAGTCCAGGACAGTAGCCAATTTCTGTTCTCTCAGTCCCATGGGATTTTTGGAATGGAGTAAAGCCAGGGTTCATCTCTTTCTGACATCTTTGGCACAGGGAGAGGACCCTGATGGGTACAGGGCTATGGGATACTGAATAGGGAAAGAAGAGTTTGGATATGGAGCTGGAGCTCCATATTCCTGTGTAGTTTAATCCATGGTGTAGCTGTAAGTAAAGATGTACTGAGCTGCTGTGTCTTGATGGCATTTTTTTTTTGTGCATTGACAACTTCTGTACCATTTGCTCCAGTTAGATTTTCACTGACTTTTCCTCTGCTACAGTAGCTTAGAACCTAATGTTATGGCTTATCTTTGCAATCCATCAATAACGTTCACCTGTAGGGGATGTTCCATAGTAGCTTCCTATGGGGGTCCCAGGTAAATACACAAAAAGAACTAAAAAACTGCATTAAAATATTCATATTTGGGGTAGAGAGATGACAAATTTTAAGCAGTTTGAAAGATAGGGGAGCTTTGTATTTTGCTTTAGGGGGTGATATCTGCCTGAACATGTGCTCTGGCATTATTCACATGGAAATAAAACAACTTTAAGACCAAGTTTTTGTGTCATAGCTGATAACCCCATTTAGCTCTAGTTCACCAGGCTTCTTGTGCACAGTACAAAGTCAAAACTGATGCACAGGGCATTATTCCCCAAGTTCCTCCAGCTGTCAAAGTCACCACAAGGCTGTATTATGCCATGAGTTTCTTAATCTCATCCTCAACTAGAAGGGCCACATAACGGGTGGGATTTTTCACCCAGCAGTAAATGCCACTGGGGCTTGGCTGCTTCTGGCCAAGAGGAAGGGCTAACGAGCTCAGAAGGGCTAACGGGCTCAGAGACAAGAGCCCCCTTGGAAAATTCCCTGTGAGCAGCTGCTCAGCCATGGGGGCATCGGATCCGGAGATCAAAGCTGGCAGTGCATCCCATGAGGAGGAGGGCAGTGATTCAGCCAACCACCCTTATGGCCAGCAGCCCCTACAGAGGAGCCCTGTCCGTACTGCCTGTGCCCTGGGAAACAATTCAGCTGGACAACATTGCATTCCTCACACTGAGATGTTCTTTTAGTGTTGTTCTAGATCAAATTTTTCACTCTGGACACAGTGTCCATATGGCAATGCATTTCCAAACTCATTTCTGCAAGATATCAAAGTTTTTCTGATGGAAGTAAGGTTTGCCCACTCTTGGGCTCATGGAGCTTCATATTCCCAAGTCTAAAATCTTCATCTCACTGGTGAAGCAATTATTTCAGCTCAGTCATCCTCCAGAGCTGGAGACTGAGGTGCCTTTTCATTGACCCACTGTATCACCTTCATTGCGCTGCTCCCTCCATTTGGGGTGAAATTTATCCTCTTTATCTGTTGCTTGAGTTAGTCCCCAGCCCTGTGGGATGCAAAGACCTCTTTCAAGAGTAAAGGTGGTTTATAATGGGTTATGACATCTGGGCCAGGCCAGGGGTGTGCTGCTCTTTCTGGCCGCATCCAAACAGACCTCAAATTGAAAAAAAAAATAAAGCAGAGGGGAAAAAAATCCAAACAAAAAAAATCTTATTATTTACAGTGAAGAAATCTCCTATGGCATGTTATTGAAGCTGCAGTTAAAATCACCTGGGTTATTGCTCTTTACACTGGTTTTACTCCTGCTCAGAATTTGTTTGCTCATTGCCCAGAAATGGTGGCCTCAGACACACACAGGCCCACTGTCACTTTTAGTTCATTTGAAATGGCCTTGGCAAAATGAAAAGACAGTTGAAAGGCACCTCTATCTCCTGTCACTGTTGCTATTAAGGGACACGTTCTGTACAGTGTCCAGCCCATGTTTTAAAGCTTTTAAAATGTTCTTTGTCATTACGGTGCTACTGTTGAGTTCAGAGAAAATTCAGCTGAGGTGGGATTTAAGAATCTAATTAACAAGAGTCCCATTTTGTATAGAAAACACGGTAGAGGCGAAAAATTAATGTCATTTTTATTAAAAAAAGCTCACTGTACATAGAGAAAGAATGTGTACTTATTTGCAAATCCGAATTGCAGTACTGGTAACTTGTATTATTACTGGCAGTGAAATTAATATTTTCCCCCTGAACAAATACTACTTAAAATTGCAACTCCAGTATCTGAACAATTTTTAAAAATTCTGATCAAGATTATTCTTTCTTTTTAAGTTAGTAACTTTAAAGAAGTAAGCCTTTTGAATCTTTATATAAGAGAGTTTTCCAGACAAAAAATAGAAGAATTGATAGATGTTTGTGGTCAGATTTTATTCCTACAGTCATGACGAATCTATTTCTTCTGTCTTCATTGGGACCAAAATTTAGAAGCAACCATAAAAGTTACAATGTTTCCCCCTGTGAATGGAAATCTTTGTTCTACAGAGGATTTGTAGATCAGACTGGAATAATTTTCAACTTAAATTTATTTAACTATCTAGCAATTAAGGAATAGCTTCTCAAATGTGCTTTTTATATTTAATTCTATTTATATCTTTTTAGATTTTTAAAATATAAAGGCAGACTTTGGAACAAGGAATGTGAAAAATGGTCACAGTAAAGGTTTGCAAGTTGAACTGTTGAATGTATTAATTATTCTGTGCCTTACTTTCATTCTAACCTTATTCCTGTGGAAGATAAAAATATTTCAGGATTCTCATAAAAGTTGAACCTGGTCTAAGTTAATAAAAGTTAGATGAAAATTACAAAATTATAATCTGATAGAGGATAGTTTTGTGTTCCCATGACTTTTAATAAGCAGGAAAAAAAATTAAACTCCACTCAAGTTCTATACAGTCTTATGATAATCACAAGAAACGTGGCAGTGGCAAATGTAAAATTTATTCCTACATGTAATAGCTAACAATATTACATATAATATATGCAGAATTATACTATGTAAAAATATTATAATTTGAAATTAGCAATATAGAGCTAACCACAGAAAATTATTTTTACATATTTGTTCCAATATTTTTGAGAATATATCATTAATCCATTATTATAATTATATTCTTATTATATAATAATATAATTTTATATATCAGAAGAAAAATATTATTATATATTTTATCATAACTATATGTTATATATATAAAATTTAACCACATAATTGTGTTTGAATCGCTTATTACTTTTCAATATTTTTCTATTTCAATAACTATAATATTTGCCATATTATTTTAATTTATATTTTCATATTATTATTATTATTATTATCCTCTTCAATTTTGAGGAATAGGTTAATTTTTTAGTAGCCTGTGTTTACCATAAGCTTCTATATCTAGGCCATATAGCATTAGTATTTTTTTCCATAAAATTCTATAATTATAGGAAGGAACTTTCCTTTATTTTGTGACATAATGTTACCTTTACTGAATATATGTAGTGCCCTACATGGGCTGGCAGAGTCTGATTTATGCCATGTGGAGTTTTCCTGATCTTGCTTGTAAGAAAAATACACTCTACACTGCTCCAGCCTTTTTCAGCTTTTTATTTTTTACTTTTGTAACAAATTATTTCAATAGTATGGGAGAGTGCACACACACCTTTCTATTCTTTCACACGTACTCAGACAAAGAAAGATTTAACAGAAGACTAAATCAGGAAAGGTAAATTTAAAAATCAATAAGATTGAACTATGTCTGTTTTATTTTATGTTCTATAAGTAACTAAAAAAAGTCTGAAAGTATTTTTAAAATGAAAGCAATTATGCACAGAGTTCTTAATTCCAGTTTTTTCTGTTTGTTATTTTATTTCTAAACTTTGGTGCAGAACTTCATCAATAAATAAATTTAGTAACATCACAAATTTTCACTTCTGAAAATGAAAGCCCATCCCTCAATCTTAATACATTATTTAAGATCTGTTGCATTCTGGCCCCCTTTCCTAAAGGTATTCATAAATATGTGACCAGCTATTAACAAGAACTGAAAATCCTCTGGCTCATCTTTGGTGAGCCCAAAGGCCAGTGATCACCTTAAAAGAAAAATCCCAAAAATTGAAGCTTTCACTAGAAATAAACATCAAAGCTTTTGATTAAAGAATGGCTTTGGGTCTATTGAGGAAGGGAAATAGTGGCTTTGTCCCTCCTCTCTGAGGTCAGTCGCGATCATGGCAGTGTTCACATTTTATTCCCATTTCCAGTACTCTGGACCACTCTGCCTGGATTTTGTCCAGCGTCCTTTTAAGCTTGACTGGTATAAGGTGAATATCAATGCAAATAAATTCAAGGGCAAAAGCATGGGGCAGTGACATGTCCGCAAAACAAAAAATAAGACTCTACAACAGCTGTGTGGTATCAGTTTTGCTCGATGCTGCAAAGACCTGGGGCATTACGCAAGCTGACAAGAAAAGATTTGATGCATTTGATAGCAGGTGTTTAGGAGGGATCAGTAATGTCAAGTGGCATCACTATGTCAGGAACATCGAGTTTCAGGAGAGAACAAGAAAGGAGAAGATTGTGGACTTCCTAACAAGGCAGTGACTTCCATGGTTCCACCACTCCGTGAGCATGGAGTGAGGCTGGAGGGTAGGGGAATGTCTTGTGAGCTGGGTTTGCTCCTCTTGGCTTCCCAGCCCAACCTGAGGTTCATCAAAGGCTGGGGAAGACAGTAGAAATCTCCTGTAGATTTTGACTTAACTTGTCTGCTGAGGATGAAAACGTCTTGGGGCAAGGACTCTTCTGCTTCTTCATGGAGTAGGATATGGTCAGTATTCACTGACCCAGTTGGGGAGGTGAGGAGGGAAAGAGGTGAATGGGAAAATGAAAATAAAAGACATCTCTCCAGCAGGAATATTCACATGAATCAAGGATTTCCCAACCAGGCCTCCAGGGTTTTGTAATGAAAACTTAGACCATGCAGACAAAATGGGCTTTAACGGACTCTGCAGAGCCAAAATCTACAGCAGCAGGCTCAGTCGACTCCAACGACCTCCCACAGATGTGAGAGCATAAAAGTCCCCTGTTGTTCACATTTTCTCTCAGAAACAGCCTTTCTGCATGTGACTGAAGAGCATCTCTCAGTAAAACACAGCTCAATGAAGATAACTTAAAACAGATGGGAGCAAGAAATACTAAAGCCAGGCCATATGGGTAGAGTGGACCTGTTTGAAGCAAGTGCAGCCAAATGGATTATGATGTAGTAATGTGTGAAAGAGGTTGCACTATTGTATGGACTATCTGTAAGTGGAATTTTTTCATGATTGAATCAAGAAAAGGAAATGTTCTCTATCCAAATATTAATAAGAACCATACTTCAAAAATATCCATGTTGAGTTCTTGTATCAAATAATGTCAAACATAACTCACTGTCCAAACTAAGATCTTACCTTTTTGTTATTTATTTTTGAAACTCTTACTGAGGTTTTAAATATTCTCCTTAAATCTGCAGCTGCTGAAGTTTATTTTTTTTATTGTGGGTTTTTTGGTGATTTTTTTTTAATTTACAATGTTATTAGGCTTCAAAAAATGTAGGTAGCAACTACAAAGAGCCATTAAAGTAAAACCTTAAAATCTTTGTTTTTGAGCTAGAACGTTTGCTTTACTTTTCCATGAACAGTCTAGGATAGCCTTCCAAAAATAGACACAACTAAAATATAATACTTCTAGTGGTAAAAATGTTATTTCTCTGCAATATTCTAAGCTGCATTTTAAAAGTCAGCACAGGAACACAAATCAATGATTCCACAAACAGAATCTATTACAAAATGAATTTTAAACCAACAATACTTACCCCAAGCTATTTTCAGTCGAAAGTTTGGCTCTAGTGTCAACTGAAAGAAAGTGAAAATATTTATTCAGGCAGCTAAGTGGCCTATCAAACACCCAGCATTTGGGAGATCTCATGACAGAGCAAACACTCACATGAGTGTGAGGACAGCACTGCATTTCAGCAGCACCACAGCGTGCCAGAATGAGACCTGGGTAACACCAATGACATTTAGCAAATTACTGCAGAAAACTGATAAGGGCATGATCCTTTTTTATGCTGAAGATCATGCATAATGCCTGCTGTGCCTCTGCACCTTTTCATAAATATAGAATGAGAGCTTGTGGCAATACGCTGACAGATGCCACGGAGCAAGCAATGATTCCCCCTGCCCCAGGCCTGGAAGCTGTACCTGGAAGCCTCCTGGTGCAACACTGTGGCTGATCCCACAGCTCAGGAGGTCACATAGCAACTGTGCAGGACAGAAAGTTGGATGAAGAGCTGAGATTTGAAGGATGAGATTAACTCTTACTGTATTACGTGGCAAAACACAACGGGGACTTGTTTAGGCAGTGTGTGGTCCTGTGCTGCATGTAACTCTGTGTGTGTGTGTGTGTGCATACAAATACAGAGAGAGGGCTCAAGAGATAGTGTGCTAAAAAGCTGGTTTAGAGAAATTTATAGAGCCAACTTTGGCACCAGGAGATGATAATTACTATTAAAATATCTTCCATGTGTGTCCAGGGAGGAGCTACTCCTGAAACAAGAAGAATTGAGAGAAGCCTCTTTCTTACACTAAGACTGGATCCTGACCTAGGTCATTTGGGGCCTTTCCCACCAAAAGACCCTGGAGACAGGACTCCAGCCAATGGCAGCTAGATAATGGCATGTGATTAATGCATGGATGGACAGTGGCACATGAATAATCTCCGAGAGAAAGTACATGGATCCCCTGCTGAAAGATGGGATGAGAAGGGGACCACCTTCCTGTTGTGTGTCAGCCCCAGAGGATTTGAGAGTTTCAAGATCTAACAGATAAATTATCTGAAGGACTGTCAAGCTCATGGAGGTGTTTCAGTGACCCCATGCTCTGCTCACACCAGTGCTTGACCCTTTGGCTGAGTGAGCGTGATAGGGGTTGGTCTGCAAGGTTCACCAGCAGAGGCCCATCTGCCAGGGGAACACAAAACACAGCACAGAGGTATCACTTCAGCACCCTCTAAACTCCAAGATTATCATTAGGAAAAGCACATACACAGATGCATCAAGGTCAAGTACACTTTTCCCTATGTATTCAATAGTGATGGCAACTGTCTAATATTTAATCTGAATGTCCTGGTAAATGTTCATGATTATGGCGAGTAGAAGATTTCCTAAATACCTTTTTCTTCACAAGAATTATCTGGATCTTCTCCTCTCTTATATTCAGGATAAAGCCTTCTCTCCCAACTCTAGGAGCAAAAAGGCCAAAACATTGTGCTAGCAGGAAATAGAATCATGATCTGGGTATATTTCAGATGTATATTCAGGGGTGAAGCAAACCAATACAAAAATTAGTGGTAACAGCAGCTTTGCAATTTTAGCATGTTGTTCATGTCATTTACTGTTATCCCATTTGAAAATTATAAGTGCAGTGCTGTGCAATTGTCTCATGCCATAGCCTCTGTTTTTCCTGACCACTCTTCTCCTCCAAACATTCATGGGAGGGCAGGGGCAAGAGCACCTCTGGGATTAAGAAAACAACCATGACTGTACTTCTGCACAGAATGACAGCAGCCCTTTCTGGGAAGTGATTGCACAGCATTTCTCACAGAAGAGGCAGCACACCATTTTGTCTGGGTTTTTGTGGTATTCCAGATCATAGGATGGATGTAGCATGGCAGACTAAGTGCAGTGTTCAGTGCTAGAGTTTCAAGTTAAGGTGCAATTGTCTAGGTAAGAAAGTCTGAGCATCTTGGCCACAGCCAGCTGTTTCCCAAACTATACAAACCCCTCTGACTGGGAACAACTCTCTATGGACTCTATTTTTGCTGGGGCAGAGAGTTAAGATCAAATCCATGAATGGCCTCATTCACAGCAGAAGATTTTTGTGGCAAAAGATTTTGCTGAGGCAAAAAGATCTTTAGAAAGAAGAGTGTGGGTCTCCTCCATGTCTCTGTGTTCTCATGAACTTGGCAGAAGGAAGGAAAAGACTAGACTTAGATTATGACTTATATTTATATAGCTTATAACTGTTAGAGCTAGTAACTTTTCTTTTGTTAGAATAACACTGTTCTGTCAAAACAAAAATTCTTCTGACAAATTTAACTTGTTTAAGAAGATTATAGAAACTTTTAAAACTATTTTATCCGTTATACAAAGAGGAAATAAAAGCATATTTGAGCTATGCTTAAATATGATTGGCTCAGGTGATGGGCAACAGGGGTGGGGGGTTTTTATCCAAGCTGGAATTTCTAAACACATCTTTTAAATTCTGATTGAGAATGGAAACAGGATCTGAAATGGCAGAATTTTCCACAGGATAGAAACTCCAGTTTTGACTTAGCCCCAAGACAGAAAAGAAAATGAAAAGTCACAGCAAAACAAAATTTAAACTCTCATAAAGAATAAATCCAGGCACTTCAGACCTCAAGCAATTTTTAGGTGCAAGGGGAAACCTTAGAGGTGTTCAGGTCTCTTTCAAGAGCACATGTCCAAGAAGATGCCATTTTTCCCTCTTGTACTGACTGTCCCTGCTGCTGCCTCAGAGGGACCTTGGTGACTCTTTGCTACTGCATTGTTTTCAGAGAGTACTTGTGAACATAAATTCCATGGAGCTTATGGAAAATGACCAGGATTATCAGTCCTCAGGCATGCAGTGTGTTCAGGTAAAGAAGGAGCTGACCTGTTGTGGCTGATTTCAATGGGGAATTAACAGACCTGGGTGTATAAGTCATCCAAACAATACCTGGCTCACCATCAAAGGTAGGGGAGGAGGGGACAGGAAGGGCAAGGCTGGCAACATTGGACACCAGAGCAACTTATAAAGGTCTCAAAGGGGGAGTTTCCTTTGTTCCAAAGAGAAATCTGGCTGATCATGACAGCTCCTATGGATTTACAGTAGGTAGAGGTTCATGCCTCCCCTGCACCAACACAAGTTTTATTCAAAATTATCAGCAAGAAAAAACCCATGGTTGCTCCTTCACACTGTGGGTAGTGCTGGCAGCCCAGTGGTGCAGCAGTGGTCAGTTTGATGATTGCTGGCAAAGTCACCAGTGCTTGCTGGCAAAGAAAGCAATGTGGGGGAACATCCTCCACAGCCAACTTCATAGAATCACAAAATGGTTTTTGTTGGAAGGGACCTTAAGCTCCATCCACTTCCACACCCCCAGTCCCAGAGAGGGACACCCTGTATCTGTCCCATCCAACCTGCTCAAAGCCCCATCCAACCTGGCTTTGAACACTGCCAGGGAGGGCACTGTAGCCAAATACTGCTTTCTCTTTTGTCCTGGCCATGAAAGACTGTCCCACAGGAGCTTAGGATTTGGGCTTGCAGTTCATCTTCTAGATAATGGTGTTTGGCATATGATGGGCACAGAAACCTGGCTCTTCCTCTTTTGGCTTCCCTAGTCACATCAAGTTTTTGTTTAGAAGTTAATCACTCTAATTTGTGTTCAAAAAACTCTGTATTTTCCAAGTTTGAAAGCTTTTCAGTCCTCTTTAGGACATTCACCATAGGAACAGAAGTGTTCCCCTCTACCTCCAATCCACTGGCAATTTGGAGTCCTTCTTGCATATATTTTGGACCTTTTCACACTGAAAAATTCTACTTCTCTTTCCATGAGACATTTTTATTACAGACCTGATCCTCTTCACCTTCAAGGCAAACTCAGGAGAAAAAAATAATTCCAAACCAGTCTATACAAAAAGAGCCACGTTATTTTTCTAACATAAGGTTTTCCATGTTGATTTTCACTGAAATACTGTGCAACTTTTTCAGTTCATTTCTGGCACTGAGATGAGATACCCTGTTTAGAGCAGGAACAACTTGCATGGAACATGCATTTCTATTAAAAAAATCTTCCAGGGTCAAAACTTCAGTGCTCCTAAAGTACTTAGGAGCTCAGTTGATCTCATTGCTATTCCCTCTGAAAGCTAAAATAATTATATTGAATATATACATATTCCATAGCCAACAAGTGGGATCTGTCATTTGCTGGGTCTTTATTGTCTTTCAGACACAGAGAGAAGCCAAAACTTGTGTTCAGATCAGCATTGCAGCAACACAACGTGCACCTCAGCCTGTGCTCTGGTGGGAAAAGGGACTGTGAGCCTGGAGGATCACCAGGTTCAAAATAAAGGTTGCCTGTCCTGAGGATTCACAGTCTAAATAGTTCAGCAGTTGTAAAGGAGGGGGAGGTGTTGTTTTTAGTGAAATCCAAGGTGGCAGCATCCTTGGAACGCGACTCTTGTTTGTACAACGGAGCTTTTACACCAACATTTGCACGGCTCAGCTTCTCCTCTTAAGCTTTTAAGACCTTGACCTGCTTTGCAGCGATTTAAAGGGCATTGGTGATTTTACTCCCCGAGCTTCTCCTGCCACGCGAAGCAAATCCCGCACGGAGCGCGCAAGTGCCTGTCTGGGATGTGGGCAAGGAGCACACGGCAGGGGGGGAGAGGGTTTTATCAGATGAATGTTGGGCTGGGCACATAACATGAATTATGAATTATGCAGGCAGCCAGAGGAGTGCCACGAGCCCCGCGCCGCCCCGTCACACCCCCTGCTTATGCCCCTTCCCCTTGCAGAAAGGGCTATTTTAGGAATGTTTGGGAGAGCTGAAAAGTATTTAATTAGGACTATTTTTTACCATCCTGTTAATAAAGTAAGGGACCTTAATTGCTTTGGTCTATCACATGCCTTCATTCTGGCCAAAAATAGACTGCTCTGTTCATAAGAACATTACAACTGTAAATTCTGATAACTTGAGAACCAGGAATGAGCATCGATATCTAAAAATGTCCCTTTTTGACAGCACTGAGAGGCAAGGGCTAAATCTGGATATGAAGCTATGGCATTTTTTACTATAAACAAATGCTGTCAATGACTGAGTGCTTTGATCTGCTGGACCACGAGCCAGAGTAGATTTGTAGGGAAATATTCCAATGACAAAGCACTGGCGAGAGGGGAAGGGACAGGGCTCAGCTGGGAGCCTATGTGTTGCCAGGTCAAGAAATTAGGGGGTGGATTGCAGATGAAGCTAGGAAAGAATGTGTTCTGAAGACATTTATCAGAGCCTACCTAGGACGTGAGCTTTTTTTAATATTTATTCACCCCCTCAACAATATATTTATTTATTTATACATATACATGCTTATATATGCATATATATACGTGAAAACATGTGTGATGTCCTCCTCCCTGCAGTGCCACAAAAACAAATTTTCAAATATTTATAAATAAATGTATGCTATTAATATAGTATATATAAATAAATGTCTCTGTGATTGCCTTTTATCTACTAGATCTATGAGTGAAACCATCTCCACCAAGGCTTACACCAGGAGCACAGTGGCACAATGGCACCCTCTGTTGCCCTGCACGATTCCTTTGGTGGCTGCTCCCACGTGGATGTATTAACTCCTGAAAACATCTGTGCACCATCTTCTCCAAATCTGACTCCTTCCTGCTCAGCTTGCTTGTTTGTTTGGAGTTATCCTCTGTTATTTGCCTTCTTAATAAAATCCAATTTGTTCTTCGAGCCTGTACTGGAGGAGATGGCAAATTGTGAAATTAATGAGCAGAGGAAGCTGTGAGAGCCTGGATTGCCGCACTCACTTTGAGAATAGCAGCCTCTGTCCCCGTTTTGTCCTCCCTAACAGAGCTAATGACAGCTTCCTGCAACAGTGGCATTAAACACTGAGCTCAGTCCTGCAGAATAGTGATCATTTCTGGGAGATGCTGTGTGAGACGGCGCCCGGCGCTTCCTGGAAAGTGATTAGTCCTAATGAGATCAGGTTGTCCAACTCTCATGCCACTAATTAAATCACAACTTCTCCTTCTTCTTTTTTTTTTCCAGTTACACAAAAGCTTGATTCATGAATTAAAATACATAGTGATTCTGATTGTAACTCTGATCCGCTGTGTGTTCATAATTAAGCAATCAGTTCCTTTTATGAATTGAAAGAAAATTCCTTCTGGGGCATGGTGAGTTTTCACTCCTAATCATATTCACTTACATCCATGTGACTACACTTTAATTGCTCATTAATGGGATGACACACAACCACCTTGTTCTTGCTGGACTTTCCTAATTACGACATTTTTGAACTGTAAGGACAGCAAACTCTTCTCATATACTCATTTTTTCTGTCCTTTATCTTCCCATACTCGGCCATATTACTAAGAATAATCAAACTCTCCTGCTCTAACATTATAATTAATGACTGATTTTACTGTGTTGGCATAAGAAAAATTAGATATGTGCTTTCCATTATTGCTGATATGACTGCCTACTTTCCCTGGTGGAATCTGAAAAAACGATCAAACACTTTACTTACAACTGATCACATAGGAATGATCAGTCAGAAATCATCAAATGTTGTCAACATCAACAGATTTTCATTTTAAAAAATGTTGTCTTCGATAGGTGTTTTCTAGATAAAATCTTCAAATCTTCCAGATAAAGTCTTCAAATCTTGATATAAAAGAGGAGGTGAAGAGAAATTCAGAGCGAAAGCAAAAATCTGGCATAAGAGTCAGTTTGGATTTTGCATGTACATAGTAATTTTTCAGAATCTATGCCACATTCACTTGCTTTGATACAAAGATGTTATCAAGAAGTCAAACTGAGTTTTATCCCAGGCCTCATAAAAACAAGCATGTTTGACAGTTGTGGGAAAGAAGGGGGCTCAAGATGGATCTATTGTTCATGCAGAAAGATCTCATTTCAAAAGTTAAATTACTCGTAATGATTCCATGTAATTTGTTATTTGAATCCCCTGCAGTCCCACTTTCCCCAGACAGAGCTGGATGATGGGAGATGGTAAGGACTTTACTTAAGCTTTTTGGCTTACAGTAGATCTCTTCTGAAACAAGTTCTGATTGCTGCTGAACTAGATACGTGCTTTATTTTCTTTTAAAATTAAACCTGCAGGTTTCAGAATTCAACAAAACCCTTTCTTTTCTGATTTTTACTTTGATTTTGTTAAAAAGACACCCAACAACACAATGCAAAAATGCCAAAGAAAAGTTTCTCTGAAACAAAACCAAGTCCAAAATAGCAGTATTTTAAAAGCAACACATTTCAACAGGACGGAAATTCTTTCCCCTTTTTATTTTCTTAAACTAAACTGCTGACAAAATCAATACATTTTCTGAAGTGTTTCATTTTGACCAAATTTGCATGTACTGGTAGAATAATGCACCCACCGAACTGATTATGAGTGGCTGAGACTGCATGTTTTTCTTTTTTGGGCTAAGGCCCCTACAAGTCTACCAAGACTGACTTAGTCTTTCCTGAATAGAGAAATTATTCTATTTAAGACAAAAAACTCCAAACCAAAGAACATACAGAATTGTTTTGACTCTCATCCAGAAAGATAAGAAGTGTCTGGTAAAAACACAACACAGAGATAGAAATTAATGGGTACAGCCTACTTTAGGCAGTGTGTTTGGAATTCCAAAGCACCATGTAAAGGATAGAGATGAAGAAAAAGGTGGATTGTCTGGAGACAAAGATGCATAAGAAGGACAAGATTTCTGACTGGAAGCTGACTGGAAGCTGGTGAAAGAAAGGCAAGGAGGGAATCCCAGAATCTACAGGCCTGTTTGTCTCACTTCAGTGCCTGGTAAAGTTATGGAGAAGATTATTCTGGGAGGTGCTGAAAAACACCTGAAGGACAACACAGTCATCAGTCACAGCCAGCACAGTTTCATGAGAGGGAAGACCTGTTTATCAAACCTGAGTGCCTTTTATGGCAAGGTAACACACCTGGTTGATCAAGGGAAGACAGTAGATGTAAAATTTTTGAATTTCAGTAAACCTTTTACTACTGTCTCTCATAGTGTCCTTCGGGGGAAAACGTGCATGCCATTGATGGATAAACTCACCATTTTGCTGGGCAGTCACCAACCATGTGAGGTTCAACAGGAGAAATTCTGCACCAGGGGTGGGAGAACCCTGGATGTACAGACAGACTGGGGAATGAGAGGCTGGAGAGCAGCTCCAGGGAAAGGGACCTGGGGGTTCTGATCAATGGCAGATTGAACATGAG
>VZTZ01030480.1:0-91234 GCA_013400955.1 Drymodes brunneopygia | reverse complement strand
TGTGAGTGCCTTCCAACTCAGGATATTCTGTGATTCTTAGCAACTCTGTGAAAGGCCTAACACAATAGGCCAGGAAACCAAAATAGGCCAGAGTGCTGCCTGTCCTAAAATAAAGACAGATTCGGAGCAGGTGACTCCTGTTTTCCCACTCATTCACAAATATTTTGTTTAGCTACACAGATCCCCTGGAAGTGGGGGGCATGTTGTCAGGTCAGAGGACCTGCTGTTGGGTTATATCATTGTTATGAGAGTCATGCTGCTAAGGAGCTTTGAGTTGTACCCCATACAGAGAATAGTCTAAATAATCTGTGACTCAAAGCATCTCTCATCAGGGATCACTGTGAACACGAGCAATTTCAGCTGACCCAACAAGCTAAACACAAACATGTCAAGATCTCAATAGCACCAGAACATTTGCTTTCAATATCCTGAGTGTGAAATCAGGGCCAATGGGCAGCATTTATTTGGTAATGGTTTTGTTTGCCAGATGTTTCTTTCTCTAATTTTACTGCAGAGCACATATGGGTGTGTACTGGAATTAAAATGGTGATAGGAAAGAGCCCAGTAGCCAGCTCCTGGTTTATTGCAGCAGCATAAACTGAAGTGATTTTCAAGACAAAAGTCATTACTCCACATTTGCATGGATGTGAGGTATGAATCCAGCCCATTCTCTTAGGGGAACTTCTCCTGTAAACAAATAAATTAACCTTTGAGCCCTTTGAAATTAAGTTTTGAGCATGGTAGGGCAAGAGAGAGCAAGGACTACAAAGCTCATCTCTCCCTCAGGCTGAAGGTTGTGCCTTCCAGAGGGAGAAAGCAAAGTGCACCTCACTACCCACTGCCCCAGGTGTTGAGGCTGAACATGAGTGATCCTTCTGAAGCTACCAGGAGCCCAGAGGGAACCACAGTCTGCAGGAGACACCCAAAACAAGGAGCACAAACAGGTAAAACTGCAGGTGAGATGAAGCACGGAGATGCTTTGCCTGGGACCTTGGCAAAGCTCCCCACCCATACTCCCTCCCCAGCCATAGCTACAATGCACTGCAGGAATGTGTTCTTTGATGTAAACCATTTTTTCAACAAGTAACTTAATTTTTAAATTATAATTTCTTTTTGGACAGCAGCAGTTGTCCAGATGGACACATTGAATGTGAAAGCTGAGTAATGCTGGGACCAGAGAAAGGTTTCTGACTTTAAATGAGCTGCACTTACTGAGTTATGTGTCCCTATCAAAGGTATTTTGCAAGGAAATAGAGCTGACACACTGTTACACTTCTATCAAAGTATCAAATGTAATTTTATAGATAATTGCTGCTGTAACATATTCTGTGAAGAAACTAGATCAGGAATACTGAGACACAGCTCAAAATGATAATGTGTCTTTCCCCTCAGGTTGTCAATAGATTCAGAGCAGGAACAGTGCCAGGTTAAAGCAGAGCAAATATTTGCAGTGCAATATTTTATTCACCAGAAAATTCCTCAAGTTTCTCATAGATAATTTTGGCTGATAAAGCATTTCTTTAACTGCAAAGTTTTATTTGAGTGCTTTTAGAAGCACTACTGAGTGTGAGCCCAGAAGGACAGACTGGGGTTATTTTTAGAATGCTAACTCCCAGATAAAACCAGAGCATTCCTTTAGCAATACAATTTTTTTAAGTCTTTGTAGATTATTTGCTAGTTGGTTGTGGGGGAGATTGTATATGGAATGATTTGTCCATGATAGAGATAGCCTTAAACCAAAATCTCAGATACCAGCACTTTGCATCCAGTTCTCCCCTTTTTCCTTTTATTGGTCATAATCCTGGGAGGACAATTCCCCAGAATCTGGAGGGAATTTGGGTCTGAATCTGAAATTAAAGTAAGGTTCATCCACTGAACACATACTCTTATTTACCAAAGGAAGCCAAGCTCAAACCACATCATGTTGAACTTTGGCCATATATTTTATAAGATATGACTTCAAATGCAAGAAGGCATGCCAGCTTAAGAAAATAGCACTCTTTCCTCCTTTCAAACAGATTTTCTTTGCTTTTCTAGGGTTTGCCCTCTTCACTGCTCAAAGGGTATGTATTCAGTTGATAAATGGGAGACCTTTTCCAGATAGAGTCCATCTTGGCTACACTCACACCATTAAAAAATGTAAATACAATTTGTAAGGGAATCCAAAATTTTCTAGGAATGCTTAAACCTTACAGGAGTGTCAAATTCTTCAGACTGAGCAGGGTCTGTCCAGATGGCTTAGCTGGGATATGCGTGCTCACCTCACCAGAGGAAACCCAAACTAGAACTTAGGAGGGTTTATTAGCAAATCCCACACACACTGAGCTATCCTTATAAATACCAAAGGAATTAATTTATAGGGTAGCCCAGAGTACAAAAAGAGGAATGCACTGGTTTTTCCACAGATGTGAGAAAATATTTCTCCACCAGTTGTTATTACTTTGAGATAATATAAATTACTCCTGGCTTCTACAAATGGGTTCAGTGGCAGAGGCAGTCAATCAAGTAGGGCCTTGCTCTGGATTTTAGCAGCACTTTAGGACAACAAACACAAATGCTTCACTTATATTTAAGATGGGATTCATTGATGTGGCCATGCTATTTCATACCCATAACTTAAAACCAGCTTTTTAAAGTAGACACTCAATAAGCTTTCTAGCTGCAGAGGATCCTACATGACCCCTTAAAGAACATGAAAACTCCACCAGAACAAGCTCCTTTCTGTTCATTCTTGATATTATTTCACAGTGAAGCTGGTCAAATATTTAAATAATCCCTNTATTATTATTATTATTATTACATTATTAAATGTGACTTTTATATTTATATTAAAATAGAGAATAATGCAAAAAGTGCAAGGGGGAAGGAAGCTCTTTACCACATTGGAGGTGTTGTAGCAGGTTGACATTTTGGGAAAAGAGGAGGAATTGCACCTTTCCTGAGAGCAAGAGCCCTCCTGCATGGGGAGGCTGCCACAGACAGCCCTGTTGACACAGGTAAGAGAGGAAGGAAACTGGTTTGCAGCACAGGAGTGAATAGGAAGGTTTTAGCAGAGTCACAAACTAGACACTTGCCAAAAATATGGAGATTTTAGTCCCCAGAATTCCTGGGAAAGTTCTTCCTCAGTTTTCATAGCTGAGACTCATTTTAGGGGTCTGTGTCTCTGGCTTCCACACAAAGCAATGTGGACAAATGGAGGACCAGAACTGCAGCACCCTGAAAGTAATCTGCTCATGGAAACTGTGCTGGAATATTGGATTGGACCAGCTCTGTGATGGTCACAGTAAGATTTCACAGTTAAACTCCAAACCAGCTGAAGTCCCTTCAGTCAAGTTCTGATAACCAGCATCAGCCCTTTGAGGTGAACCATGGGGTGAGAACTCTTTGCCCAAACATTCACTATTTAGTGAATGTTTCCAAGTAAGTGTTTTGCTAGGGCTGCCCCCTAAGCAAAGATTTTTTACAAAATCAGTGATATTATGGTCATCCCCTGGGCTGCCAGAGTGTGCAGTGGTGAGGGTGGTTCCTCCAGGGAAACCTGTGCAGACTCTGGTATTTTCTGACTTTCATGCTTCTGCAAGGCAATGCTATGACTACATTAATGTCACTTTTGTTATTTAATACTGCTGCTAACCCACATAATTGTTAAGGGACTACACAGTGCAATTTAGCATAATTAAGACAATTACACAGTTAAGCACCATGAGCAGTCAGTAGCCAAAATTTTTGGCCCAGTGTAAAGGAAACCTACAGGCTCCCTGTATTGTTCCTGTGCCCCCTTGGAGTTTTGATTGCTGATGNTACTCCTGGCTTCTACAAATGGGTTCAGTGGCAGAGGCAGTCAATCAAGTAGGGCCTTGCTCTGGATTTTAGCAGCACTTTAGGACAACAAACACAAATGCTTCACTTATATTTAAGATGGGATTCATTGATGTGGCCATGCTATTTCATACCCATAACTTAAAACCAGCTTTTTAAAGTAGACACTCAATAAGCTTTCTAGCTGCAGAGGATCCTACATGACCCCTTAAAGAACATGAAAACTCCACCAGAACAAGCTCCTTTCTGTTCATTCTTGATATTATTTCACAGTGAAGCTGGTCAAATATTTAAATAATCCCTGTATGGCCTTTTTTTTTTTTTTTTAAACTTCAAACAGTTCAGCACAAAAGATGGCACTTAGTTCTGTAGCATCCTTGGGCTCCCTGCAGCTCATACTTATGTCTGGTTGCTGAACTGAGCTGCTTTCTTTATTATTGCCAGTCACAGGGGCTGAAACAATGCAAGTCTCTGATAAGTCCTGTGGAAAGTTGTGGGTGACAGAGAAGCCACATTTGTAGTTCACAGCTTGCTGCCCAAATGTGATATATATTATTATTATTATTATTATTATTATTATTATTATTATTATTATTATTACATTATTAAATGTGACTTTTATATTTATATTAAAATAGAGAATAATGCAAAAAGTGCAAGGGGGAAGGAAGCTCTTTACCACATTGGAGGTGTTGTAGCAGGTTGACATTTTGGGAAAAGAGGAGGAATTGCACCTTTCCTGAGAGCAAGAGCCCTCCTGCATGGGGAGGCTGCCACAGACAGCCCTGTTGACACAGGTAAGAGAGGAAGGAAACTGGTTTGCAGCACAGGAGTGAATAGGAAGGTTTTAGCAGAGTCACAAACTAGACACTTGCCAAAAATATGGAGATTTTAGTCCCCAGAATTCCTGGGAAAGTTCTTCCTCAGTTTTCATAGCTGAGACTCATTTTAGGGGTCTGTGTCTCTGGCTTCCACACAAAGCAATGTGGACAAATGGAGGACCAGAACTGCAGCACCCTGAAAGTAATCTGCTCATGGAAACTGTGCTGGAATATTGGATTGGACCAGCTCTGTGATGGTCACAGTAAGATTTCACAGTTAAACTCCAAACCAGCTGAAGTCCCTTCAGTCAAGTTCTGATAACCAGCATCAGCCCTTTGAGGTGAACCATGGGGTGAGAACTCTTTGCCCAAACATTCACTATTTAGTGAATGTTTCCAAGTAAGTGTTTTGCTAGGGCTGCCCCCTAAGCAAAGATTTTTTACAAAATCAGTGATATTATGGTCATCCCCTGGGCTGCCAGAGTGTGCAGTGGTGAGGGTGGTTCCTCCAGGGAAACCTGTGCAGACTCTGGTATTTTCTGACTTTCATGCTTCTGCAAGGCAATGCTATGACTACATTAATGTCACTTTTGTTATTTAATACTGCTGCTAACCCACATAATTGTTAAGGGACTACACAGTGCAATTTAGCATAATTAAGACAATTACACAGTTAAGCACCATGAGCAGTCAGTAGCCAAAATTTTTGGCCCAGTGTAAAGGAAACCTACAGGCTCCCTGTATTGTTCCTGTGCCCCCTTGGAGTTTTGATTGCTGGTGAGCACGAGGATGATCATGGGGCACTGTCAGGCCTTTTCACCCAGGGGGATGCTGCTGTTGAAGAAGAGGGGATCTGAGCCTATTCCCATCACCCCACAGGTTACCACGTGGGAACTTGACCTCCGAGCTTGTTATTTGAGCCAGGCTCGAGATCTCACCAAGGGAAGATACTTAACACATTTCCTCTGCATTTTACATCCATCTGAAAAGTATTTAGCTGACTTTTGAGGTACCTTGCATGTTAAACCTTGAGCCGCAATTGTAACCTCTCCAGTTTCCCTTATTCACACAGTATTTGATTTGGATGACATATTTTTATAATATTTATTTTTCAGCCCATTTTGAGACTCTCATGTTAATGCCACAAGAACTTCAGTCTCCTGTATAATATTTCAGACATGGAGAGGGAAAAAAAATGAAGAAATAAAGAAAAAGCAAAAGAAAAACCAGCCGTCTGCAACCACTTAAACTACATTACAATAAAGCTCAGTAAAGATCTGATCAGCAGTTTTTTAGCCTGCTCTGATTTAATATGAAATAAATTAGTGGAAAACCTAAAGGCTGAAAGGAAATTTTTTGCCACTGTTTAAAACAGGACATGAATCCCTTAACATAATATTTACACACATTATATTAAATACTTTCTGCAAAGGTAAAATTTAGCACTGCCAGCTTCAGACAGACTGGGAAGGAAATTTGTTTACACTTAATAAATCTGATTTTGAGAAGAAAAAGTTTTGTTCTTTTTTCTTTTATTTTTTTCTCCTGTGTATACACTAACATTGACAGAAAATCTAGATTTCACATTATGTAAACACACCCATTAAAAACTGCTGAACCCTTAATGGAGAAGAAACAATTTGTATTCTCTTTGGTATTTTTCATCTTGGCCTTCAGAGTTGCTATGATTTATTATCTCTGGTGGTCCACAAAGCTTTTGAGATTCTTAAAGCACCATGGATTTTAGTGATCTCAATATCCCAGCATAGCTTTATCGGTGATCATTGCTAGTAGATTTGGCATGAATTTTCTGACAATATACTTTAATGTTTGGAAAGGAAGGTGTCTGCCAAAAAATATCAAATAGTCAGACGTGACATTTTCACCAGAAAGCACTGGCCAGTTTCTCCAGGGAAAATTTCAGGGTCCAGGATTGAACCACTATTGAAAACAAGAAGAAGATGGGCTTTTTCCAGGGAAGTAGTGCCCAGCCCAACTCTTCCAGACTGATTTTAAAGACAAAATTTAAGTCTCCTGCTCTGTTGACCCAGGACAAGGACAGGGCATTATAATCCCAGAACCTTAAATCTTCAGCTTGATGTTGGGAGGGGGTGTGAGGTGGGTACGATTCAGCCACGTGGAGAGAAGAGAATTTTGAAAAATCAAAAGAGCTTTCATGAAATAGGAAAACAGTTTCCTACAGAGCTGCAATTAAAATCATGCCCAATCCCTTGAAAACACATACTGTTTATTAAGGAAGTTACTAAGATGTGCCATAGCTCCCAGGCAGAGGTGAGAAAGAAGTCTTAACTCACCATCTACTTCTTTCATCTGAGATTTATCATCTAGCCAGACAACTCAGATCATTAGCACATCAAAGATCTTAAAACATCCCAGATGAAAAAAAGAAAAACTTCTTTAAGACCATGGTATTTCAAATATCAGCCATGTATTTGTAGATTTTAAGATCATATGGAAACTTTGCAGTCACCTTCTCTGACATCTGCAGAGCACAGCCCAGAGGAGGCTGCCCAGCAATTCCTAAATTATTTCCAATAAATTGTGGCTGACTCAGGGCATCTTTCTCGGAAAGATATTCAGTCTGATTTAAAGACTATAAGCAACTGAGAATCCACCACATTCTTTGGCATTCACCTACTCAAAAATAGGGCAAAATCTCACCAACAGGAATGGGAGTTTTGTCTGGACTCATACTTAATCTGGAGATTAAATATTCACAATACTTCAAATTATTAAATATTCAAAAGCAAAGTGGGTTGTAATTTACTCCTTCCAGAAATCATGAGTCTGTAATGATAAATGAAGAAGGAAATTGTGGAAAGTATTAACAGGTTTGAAACAGTTTTTTTTTTAAGTCTGATTAAGGTGCACAAATATCCCTACAAGGAGTATGAGAATGTTCATCCGAGACACATTCTTTTATGGTTTTGAAGCCTAAAACCTTTGTGCTCGGAGATAGCATCTATTTAAAATACATGAGGAAACCAAGGCATAAATAGTCTGCTCCTATAACTTTGCTCCCAGTGCAAGTCTTCTAATGCCAGTAAGAGTCCTAGAAAAACATGAGCAATACTCATTCCACCAGTAAGAAACTGCTTGGATGGCAGGACTTCCAATAGAAAACTGATTTTATCTTGCCACGACCCCAGTTTTGGCCAATTGCTTGGCTACACTCACAGGCAGAAGTCCTCAGTTAGCCCTATGAAAAGCAGACAGCTATAATGTAAACAGAGTTTCTGTTTACTCTGAAGTCAGAAAATTCATTCCAAGAGAACAATAAATGTGGGACCACATGCATTGTTTACGTATCTTTAGGAACATTGTTTTTCCCCAAACAGGCTGGCTACTTCTCACTACTCTCAGCTCCTTTTGCAAATGCATCTCATCAGCTACAGCTAATTCATCACTGTGGTTTGACAAGAATCACTGACTTTCTTTCTAAAGATAATCTGTGTTTAAAGGCTCTGTTATATAATATGCTATAAGCCAAGAATATCTTGCAACATTTGGAAAGGTGGGGCAGTAATGTTCTGCCAGATTCCTCTCAGCATTTAAACACCATATTTTACATGCCAAAAGTTCCTTCAATTAATAATGACTTGCAAGTTTTAAGATGGATAATTTATATCTGAAAACAATTAGGGAAGGCAATTTAGAAAAACTTATCTGTGTCTTGGGAGACTTTACCACAAAAAATATCACTGAAAGAGAGAGAAATAAATGGACTGAAATTCAAGCATGTGTCCTGGCCCCTTGGGAAATGTCAGTGATAGTTCCGAGCCAGTTTCCTTCAAATATAATTCTGGAGAAAGAAAGGTTTTTTAGAGATATCCCCATAACAGATAAGTGAGTGAGTCCTTGTGGGCTTGAAGAAGCAAAAGAGAACAGTAGAGGCAAAGAAGGGGTTTTCAGATCAGTGAAAAAGAGTGTCCTAGAAAAGGGAAAAGACATAAAGCTGAAAATGTGGGACAAAAATAAGTGGAAGGATATCTAAAATATTCACAGGAGAGAGGAGAGGGGTTAGAGAAAAAGTTTAGAGACTCAAATAGAGCATTAAGGGTGGAACCAGAGCTATCAATAAACTGGAGGCCAAACACCATCCTCCTTATTTCTCTAGCTGAGCAAAAATATGTCTGTTCAGATTAGACAGAAAACAAGGGTCAAGATTAGAGATTCACCATGAGAAAGACCTGTCAGGTAAAAGCACAAAAAAAATCAGTTGTAGTGACAAAGAGCCCGTTTGGGGTCAATGGGCAGGGATGGGCAGCAGCTGCTGCTGCAGGCATGGCCCAGGTCATGCTGACCCCAGTGAGAAGAGACACCCCACCCACCTGGTGGGAAGTCACACCACAGCTTTTCTGCACAATCAGGGATCTGCCAAGGATCAGCAGACAGCTGTGCAAGCCCTCAGGTCAGCACAGAGATAAAAAGCTTTATATAATTCCTGTTGCTATTAGAAAATAAATTATATATTCATTATTTTTATTCTTGCTGGCATATGAGAAAACACTACTGAGGGAGCACCCTTGGTTTCCCTACCTCACAAACAGATACATTTTCACTAAAGGAAAGGTGTTACTTCAAATTTCTAAACTTCCCCAGTTGTCCATTTAATGGCACTCTTGTTCACCTGTTGCCTGGCTAAATTGTTTTAACTCATTCCTCTTTGATAGCTGCATAATTATCCTACATATACTGAACAGAGGAAACCTTTTCATTATGAAACAAGGTCATACAAACATGCAAAACGTGCAAAGGTCAGTCCCCAAAATCTGACTTTCTTGAATACTTCTCTTCTAGATGAATGCAGAACAGATTTCCCACAAGCTCAGTGAGGAAAATCTTGAAGGCTTAGAAAGAAGAGGCCACCACTGAGGTCTGCAGTGTCTCCTCCAGTTCAAATAAAATGAAAAAAAGAGGCCTATATCTGCTTATAACCTACAAAGTGTGCCTGTCACCATTCTGATGAATTAATTTAGTTTTGTAGTTTGCATTAATTACAGTGAAAGACCCAAGTACACTTCATAGACACTAATATCTGTAGTTTTATGACTGTTGAATAATTAATTACTGCTATTTCAGTACCTCCAATTGGGAAAAATCAGGCATATTAAGCCTAAGGCACTACCAGCCACCCAATAGATCTGTATGAGGGCTCGTGATGGAGTCAAAATATCTCATTATTTGGCAGGAAGATTCAGTCTCAAAGGGTACTATCTTTGCTATATGGATATTTGTAAACCTCTCTGAAGATTATGGGTTTGGTGGAAAAATATTTTATTCAAGAGAAATGGGAGAGAAAAGAAAGCTCTTCTGTTTAACAACAGAAGTCACTGTTTATAAAACTAATCTACATGTCCTACAGATGTGTCTTCGGTGGTTTGCCTGGGAACTGAATTAACACTTTAAATTTTGCCAGTGGCCTGGCAGACCTGGATGTGCCTGCACAAGTGACAAAAACAACTGGTGGCAGCAGAAAACACACAAAGAACACCTGTAAAATAAAACCGCCAAAAAGGGGTGGAATTACTTGAGAAGGAACGCGGCCTTGTGAGCAAAGACAGTGACTCCTAGTCCATTACTGCAGGTCTCTGTGAACGTTCTCCACAAGGAAACATGATTGCATTGAAGGAATAGAGGTCACCAATCTCTCCTTCCAGTGAAAACAATCTCACTCACCAGAAATATTGGCTATGAGGCAGGCGAATATCACCAGAGGAATCAAGTTTCCCAGAAGAGAAAGGATAAGCTGATATCTGCAATCAAACTGGAACAAACAATGGAGGTACTCACAAAGCTCAGCGATGGCCAGAAAATAATTAAAACAAGATCTAAACAATTGCTGGAGCCCTCTATAAAGAATCTGAGTCAAAATTCCGTAGCTTCCCAGAACAGGCAGAAATACCAGAGACCATGTCTTTGGGGGCAGAATGAAGTGTGTCTGAGCAGATTGAAAAACCCTGATAACATAAATACAATTTTTATCAGCACATGAAAAAGAACTTCAGAAACCTGCACTAGGACAAAATGATAATTAATGTAAAATTGTATCCTTTCTTTAACAACAGCCAATATTAGAACTTTAGGGTGGAAGTGTGAAAAAAAAACCCTGTAAAATGGTTCTTCTACCTCTGCTCTGCGGCCATAGATTCTGGCACACAGCTGTTGAGGGACTTTTGAGTTGCACTCGGTAATGGGTCGACATAACACTGAGCAATGAGGGATGATGGATCACAAAGCTTCTCATTAAAATTGGGAGGCCTTTTTCCACTAGAATTTATTAATGCACTTCCGCTGACACATGGGCTCAAGGAGCTGAAAAGAAACAACAAAAAGTAAAAAAACAGCTTTCTAAATAAGTGAAAGATGGACTCAGATTATCTAAAGGACTTCCACTCAGGAAATTGGTGGCTCTTCCTACTCCAGCTTCTAATTGGGAAGATCAGATGGGACAGAAAGGATGTGTCAGCCCAGGGTCAGGCTTTTCTGGAGGCACACATACCTCAGCCAACCTCACATCCCAAAAGACTGGCTGGGGTTTATGTCTGAACAGAATCACCCTGAGCATCCCTCTTTGAAAGTCACTGCACACAGTGACTGGGTGTGCACCTGTAAGTTCCCCTGAATATGTTAGAGGTATGAGAGAGACAGATAACAGGTTACAGCTGGATGGGGAGCATGAGAGAAGACCTGAAGTAACAGGAAGGATGTCCAAGGAGTCTTGTGCAATCTCAGTTTACACGGGCTTGGATTCAGACAAAGACTTGCAAGACACAAAAGACTGACATAGGGATGCTTGCCTGAACTCAAACATGTCTCTTAAATCAGGAAAAAGGCCCAGGACACCTCAGGACATGGAAGAAGTTGCTGTGGTGCTCCTGCTTTCCAGTCAGCAGTCCCTTAGCGAGAGGAGAGAGCAAAGGGGCTGGAAGATGGTATCAGTGAGCCCTGATGCTCCATCCCTGGAATGTCTACAGCAAAGGGACTCTAACTTGGCTCACAGTTCTTCTGAGCTAACAGGGAAACAATGAAACTCAGTTCTGATTTTTTTTGCTTTTTTAAAGTGAGAGAGAGAAGGGGAGAAGAGAAAAACTGGCAAGCGCAGAAAATTTAGAGTACGGACCAGATAGAAGTTATTGTTATGAAATTTCTTTGTTTCATGGCCAAGACCATTATATATCTCTGGCTGGCCAGACAAAGCATCATGTGTCTTCAGCAGAAGCTTCTATTCTACCCAGGGAGCTGGACAGAAGAAAACAAAATTTCAGGAAGGACTTGGCTTGAAAAGGCACCAGAGTTCAGCTCAGCCTGAAGCACAGACAGTCCACCTAAGGGAATGGTACAGGACTCCTGTTCATGTTCAGGAATGGGGGACACCCTGTCTGTTGGGTTGTGTTGGTCTTAAAAATAGAAAATGCACCAAACAAGGGGAAAACACACCAGAACAAGACCTGTAGTGAAGTGACAACTTGTAACCGTGGGGGAAGGAGCATGTCCCATCTGTGAGACCCATGGATCAGTTTTGGATGGCTAAGCCTGCCAGCATTAGGATATTCTTTTGAAATCCAGATAACACCACAGAGCTTTCTAAAACCTTTGAGAAGAACTTCTGTTGTTATTGCTCCTCTCTGATGGCCAAGCAAGTGGGCTGTCAATAGGAAAGTGACAGCAAAGAAATGTGAGTTGGGTTAAAAAGGTATTTGCTAAGAAACCCAAAGGGAAGGAGAAATCTCCTCTTACAGAAAGAAAACAAAGGTTCACGGGAAAATTCAGCTCTGCAAATATTTTTCAACACACAGTTTTCTGTGGAGTTTTTTTGCTTACACAGGGTTTTGACTTTACATACAAATCATAGAGAAAATGTGATACAGACTTGGGCACTGCCTGGTAAAGTAACAAACTCTCCTTTAGAAATTTACTCCCTGAAAAAAAATCAAATTCTGCACCCAGTCCTTTCTGTTCATATGTTACTGCTGTCCTCTCACTGTAAGCACTAGCATGTGTATTTCCTGAAAGAAATAGGTAAACACAGGTACACTAATATTGGAGATGGCCCCCGAGCCTTTTAAACTTTGAATTCTAAGTATTCTGTCTGTTTTATTAAATTCTGTGTATCTAGAAATTCCACATTTGCCTCTGTACCAATTTGATCGTGTAATAGTAAGGTTCAATAGCAGTTCATCTGGTTACGTGCATCAAGCCTCCCAAAAAAGACTGGGAACAGTATATTCCATTCCTTTGAACAGAAAAAAGGCAAAACAACACTGTGAAAAGACAGTAAAATATATCACAACACTTTCCAAAGTGCTGGGTAAACTCAGGTCCTTCATAAATTCTCATATGTGGTTCCTGAAAAGAAACACATAAGTGTGGATCTTGAACAAGCCTTTTACATGGCAAAACTGAAAAAATGCTCATTTCTGCTGAAGAAGAAATTTTCAGTTTATAGAAGGTTTCTCACACATTCAAACAGTGAACTTTTAGAAGAGGTATTTTGCTTGGTGTGGGCAGAGTTATGAGGAAGAACAGGCTGAATAAAGTTTGGAAGATGGTTCTGAATGCTGTGGGGTCACCCAAAAAAGTGGCAGAGCACTATTTCAGGTTTCTGCCACAAGAGCCAAGAGTATCATTTCAGAAACTGAAACAGTTTTACTGAAAAGAAATTAGCTCCAGGAACCAAAATGAGCAGATTTTGGAGGAACAAAGGAGATCCACCAGAGACAGAAAGACCCATTCCACATGTTGAAAAGGTAATCAGGCAAGAAGAAGGTTTGAATGATACTTGGCCAGATCAGTGGGAGCTAGAATGACCTTGGTGGGGGAGTGTGTCTGAGTAAACCCTATTATAAATATTTAAATCTCTACCTTCCCTAAATTATAGAGGAAACATGCCATGGTATGGACATGAGCAGCCAGGGCCAGAAAAAGACTGGTCTCCAAAAGCTGCAGAGAGCATCAGGTGAGGAAGCCCCTGCAGCACACCTAGAGAGATATCAAGGGCACATTTTGGGAGGGAGAAAGGCCTGGCAAGGACTTGGAGCCACAAGCCACTGACTTCTGTTTTGTTACTGCTTCATCCAGAATAATGTTTTCTGCCAAAGAAATACTAGGTTGTCACCAGTTTTTCCTGAGGTAAATAACCTTCACTGCCCCCCCTCGGGCCAGCTGTGTAGACCAGAATGCAGCAATGCTTATTGGAATTTTATCCTTACCTGAAGGCCACCTTTGTAGCTATCAGCACACAGAGATAGTAAGGAGAAATTAATCTTGGTGCCCAAAGCAGTCTTAGTATTAACAGTTATAGAAGATTTGTAGCAAAAGTCCCGGAGGAGTTAATCCCATACACAGATGGGGAAGCAAACCCCAAATCCTGCTCTCAGCCCATTGCTGTGTTTGATTCTGCCTCTCCCAAATAGCCTCAAGAGCACCCCTCCAAATCCACCCAGCAATGACCGTGTGGCTGACTGCTCAAAGTAAACACACTGTTTGCAAAAGCTTTTGCATTTCACACTTTGGATTGAGTGTAAAAACTCACCACTGAGAAAGTCATAAACAGATGCACATTTGGAACAGTGAGCTCTGGACTCACGTTTCACTTTTTCATTAGACACTCTCTCTCAACTGCTCCGTCTCAAACTGATGGAATCAAGCCTTTGTGGTGTGAAGAATTTGCAATGAAATGCAGTCTGGGCCCACAG
Source organism: Drymodes brunneopygia (assembly GCA_013400955.1). Lineage (NCBI taxonomy): Eukaryota > Metazoa > Chordata > Aves > Passeriformes > Petroicidae > Drymodes > Drymodes brunneopygia. Next base: position 76,875 of record VZTZ01030480.1, on the reverse strand, counting down.
ACTATGACTCCAAGCTGAAGACAATTTGATAGATGGTGCACTGACCACACAGACGGGTTCAAAAGAAATCAGTTTGGCATTCTGGAGAATTTTGAAAGTATTTTTGATCAGTGGTGTTTGGAAGTCTCAGGAACATTAATTCCATATCCAGTTTGCCAAAATGTCTACCTTAGATAGAATTTATGAGCATACATGTCAAGATATATTTAAAATCCTTTGAGACTTCCAAGTACACGAATAACACACGTATCATTACTACCTTTTTTTAACATAGCATTCTATAAATCAAAGCGCCAGGCTTTCTCAACTAAGGAAAACCACTGCACTTAAAACAACAAAAGTAATACTTATTTATTAATGTACAATGTCCAAAATTCCTATTAAAATCTGTCAAGAACAGTTTAATGCAGCCTACTCTCAGGAACCAAAATTAACACATACTTGCTCAGAAGTTAAATCCACCACTTTGCTGTACCCGTATTTTTCATTTCAAAGGTTGCTCCTTTGAAAAAGTGCAAAAAGTACCCTGCTGAAAAATGGAAACGGCAACTGAATGTACCCCCTGTCATTTATCAACTGTCTTGTGTCAAGGTACCATTAGGTGTTTATCCACAAGACATCTGAGGACGATAATTTATCAGCAGCATTTCCTCACGCTCTCTGAGATGGTGTCTGAAAATGAGGAGATTATGAAATAGCTCATTAGCCAGTTCTTGCTATCTGATGGGGACTGTTCTCAGCAGTTGCAAATGGAATTCCCCCTGCATGGCAGATTATGGGAGTTGAAGACATAGGGAACAAAATGGTCAGCATTGCCATTTCCATGCTTCCAGCCAGTGGCAGACTTACATGGTCAAAGGATTGCCATGAGCAGTTTCATTTTAAGTCAGTTGTTCTGAGTGTATATTTAAATGTACAGAAACTCTAGAATGGATACAATTAAATTAAGTAAGGACTGATTTTTTTTTCCATGACCATCTTATAAATTCACCAGAAGTAATTCTGTGCTGATTGAGTCTTAGGGAGCAGAAGAAATCTTGACTGTTGCTCCTTAGATCCAAACAACACAATCACAACTTCAGAGCCTATAAGAAGAAGATAAAACAGCTTCTTATTTCCTTGGCTGATGATAATATCCTGAATGATAAGGACCAGCGTGTCATTCTGCAAAACCCTGACCTCAGTCAAAGTTGTTTCCTTGAGGCTGAACAGTTGCAGTTGGATCCTGGTGCAACTCTTCATAACAACAACAGCAGCATTTACCTTTCCTGTCAGGGACACTCATTCCACATTTCTGTAAGGTCTCCTGAGCACCTTGGGCAGCAGGCAAAGACCAGCTTTCTTGAAGAACACTGTTCACACGTGCTCATATGCAGGAGACATCCTCAGAGTAGGGACAGCACATCTCCTTCAGTTCTACTATGAGATGGCACCATTCTGTCCCTAAAGGAGTATGGACTGTCCCTAGTACATTGTAGGAGACCTTCTCTTTTGATTTGTTCAAGAATCTTTGGCTTGGCCAAGGCTCTGTCTGCTTCTGGGACAACTCTTCCAAATCTTCAGGCACAATTAACCTTCCCCTAACTCTAGCTCCTTCCTTTACTGCTTCCCATGGGGTTTCTTTATCTTCTCTTCCAAGTGCAAAAATCTGATGTTTGGTACTCTTCCTAAGGCTCTCTGTTTGCTCTCCCACCTCTGAAAAACCCACATTTCACCTTCGTCTTGCTCATACTCTTGTACATCCCCCACATTACTCAGTTCTCTTACTCTTCTCATTTTCCACATCACTCAGTAACTCAAATCCTTGCTGAAGCATGAAAATCTCATTTCAGGCATTGCACAATAGTGGTGGATCAATTAAAAAAGACCAAGGACAGACCAGGATATTTGGCAGCAGAATAGCCAGAGATGTGAACAAACCAGGAGCTCAGCAACCTCTCCGCTTCCTGCATGTGTAAAAAGCTGTCTTGAGCAGAAGAGATGCATTGCAGATATTCAAGTAAGGAAAAATATTATTAATAATGACATCTCCCCTCTGAAAGCAGTAAAGAGCCTTTGTACAAAGCACAATCTGCATAATATTAACTTGTTTTCTGAACTACTTCTGCAGAGTTTTAAGCTGAGCCTTCCTTTAGCACTTCTTGCCATATTTAGTATCTCAGTGAGTTTGCCAAACTCAAAGACTCAGATTCAAGTGGGGCTCCTGGGATCTGTGACATCTCAGAACCAGAGATCAAGCAAGAGAAAACACCATGAGAAAGACCATTCCACCTCCCCAAAACCATTAGCCCATCAGGTGAGACATGTTTAGTGGCATATTTACTTTTGACTTAAACCTTACATGAAGTCATGGAATGGCCCGGGCTTTGGAGGACTGCCAAGGCAAAAGGGACAGTTCTGCATGTGCCTCATTGTGCATGTCAAACAATGTTAACACTGACAGGCTCATTGTCAGAGCCTCACTGAAGAGGTTAGCAAGAGAAAGGAAAATTGGATATAGAAGGAGATTACATAATTCTTTTGAGTTTGCAGAAGGAATTCGATTTGGCAAGTCTGAGCAGCAGAGATGTTGCTCTCTGAATTGGGGGTTAGTTTCAACTAGTGGAAAATATCAGTTTTGAAACAACAAAATTATGGTAATACACTGTAAGACTGTAAAGACTTTTCACAAGTGAGAACTGGCAACAGGCAGAGTGATTCCCCTCTATCTGTTACTTGGGGGAGTCTAAAATAATTTAAATCATATACCTCTAGAACATTATTTCATCTTAAAAGAAAAACAAATTAGGTCTATCTGTAACATCCACATCTCCAAACCATTCTGTGAATCTATAATTGTTTCTTCTCTTGTTTAGGTGTAATCAGAAACTATTTGTGGGGGTTTGTTTTCATAAATACTGCACAGAAAATGATAGTGGTACCTGCAAAGAGACAGAGTTTTACCTGTCACTGAGTAGATCATTCCAACCAAAGTTTTCCACTTCCCCCAGAGATTTAAGGGCTGTTGGGAAAAAGGAAATGGGAAGAAAGGTGACAGTAAGAATTTTCCATTTAAGTTTTCTACCAGGTCATCTTCCAGTGGGCACAGGAACTGAGGTCTCTGCCAGGGAAACACTCCAGAGGTGCATGGCACTTCCTGCCTTCTCTCACTGGCTTTATGGCCATGTCATTGAAGGCACTTGAGACTTTTCAGGCTGTGTAGAAGGACATGCCTTGGCTCATAAACACACGTATTCCAGGTGATTTTGGGGTAGTCATTTCCACAAAAGTTACTTTCATGCTTCCAGCAGAAGCAAGAAGGTTGCGGCTATACCAGGATAATCTATAAGAAAACTAGAGTGAAGGATTTCTCACTTCTCTGAAGAGAGAGGGTAATACAAGCTAGGTGAGGATCATCCCTGGTCTTGTACCCTCTTAACATGTAGAAGAAGCTGGAATAAGATTCAAAGGCACTGTGTGGTTGGGGCAGAGGAGGAGAGTAGCATTAGAAGTGGCAGTTCAGGTGTAGCAGAGTGTCCTTCACATTTCTCTGCACTCACAGTGAGCCTGCACTGCTCTTATCCATCACAAATTACACTTTGATCTATAAGAGTTTAGATTGCTTTCCAATATTTTAGGAACATTGCTCCAACATGTGAATCAAGGTTATGTTTGTGAAGGAGCAGCAACTCAGATTGCTGCTGGGAATGGGCAAATCCTCTGGAACCAGTTTCAGTAGAAACAAATCCTAAGAAAAGCTTATCTGAAAGTTCAGCATTAAACTCTGTACAGGAGTTAGAAAGAGCTGACAGCCAATTAAATATACTGGAAACTGAAGGGAAGTGTGGGGGTGGAAGAAAAATGGAGATATTTTGCTGTTCCCTGACTGTTGCCCCTGGAAAGTCATTCCATCCTGAATTTCTCCAATGCCATATCCTTTGTAAGGTTTCAAAACCAACATTTAAAATATATTTTTAAGGATAACCATGTCTGAAAGTTAAAGCCCTTTGGGGTAGAATAAAAGAGGGACTTCAAAGCAACAAAATGCTAAATCTGGCAACTTGTTTTTAATGGAAGTAAAAACCTGCACGATTTAATACTTTAAAGTGTAATAAGAAGAGAAATGTCACACGTAGAGTTCAATTTCTACCCATGGAATTGTGCCCCTGATTTAACAAATTCCAACTTAAATGCTTCCACCACAACTGAAAAATGTTTTACTGACCTCGAGCTCATTGTACAGCAGAGGTCCAACAGCATTGCTAGGACTGGGATCAAAGCAGCCGTGGTTTTCAAAGCAGCCAGCCCAAAGTGAGCCAAATCCAGCTGGAGAACATTTTGCAGCTCAGCAAGTGTTGAACCCCCATATTTTTGTGGAGTTTTGTTCAGGATGGGTTTCAACATCTTGCACTGAAAGTCTGTTTTAGCTCCAGAGGAGTCCCTGGTCTCTCCCTTACTGAAGAATATTGCTGCACATGGTGCTGCAGGACCTGAGCTGGCTTAGATCAGGCTTCAGCCTCACAGGAGGACCAGGCTGAGCACTGGTGCTCAGCAACACTCACCCTTCTGGTATTACAGCTTTACTTTGGTCCTGAGCAACAACTTTCCACATATAAGATTACATGAAATCATGCAATCAGTGTGATATTCCCAGTTAAATTAAGAGCAATATCTATTCTACCTGTATAGTTTTTAAAAAACATCTTTTTTATTATTATTTTCTTCTTGCCAATTCAGCTTTCACTGACTCAAGGACCTGGTTTTAATACTCGGGACATGAAGCAGAATTCTGGATGCTGACACCAAACTGATGCATGTCCTAAGATATTGGTCAGGATCTGTCTCATAAGGTAACACTGATATAACACATATTATCACTATGTGCCAGGTTATTTTCAGCCCTTCACAGTGGGAAATTGCTGTCTTGGATAACAGAACGTCTGCAAGTTATTACATTTTGATCATTGAACCTACTGGTACTTAACAAGGATGTTAAGATTAATGTTCATGATGTGTTTTGGAGATGAAAGAGTCACCAAAATGTGATTTCTGATATGGCTGTTGAGCCAGCAGTGCAAACTGGTGGGAGCAGACTGAGCTGCACTCAGGCATGAGGACTGATCAGCTCTGCCCAGCCTCTGGTTCTTCTTAGTGTGCAATTGCAGAAGAGTGCCAAGGACTCCAACCAAGAGTCAGGAAACTGAGCTGAATGCTTCTCTTCTGGTTTAGCTGGCTTCAATGCCAGTTAAACACAATATTTGGGCAAAGGAAGCACAGGCTGCAGTGGCAAAAACAGAGCTCAGAGCACCTGCATGGGTACCTGAGCAGAACAGACATTGTGACATGAGTTTTTAGGGCAGACCAGGGGTATTGAAACTCAAACTTGGATAATGGGAATCCTATTAATGAACAGCAGGGTGTCACTGACCAAAACCAAGTAAAATCACTGGTGCCTTTGGATTTAGGACCCCAAAAGACTGACACACAGAGCAGCAAGCAACCTAGGAGGTGTTGAAATACACTCACATGTTTGAACTCCTGCCTCTCCCTGCTTGCTGAAGGTCTGGGTGATCTCTGGTGACTTAGGAATTAAAGTTATGTGCATGACTTCTGGTGAGCACTAACCTGAACATCTCTAAGAAAAAAGCCAGCACCCAGCCCATGTATGCTTTATTGTATGAAATTTAGTTTTCTCGCTAAGCTTATTAACTCAAATCATCATTTTCCTCTTGGCAGGACCTGTCAAGACACAGAATAGCCTGGCTGATGGGGAAAAAGAGATCATGATCTATCTGTCCTATTGCAATAAAGCCTGTCAGACAAGAGTTATATGGCCAAAAGGGAGAATAAGGTCTGGAGCCCAGGTCTTCCCTCTCCCATGTGAGTGCCCAGCTGTAGGGTACTGCCCACCTTCCTTAGTCATTCTCCCAGACACATGTCAGCCCACCAATGGCTTTGGTCAAACCATTCACTTGAGACATGGCTTACAAGCTGCACAACTCTTCAGACAGACTGAGACCAAGACACCCAGACTGACTGACTGAACCAATGTGCTGCTAGCACAGTACTAACAACTCAACACACTTGGAAAACAAACAGTAAAATAAGCTAGGCTTCACCAAACTTCCTTTGTCCAGATGCCCTGAAGTCATGAAACAGAAGATACACACACACACAGAGTCTTTCCCCTCAAAGAAGCAACTTATTAAGGCTTTAAATGAGGAGAAAATTCTCTCTTATTTGAGGAGAGGAATAGAGGAAGGATCAGGCAAATTCCCATCTGGCATTTACAGACCTATCCACTCCTTGCTGCTCGTAACAATTAGCATATCTGTGCCAATGACGATTTGCAAGTCTCTGTCTGTGCTGACTTTGGATGTGTCTCAGCTGCAGGGAGGGTGAGCTCCACAACATTTTGCCATTCTGAGTTGCCTAGTTATCCATATTGCCCTCATCCAGAAACCAGGACAGACAATCAGACATGTCTCTTTTTAGTGCATAATGAGGATGTGGTAAGTGCAGCCTAAGACCCAGAAGTTGGGAAAGGATCCCACACTTTGGGTGTATCCATTCAATTTCTGTGTTTTGGTGAAAAGCTTGGCAAAAACTGTGAAACTACAACATAGCAACACTACATACATGATGGATGTAGATTATGACACCTCTCAAGATGTTTCCCTCTCTCCTGCAGTGTCCCAGATAACTTAGCCAAGCAGATGTTCACCATTATTTTGAATCATGGAAACATGCAAGATGCACACTAAAAGAAAAAATATGGAACATGGAAGACATCTGAACTATTCTCTGTTTGCTTTGTCTTGCAAGCAATGAGGAATTTGTTTTTTCTGAGTCAGAGCTGGAACTGGAACAGAGACACCTCACGTTCTGGAGGGATCTCACTATCCAGAATCTCCAGGCACCAGGAAAGATGAGGCCTGTGCTCCTCCCTCAAAGAAATGTCCTGCTTTTCTGTAGACAAGAGTCACTTGTCTGTGAAACGGTCAGAGAAAGAAAGAAGAGATCTTTCTGATGATATTCCATTCATTCTCTTGTTCCAGCACATTATTTTGCCCAGTGGTTGGACAAAAGACAGACCCAGCTGCCCTCAAGGTGCAACAGCTTCTGACTCCATTGTCTTTCTGGGGATAATATTTGTTCCGTAATTATAACCCCAGTTCCCTCTCAGCCACAAAGTTTTCAATTTCTATAACACTTCAAGACTCATTTCTATCCAGGATGAAATACATGCCTTGGAGCTTCCTGGGAAAAATATTGGTGATAAAACTCTGCTATTGTCCATTGTTGGCACTGAAGAAGGGCTGTTGGAACATGGCACACAGCCATTCCCTCCCACCTTTCCTTCCCAGTGTTAGCACTATCACTGCTGACCCAAATAAATGCATTGCTCCCCAAAGCAGGGAGAATGAAGTTATTCTGAACTGATAAGGCTCCTCCCTGACTATTCACTGCTTGGACTCCGTTACTTGAAAGATGGTCCCCATCTGACTTGGCTGCTCCTCTTGGAATAGCCCCAGATCTTCTCTACACTCCAAGTACTTTAACCTTTTTCCTTCTCTCTGCAGCAGATTTACCCATGGAGCACAGAAGAATCACAAAAACATAGAACATCCCAAGTTGGAAGGAACAAAAGGATCATCGAGTCCGACTCCTGGCCCTGCACAGGAAAATCCTAAAAATCCCACCATGTGCTCAAACACTCTCTGAGCTCTCTCAGGCTGTGACCACTGCCCTGGGGAGCCTGTTCCAGGGCCAAGCACCTTCTGAGTAAAGAACATTCTAATATCCAACCCAAACCTCCCCTGACACAGCTTCACACCATCCCTTGGGTCCTATTGCTGCTCATGCCTGTTTGCAACATAGTTCAAAGGCAGCACAGCTTCTGGAACTCCAGCTGCCATGGGAAAGGCAATGGTTACTGCAGCTCCTCCTTGCACTCCCAGCCAAGCCCAGCCCTGCTGCCCAGCCCTGCTCTGGGGTTCAGCAGGATCAGGTACTCACTGACCTGGCTGTCCCTCAGCTTTTCCCTGGGAGCTGGGGAAGGCAGCTCTGGGGCAGGGGCAGTGCCTGGCTCCATCCCTCCGTGCCAGGCCTGAGCACAGAACATTTTGTGCAGTCTCAGGAAACGGCAGTTCTGCCGAAGGTCAGGGTTTGTGAAACAGACACCTTTTTTTCTTTCCTTTTCCTTCTTTTCCCTTTACTGGGGAGTTTCTTTTACTCCCTTCTCACCCCACACTTTCCCTGGGCCTGTTCCAAGAACAACCCTGGTGCCATTCTCTCCCACCAAAGGCACAAAGAGCTTCTTTTACCGACCCACTGGCTGCTCAGGATACAAAGAAGTTAAACTAACAATGTGGCGATGCAACAGCCCATTACAGGCAGGTCTGGATGAGTCACAGAAATAAAGACTAGGAAGGGATTTAAGGGGCCACCTTCCCCACTCCCCCAAGGCAGCCCATGTATTTTCTCCTCCTACATTTTCCAGTGACCTGCTATTTCTGTTCCTTTGGAGCACAGCAAGGTCTCAGTTTCTCCTCAGGAACAGTATTTATTGCCAGGATTTATCGCTCCTCGGAACAAGTTTGTCCAGTCCTTGTGCTTATTTAGAGAATACACCACATTTAACTGTGGAGTTCAACCCCAGAACAAAATACTACCTGAAAACAGTATTTTAAGTGCACGTTTAATCTTGGAAAGAGGCTAATATTCCTCTCTGAAAGTGTTTCTAAGATCTGGGTTGCCTCATGGCTAAGCTCCGGGCAGATTCTGACAGAGTGAATGCTACCTGTATTATATGGTGACTGGCACCATTTTCAGGTACCTGCTGTAGTTTTTAGAGATTTAGAAATGAATCATGAAGATTTAGGAAGAAAACTGGAATTACTACATTCAACTGCTTTGAAAAAAACATAGAACAACTAATCCAAAAAACAACAAAGCAAATGCTAGCTCCACACTTGGGTTTGCAATCAGTTATGGTGAGATGTGGCATCACCTCAGCTTTACTGCCATCACCCACCAGAGATTTCAGAAATTTCTGTCCCTTCAGCCAACCACACCAGAGACATCCACCTGGTCATCCTCATCTTGCACAAAAGTATGAGGGAATTTGACCATTCATCTCTGGAAACAGGCCCAAGCCATTCAGAATATCTCCCACTATCTCTTGTTCCTCCTTTGCAGACTGTTTCACCTGTTTTACCCTGAACAGAAAGGGCATTCTCCTGGCTCTGATGATCAGGAAAGGTCTTCAGCTTACTTTGGACTGAACACAAGAGGTTGGTACCGTCTCTCTACACGTCTCAGAGCACACACATCATTTTCAGCACTGAAGCACTGCCTTAGGTCCCACTGAGTAAACAGCCCCAGGAGTGTGGTAGGACAGTCCCCCAGGGCATGGTGGCGTGGTGGGACCAGGACCATGGTCCCCACTGCTGTGAGAGCTTGCAGTTTTGGGAGGAACCCCTTGCTGGGCACAGAGGCTGCAGAAGTGCCTGATGGTGATACTCTCGCTCTCCTCCAACACGTGCACAAAGCCCAGGGAATTCTGCTTTTTACGGGAAGGTGAGGCACTTCCAAGAGTAATAAAACAACCTGAAAGAACACACAGCACACATAAAAATGCCAAATTCGGTTTGTCTTCTGCACCTCAAAATACAGAGGCCACTGGGGACTTACCTGGGGTTTTCTCTGCTGTGGCACAACATGGTCTCACCTGGAGGCCAGCTGAGAATGTTCTTGCTAACAGACAAATAACATTCCTCAAAAGAGCCCATTAAATGAAAGCCTGCTACTGTAATCCAAGCAGGCTTGCAGTCTGCAGCTGCAAAGCATCTGCCTGTGGCTATCCCTAGGTTCCTCATCCCTCACACAGAGCGTGATGCTCTCCAGGACAAGTCAGACCCTGTCACCCTCAGCATGTCACCCTGCCAGGCACCAGCTCAGTGAAAGGGCACCTGAGTTATGTCCCTGTGCCAACACCATTAACCAAATATCACCCCCACTATTCCCAGTGAGGTCAAAATAATTTTCACATCAAGGTGTGCAAACAAAGGAAGCCCGTCCTCTACAGGGTAAATATTAACAACCCTTGGACTACTTGCAACCTAATTAAATGCTTTTATGGAATATTTCCTCTGCATGTGGAAAATCTGGATGCTATTTCTGTTGGGTAGAAATCTCTGGGGTATTAACTACTGTTAGATAAAACAAAACAAAGGAAAAAAACCCTAGCCCAAAATAGTGAGTCCTTCAATATTTTTATTATAAGGACATAATTTCAGTCCTGAATAGATTAAGCTGTCTGACTGAGCTTAGTTCAACCTCATCTACAGTTTCATAACACTAGATGGAGATCACTGTTGGCTGATAGCTCTAAAATTACTAGCAAGATTTTTTTAGTCTTTTAGGGATGGGACTTAAAAAAAAAATTGAACCTCTAATTCATTTTTTTTTCCTTAACTAAAATCATTATTATGAAGTTCTCTTCAATTTGTCCTGGAACAGCTTCAATCATGGCTCAATTCAAGTGGAAACTGAACTGAAAAATGCATTGGTTCCTCTCTCTGGGCTTTACTAAATAATTTTGTAATAAAGTTGCATGGAAACAGAAGCTCCAAACTTCCACTTTGTGAAGGAGTTTGGAAATTCCAGACATGCTTCTGCCCAAATCAGAGCAAAACCCTGAGTATTGCAAGATTTTACAAGAGTAAAAATTTATCTCAAAGATTATCTTTCTTTTTGACCAAAATATTTTTAGAAAAGTTCATTTAATTTCAATTTTTAAAGGCTACTTGTATGCAAAGTAAAAAATTAAAAATCAGAGGACAGCTCAAAATGGGAGGAGAGTGGGCTCAATTTTTAAATGTAAAAATGGAAAGTTTTAATGCTTTGGTAATATTTTAATGACTTTTTTTTCTGATAGACAAGTAATTGACCACTCTATATGAAACATTCTAATCTTGGCATCTTTTTCAACCTAATTTTGTTGCTTCAAAATTTCTCCGACCAGTTCTTTTATAATAACAGGAACGCTAATTGTGTGCACGTGGAAAGTGCTTTCCATTAAAAATGCTTTTTATTGATGGTGAGGATATGTGTGAGCATCACAGGCTGAAAACAATTAACAGCACAGTTAAAGACCCATTTCCATGAGGAACAGCATTAGGTAAGGCTTCAAACAGAGAACTTGACAGAGTTAATGGGACTAACAGGACCCTTTTCCACCACCAAATGAGGCAGCACGTGTGAAATGCTGCATTGAGCTGGAATATAAGGACACAGCCTCAGAAGATCTGATCTGTGCTCCTGCCTTGTCCATAAATGTGACAGGTGGCTTTTTGTACCTACGGGTGTGACAAAGATGGACAGCATCAAATGGGGCTCAAAGTCATGAACAACAAAGATTTGAAATTCCTAAGTGCTCCTAAGAGGTCTGAGCACACCGACACAATGCAAGTAGCTCTCTAGACAGAACAGATTCCAGTTCAGAATCCACATACGAGGCATATTAACACCCTGAATAGTGTTGGGTTAGTTAAAGCTGCTTGCTGAATCAAAAGTGAGTATTATCCAGGAAATAATAGCCCCAAATAATGATCATGTTTTTAGCCTCAGTCAGTTCAGAAATTTTTCTTTTTTTTTTTTCACAGTAATCTCCTGATTTTAATTTGCAATAAAAATATCTGTAAACTTCCAGTGGGTTTAGTCAGCTCAGACTGATACAACAAAAGCAGGGGAAGTGAAATCCTGGCATGATCAGTATAAGACTCTTTTTAGCATACATTTTCCATACACAGGCTTATATTATAGAACAGCTAATCAATGGAAACATTGTGCTGACATCTGTGTGTAAAATCAAGACCTTGATGTTGACACCTTTCAAATATTTAGAGTAGTTATTGTACCAACACCTTCGTGATCTTTCAGCCAAGTTATACACACGTGCCCACATTTTCAAAGAGTCTCTCAAGCCCTGTATTTTTTGCTGTGGGCTGCAGTGCATATCAAATTTGTATTGAATTTATTTGTGCAACTTTCCACCCCAAACTCAGGATCACTGCACACGAATAACACTGATGTGCAGTGTTTGATTGCCAGCATCAAAAGCTCAGGTCCTAATTCCACAAAGTATTCCAAATTAAAATGGCAGGACTTTTAAGGGCTTGTGAGGTTTTGATGCAATTTAACTGGGTGTTTTCCTTCCTCCACACCACGTCAGAGCAAATGCAGGCTGGGTCTAAATCACAGGGCAACACCTCCAAGCTCTCCCTGCTCCAGGACATCTCTCCACAGGGATAACATGACTTGATCCAACTATTTCTCATAAGGGACAGCCAACACTAACTCTACGTACATCCATGTAAACCTTCTCCTTCCCTGGAGCTTCACAGTATTACAGCATGGACACCCAGTGATTTGGGACCCAGAAAATCCTAAATATAACCTTAAGAGATGGGGTCAATCTTCATCACTCACACACGGGGTGCTGGGTGAGCTGCCCACCTCTCCAGGATGAGAGGAGGGGAGAAGAATGACAGACCCTACACAACAACCCTGAACAACATTTTCAAGCTGCAGATGGAGCCTGCAGGGAGACAAGGCTAGAAGCCCACGAGGCCCCCACTGCAGGCACCCAGCCGTGGTTTGTCTTTGCATCCCAGATTGGTCACATCCTTTTGTCATCACCTGGGACAAATAATTCTCACTGCCTCAGTCACCCGTAAAACACAAAGTTAGCACTCCTCTCCAAACAGCTTGTCTTACCTTTTAATTTGAAAATCCAGCTTAGCAGCTGCACATTTTGGTGTCTTGTTGGTGTGCTTGTGGTACAAGCCATACATTTCTCCAGAGCCAAGAAGCTTCTGTTGATCTCAGATTGGAACACGGAAAAGGAGGTATTACAGTCCCCTTGAGAAGATCTCGTTCATCATCTAGAATTCTGCTTCAGATTATTTAATATTTTTTTCCAGCAGAGGGGAGAGTGAATAAGGATCCAGATTTCAGCGTTCTTTGTTTGCTTGACGTTGTGAAGTCTAGAAACATCCCAGGCAACACATGGAAAACTGCTTGTGTGACACTGGTCCAACAGTTTTCAAAGTACTATAAATATTTGAATAAAATAGGTTTGCAAAGTTCAGACACTTATATAGATGTTTTCCTTCTGAGCTATAGTTACTCCCTATTCCTATGTAGAAATTGGATGAGTATCATATTCATTGCGCAGGCAATTTCTCTGGTTAGCTCTCACAGCCAAAATAACAGTCTTATTTAGGAGCTGCATTGGTGTTCTAACAGACTAATAAAAGGCAGCCCTGTGTCCCATCTCTAAATATTGGCACTCAAGCTGTTTGGTTGGAAGCAGTTGCCTTGTATACGTGTATATGTACAAAGATTTTCTGTTTCTGTTGCTGACAGAAAAAAACTGCTGTTCTTCTACTGAATAAACAGGTCATTGTGGATTTTTCTCTTCCACTGCCTCAGCCACTACAGAAGTCCTGAGGTCAAGAATTAAGTCATATTCCTTGGGTGTGGGGGTTTCTCCTGATCAGTAAAGAGGTGACAAATGAAATGTAGCACCTTTGCCCCATGTTGAAGCTAATCCATAAATGCATGAAGGAGTGGGGTACATGTGTAAGTTTTGTATTCAGGAAAGTTCTCTTGAGATTCATTTGGTCTCCATATTAAAATATTAGATTCCATTGCAATGAGAGACATATGCAGTTCCTCCCAAAAGGGAAGGAACCTAGACCAAAGCTGGGTTTGACCACCACATTGGAGCCACCCTCATGACTTGAGAGTGTTTGATCTATGCAAAGGCAGTAAGTTTGCAGTTCATTTTTCATTTGTGGGCTTTGGGAGCAGAACATCATTGTATCAGAGGGGCCATATGACACAGACACTTGCTCTCTTGTCCCATGAGTGGCTCCAGTGATGTCTTTGCTCACTGCAGGCCTTCCAGCAGGCTTCAGTCACTTCCCAGGAATGGCAGGAGGTGGAGAAACCAGCCATTTCACATGGGAAATTTTCACAAAGGTTAATTGTCCTTCTGTAAAAATATGCCTGGCTTCAACTGGGCCACGTCTCTGTCCATACGAGTGGAAGTATGATTGGTCTGAGTACTTTTCTGTGTGAAAGAACATAGAGACTGAAATTACTTCATCTCTTGACCTTTATTTTCAGTTTTCTTCTGATAACCTAAGAACTTGCTTCATAAATCTCTCATTACAAAGTATTTTCTTTGGCTGTGAAAAACATTTCACTGCAATAAAACCTTTTCTGTTTTTTTTTCCCCTTGACCTCTCTCCCATCTCATAATATCTTTACTAAAACATGGATAGAGCAGGCACAGCATTCCAGGGTCTGTCTAATTAAAGCATTTAATGGAGGTAAAGTCACATCCCCCACACAGTCTTGCTGCTCCTGTTTGCCAAGGAGAACCATGTCTCTCACATCACTGTATAGAAGAAATCACTTTCACCTTGACATGCCCTTAGTAGGGGTAAGATTTTACACATGTCAGAAGTCCCTGTCTGCAATATTATAGAGCCACCATACCCTGAGAAATTATTAGAAGCAGCATATTTAATCACTTCTAGCTGCAGCTAAATCATCAATGATGTCTCAGTGACACTGTGAGTGAATGCTTGTCAGTGTTGCCATTATATTTGTCTGTGGTTTGGAATGTTTTGGATTACATTAAGGAGAAAAATACAGCTTTTTTTTTTTTCCCCCCAGACAGGATGTAAATGGCTTTGCAATTTTCAATAATGTTCTAACCCCAATTGTGTGTAAGAAACAGCATAATGTTCCCACACACGGGGTTAGCTCACTGCGATGAGGACAGTTTTATGGCCTTCTTTATTTCTTTGAAATGCAATGCGAAAATGTGAGGATTTTACTTCTGTTATTTAAATGTTGCTTAATCAGCAGTCTGACTCCTGTTTCTGTGGCCTTCTCCTGGGAATCGAAGGGGACTCCAGCAGGCAGGTGCCCAGCTCTTCAGGAAAACATTACCATGTAAAACATTTCACAATGGCCCATTTTCTCCCAAATGTTTGTCAGCCATTCGAATAAAACATTTGATTATACCACAAGCTGCCAAAACATCGTTTGAGCAAATTGCTTGGGGGAAAGAAGAGTGGAAAGATTCAAGTCATAAAACATCAAAACTTTTTGTGGGAAAAGAATGTGACGAAAATAATTTTTTCCTTATTTCTTTAAAAATGAACAGTGCCTGATGCCTTTTTTTTATCCAGCGCTACAAGATTCAGATGGGAAAAGAAATCTAAGATTAAAGAGTTGATGGACAGTAGGTAGCAAGATGTTCCTTTTGTCTTCAATGTCCTTAACACATACGGTGTCTTAGCTTTCTATTTTTCTACATATGCATGTGCAGAAACACAATTATTGTACAAAAAGTAATCCCAAATCTTGAGCACATGTTTTCAATACCACACTCACAAAAATTCAGAGCACAGATGTGCACACAAGTCTTGGAGGTTGGGGAGCTGGGAAAATGTGCCTTGCAGAGAAATGTCAGGCACTCACTCTTCTGAAGTCCTCAAAAACATCAAGGGGGGGATGTGATTTCAGTGTCAAAAGGACTACACTTTTTCTTTAAAGACAGTATATATCAGATATCAAAAGGCTTTTTAACATAGCACAGAATGACTGAAAGTTAAAGACAAAGACATCCCAACAAGAGCTATGTCACAATTATCCAGCAGAGTGGGTGAGTCTGAAGAAATGAATTACCAAAGGAAATGTGGGGTTCCCAACTCCTGAAGAATCCCCCAGATATTGCAATCTTCATGGAAACAAGGCACTTGGATGTGTGTAGAAGTTACTCAGTGAAATATGATGGCTCTGTCATGACAAAGGGCTGAGGAGAAACAAATATAGCTCCTTTTTCCCTTAAAATATGTAACTGCAAGGCTCATCAAACTCTGTATTCCACCCTCCTTCCCCAAAATACCCTGGGAAATTGACAATGCTGATTACCAAACTCTACGCTGCTGTTTATTATTATTTAATTTTTATTATGATAGTGCCTAAAGTGCAGGACAAAACATGATAACCTTTACACAACCAAATTGCCTCTCTCTATGGTCCCCTGTGCTCACATCCAAGAGAAAAACCTTCTTCACCTTCTTACTTTTCACTGGACCTTGTGGGATGTCACAGAGCATCCAAGTGTCCCACGAGAAAATTTCAGGCAGAAATAAGTGTTTAAGAAAGCAGGCAAATAAAATGAGCAATACAACCATCACATCTCTCTTTCAAATCTGTTACATTTTTTTGCCTCTATTTCAAGATTTTAGCCATTTGGATATTCTGAGGCATATTTTTAGCATATCATTTGTCTTCATGAAGTAGATATGTGTTTCTAACTGTTTAATAGGAGTGAAATGCTGTAATTTTTTCTTCTGTTATGACAGTACAACCTGCAAAAGTCTAGCTTTCTAAGGAATGTATACTAGCTAAAATGATTTTAATACACTCTGAAGTAGAGGTAAAACTACATATGGGTCATTAAAACACAAAAAAAAAGAAGCTGTCTTTCCCAGAGATAAAGGAATATATGTATTTTCATCTTGTTTCCAATATTGATTTTTAAAAAGGAAATTTCCTTGCCTGCTGCAAAGTATGAAGTTTCTGCCATCTGTTTCTTTTACATTACGTTGCAGTTATTCACAATGCCCCTATCTCTGTTGCTTTTGCTGCAATTCCTCCAGGATGCACAAGGTTTTTGTGTTGAATCTATGGGTTTGTGGAGAGCATCAGCACCAGTGATAACAGACAGCCTCAGGCTGACAGGACCAAGGCTCTGGAAGCAGCATTGCTGATGCTCCCAGCAGGGAAATGTTTCAGAGCAGAAGCCTCTGGGCAAAACTGAGAGCAGAGGGATCCAACCAGGTGGCTGTGATGGCTCTTTCTGTTGTAGCTTCAGCAAAGCTCAGTAAGTCGTGACAAATTACAAACCTTGCTCTGCAGGGATTTTTGCTCTGCCAATTCTGTTTCAAATCAGCTTAGGTACCTCCTTTATTTGGTTGTGTTTGAAAAGAAAGGTGCTTTAAACCCACTGCACATCTTCTCACACTTGAGGTCACTTAATGAAAAAATCCAGTGTGTGAAAGCAGTCTGCCAGAGGAAGCTACTTACATTCAGGTGCAGGGCAGAGCAAGGGAAAAAAGAAAGCTTGTGTTTTGTTGAGAACAGTTGGCCCTGAGTTAATCCCCCTCTGTGGTTATGCTCTGAGCTGCACCCACTCTTTACATACCAAACACAGAGACAGACACTTCCAAAAGAGGATTTCCCCACTAAAGATGTCTAAATCTCACCTGGAGGCATCTTTCCCTGCACTATGCACAGAGGATGCTCTGGTAGGTCAGGTGGGATAAATTAGAGCTAAAATATGTGAAGAGTGACCCAGATCACCCAGTGATGCTCCACATCACACTCAGGGCAGAGCTCTGGAGAGGTCATCAGCTTCTCTGAGCATTGTGCTTTGAATTCCAGCCCTCTGTGAGCTCTTATGGACTGGTTTACAAAATGGAAGGGGTTGTGTCGCACAGAGCACACCAAATGAACTCCCAGAAAGCAATTACCTTTGGAAAATTGATAGATTCCCATAGGTTTCTCAGAGTGGGAGCTACTAAAGATGACATCTGAGAACTGAAAACAAGACGAGAGGGCACCTGTGAAACCCCATTAGCAGCTCCCTTACCAGCTCCTGTTTTGCTGGTCTGAACCCCTGGCAGGGAGATTTTCCACTGATATGAATCACAATGACACAATAAATGAAGCAAATCAGCAAAGTCCTGTTTCGTTTACAAGGCTCAGTTTTCATTATTTCCTATTTCAGAGGAAGTGCAAGACTAAAACATCTGGTCCTGTCGATGGGCTTGGAGCCAAAGCTTCAACGTCTGCCACTGAGCTGAAACAACAGCAGCCTAATCTCAGTATTGTCTTTAGCTTTCTCAAAAACTTTTCCTCCCCAATGAGAAAGCAGAAAGAAATCTTCCCTTGGTGTTTTATTTCAGGCATAGCAGGCTAAGCTGCAACCACACACCAACAGAAGATACTTTCCTCCCACAATCCTCCCACTTCCTGAAGGCAATAAATGTTCAGACTAAGGAGGTTCATCAGGGATAAGCAATTAATTTCTCTCAAAAGATTTTTTTTTTACCAAGGTCAGTTTAGCAGGAAGTGATACCTTGTTTCTGAACCATTGGAGAATGATCCCAGGGAATGTGGGAGAGCAGTGAGAAGTGCAGAGGTCCCAGTGGAAATGAAGGAATTTTATGTCTGAGATCCTGATAAGATTCAAGGGAAAGTATATTTCTGACCAGATTCTGACACCCATGTTTCTACAAAGTGCCTGAATGCAGATAGCCTTATAAATACTATAAATAATATAAATTTTACACTTCTAAAAGGTCTCCCATTCATAAGTGTGAGTCATAATTGATTTTAGTACATCAAAGGCCAAAAGTCTGTTATAAAGTAAAGAGCTGAATAAGTCAGGTGGTTTACTGAACAAGATATACTTAGGCCATTTTGGTAGCAAAAATATTTTGGAAAAAAACTCTAAAGTCTCACCAGTTTGATCTACTGCAAACTACTGGCTGTTTCAGGAGAGGAAAAAAACTCTTGTAATAGGCAGATTACCTGTGTGCAGTAAGACATCAAAAAAACCCTAATTCTATAAATACAGCAGCAAGAAAAGAAGAGTTAAGAAGAATCTCCATTCTTTATTGGATGGGGGGAATCACAATGACACAGGATGAGGAAAAGGGTGAGATATTTAATGTCCTCTTTGACTCAGTTTTTAATAGTAAGACAGTTGTTCTCTGGGTACTCAGCTCCCTGAGCTGGAAGAAAGGGATGAGACAGAATGAAGCCCCCATAATCCAAGGGGAAATGATCAGAGATCTGCTGCATCACTGAGACCCACACAGGTCTGGGGGGCTGAGGGGATCCAGCCAAGAGGACTGAGGGAGTTCATGGATGGGCTCACTGAGCCACTCTCCATCATAGCAGTCCTGGCTCACTGGGGAGGTCCCAGGGGACTGGAGGTCACCAAATGTGACACCAGTCTACCAGAAGGGCCTAAAGGGGAATCTGGGGAACTGCAGGCCTGTCAGTGTGACCTTGATGCCAGGAAAGGTCATGGAGCAGATCAGCTGGAGTGTGATCCCACAGCATGCACAGGACAGCCAGGGCATCAGGCCCAGCCAGAACGGGTTAGTGACAGCTAAGTCCCACATGAATAACCTGGAACCTCCTGGTTTATTTCTTCCTACTTTGAAATAACTGTGGTTCTAGATGATATAATGTCTAAAATAGTGCTTGCACATTGAGAAAGATAGATACAACTATTATTCTGCTAAGAAAAGAAGAAAAAGTGGACTGATGTGGTTGGTCCCCAGCTCTGCCTGAGGCTTTACCAGCAGGGTCTGTAGTGACTGCCCAGTATCTTTAGGAAAAATCATATTGGTCCTTTCTTGGGTATTTGGGTTTTAAATCTCTGTGATTGATCTTGAAGAGAGGACAAGGGGATGGAAAGCAAGCTGAAGCAGTGAGAAACTACTCATAAAAAACAGCCAGCTCTCCAAGAATTCCACTAATACCCAGCAAAGTGCTCTTTAAGCTCCAGTAGCAACCACTTTTCCATGTCATCCAAATGCTGCAGAACTGAAGATAATTTGCTTTGTGTCTGAAAAGACAACTGACATCACAACTTCCTTTAAACAGCCATTACTGCTCCAGATGCTGGGAAATATTTCTTAAGTCAAACATGCCTCAGCAGATGTGGTATCTCACCCTTTTGGTACTCACAGTCCACACATTTTTGGGTTGAGCTTTCAGCAGACACTTTACATTTCATCCCCCTTTTCATCTTCCCCTTCAGCAGGCAAATGAAGTTGAGCAGCTCCACAGACTGAATTTAGCTCATCCTAAAGTGAGAAAATTCCAGACAACTCATTCCAATTTTACGTCCTTCCTTCCTTCCTTCCTTCCTTCCTTCCTTCCTTCCTTCCTTCCTTCCTTCCTTCCTTNTTTCATCCCCCTTTTCATCTTCCCCTTCAGCAGGCAAATGAAGTTGAGCAGCTCCACAGACTGAATTTAGCTCATCCTAAAGTGAGAAAATTCCAGACAACTCATTCCAATTTTACGTCCTTCCTTCCTTCCTTCCTTCCTTCCTTCCTTCCTTCCATCCCTCCTTCCCTCCTTCCCTTCCTTCCTTCCCTCCTTCCCTTCCTTCCCTTCCTTCCCTTCCTTGTTTTTTATTGCTCAGAGGATATGAAATACACAGAATAGATGAAAAATACATTAGTAGCCTCTCTGTTTTTCTTTGGATGACAGTACCTAATAAGTTAAGCTTAGCCTATAGCAAAGCAGTCCCAGATGTCCAGGTCTGTTCTAAATAAGCTGCTTTTATGAGACCAGGATGTCTAAAAGAAACACACTTCATAAAAGGAGAAAATGTGCAAGACAGAAAAAGTCCAGTAAAAGAAAATCTCTCTTACAAAACTACTACTGTTCAGACACTGTATAAACACGATTATCAAAGACATACTTGGGTTTTGTGGGAATTTTTTTCCTTTTTTTTTTTCCAAGTCTAGAAAGGAAATATTTTAGTCAGATATTTATATACATTTCCATTCTCCCAAAAAAGAAAAACCTCAAAGGTTCCCTTCCCTGGATGTGAAAGCTTACCTGATAAAGAGACATTTGAAATCCTTAGCAGTGAGATATGCACTTACTATTAACATATTGACTGCTGAAATTGCATCATTTTTCTAGAGAGAAAGGTCTCAAGGGTGTTCTCATTAACTTCCTGCTTACAAGGAGGGACACATCTCCTTTAATCCATGCAGACCTCCAACCTAGATTGTACTGTGGCTTTATGACATGGAAATTTAATCTGATTTTCCTCACCTTTTACTTTCATAGAGATCCCAGGCTATTTTGAAATCATCCTTTAAGAAATGAATAAGCAAACAGGTAAAGACCTAAAGGTTTGTCATCACCAGGGGATGGCCTAACTAATGAACCATTCTCCATCAGTCAAGTGTTGCCAACCTCCAAGAATCAAGCAAAACCCACAAATCTTATTTAAAGTGACAAATTCCATGAGCAACACAACTACTGGTATCTGTTTTCCCAGTCTTTTGTGCCTTGGAGTTGGATTTTCAAACATCAAATAGGATTCACAGAGTGTTGCTGACACTTTGTGGTGAGGTTTTTTTCAAAATGTGTGAAACCTGTTGGGTAAAATATAAAAGAACATGTTCACATTGCAGCCTGTCCCTCTGTCACATCCCATCCTGGGACAGCTGTTTTCATGACACAGAGAACTCTGTTTCTGCTCCTTTTGGTTCCAGGAAAATGACCTTGAAAAGACTTGAATGCCCACATTCTCACACAGTCCTGGGTAATCCCTAAACCTTTGTTTCTTCAATAAACCAAAAAAAAAAATTGCAAAATGGCAGCATGTTATTATTCATACACAGAATAACCAGAGCTTGCACTAATTCCTTTTCTTTTGATCAGTTGAGCAGGAACACTATTTCTAGGGAGCATAGAAAGGTTCAGGTTTCTTAAATGTATGTCTCACCAATTGCTCCAACAGGCAATTGCAGACTAAAAAAATTCCATATTGAATGGAATTCTTCTGTTTAGGCTGGAGGTACTTTGTTTTAGCAGGGGTGCAGCAGGCACAGTGGTTGGTTTCTTTTCCATGAGAAAAATTAATATGTTTTCATTTCAGGTCAGACTGGGACAATTTTCCTTCTTAATTTCCACTTCAGGCAGCAAATTGAAAAATCAATACTCATCATAGGTTTAATTGCACTGTCTGTGTTCTTTTAACCAACACTCCAGAACACAGCACAGAAACTGGGGTATAAAAATAGAAAACAGAGAGTGGAAAATCTGCTACCCAATAACTTATGCTGCAAGTCTACAGCCCTGGGACTTACTCATAGATTCACAGAATGGTTTGGCTTGGAAGGGACTTTAAAGATCACCCAGTTCCAGCCCTTCTGCCATGTTCAGGGATGCCACCCACTAGACCAGACTGATCAAAGCCTCATCTGACCTGGCCTTGAATGCTTCCAGGGCTGGAGCACCCACAGCTTCTGTTCCAGGGCCTCACAGTAAAGAATTTCTTCCTAATATCTAATCTACATGTACCCTCTTTCAGTTTAAAGCCATTCCCCCTTGCCCTTGTCACAAGCCCCTCTCAGGCTCTCTTGTAGCCCTTGTAGGTTTTGGAGGTTTGGAGACATCATCTCACTTTTCATTTCAGTGGGTGCTGAATGCAGCAATCAGGTGAGGGTACAAGGTGCAGGTGCTACTGACACGGCACAAATGCAATGCAGAAATACTGATGAAAATAAATTTAAACACTGGGAGATGACAAATGCTAAAGGCACAAATTACCCAGCCCATTACTTCACCGTGTTTTGTTGAGAGTAATCACTGATTAAATGCTGGGTCATCAATTGCCAAGCAATGTTTAGCTTTGTATCATCCCAAAGTATCCCTTATCATGGCAGTATTTGAATGTTCTCAGTTGGCAGCAGAAACAAGACAGTTGCATTAAGTTAAACCTCAGGATTAAATCTGGTCTCCAGGGCAAAGGCAGAGTGATTAGTACTCCTGTTTATAAACAGAGTTGCTCTAATCTTTTACTTATAAATTTCCTCCTCCATCTGTTATCCATCAGGGAAGTGAAGCTTTAAGAAATTGTGCAGATGGCTTTAAGGCACTGTAGTTCTTTTGCTAAGCAATGCCTTGGCCTGCTGGATGTGTATCTTGGAAATGGAGCTTTATTTGCCAAAACTGCACCTTTTCTAACCCAAGATCCTGCACTGAAGGCCTGTGCAAGGCATTTTTCACTGCCTCTTCTCCATAGAAAATGGGCTCCATTGTGTTGAAAGATGCAGTGTGCAGTACCTGGGCCAAAGGATTAAACTTTCATCATCTGGGTTTGATACTTAGATTCATGAGAGGAAATGAGTGTTAAGCATCCACTGCATGCCAGGATATATTGAAAGATCCCTTTAGCAGTACACGCCAGTATTTTAAAAATAGGGCACATTAGGGGTTTTTATGTGCTAGAGAACATTATATCTTCTTAAAGCAAAGTTTTCATGCCATTCTTGTTTTTTTTAGTGAAATGAGGCAATTCTCCACAGTTTTTTAGGTTATAGCAGTAGAAAGGAGAAAGCATGAAAGCAACCAAGGGAAGAGAGACAAAGGAGGTGATAACAAGGCACTCAACAAGAATGCAGGTCTGGGTAGCTTTGGGCTGCCCACACATGCACATGTAACACAGATATCAATCACATCATTGACAGAACCATAAATAGTACTGGGGAAATTATTCCCCTGAGAGTCCTGGGGCAAAAAAAAAATAGCCAGCCTGGCCAAAATCAGTGATCTTCTGACACTGACTTCTGTAAACCTCAGGTTTAACATCAGTTCACCACTAATTAGGGTTAAGTCTGTTACAGCCAATTCCAGACCTGGAAAAAACTTTCAGTCTTAGCCTGGTCGTTTCTGTGGTTGCAGATCTCTTCCCAGTGTGTTTCTGTACATAAATACCACCTGGTGGGCAAAGTACTAAAATATCCATTAAGATATCATAGGAAGTCTGTGCCCTTTGATAGAAAACTCCATGCTCTCACAAGCCTGACACTTTCTTACTCAGATTCTAGCAGAGAAGAGCTTGTAGCATCAAAGATATAGGTTTTCTGATGCCTCAGAACATCACAAGAAATTCACATGAATTCAAATGAAAAGCACCATAAAATTCATAAGCACCTCAAGGAACAGGGCCTGACTATCTACTGCAACAAACAGATATTAACTCAGCACATTTTCAAGGTCACCTTTGCAGATAATGTTCAAAAACCTGGGGTCAGCCTATGCACAACTGAACCATCACAAAAGATTTCCAGGGCACATTCTTTGAGGTCAGGAACTGCATGCAATCTGTCTACCATGGATTGTCATGGCACTGCACATATATGTGTTGTCAGACCCTTCTTCACTAAATCTAAACCATTCAGTTGAAATCCAGGCTCAAATACGTGTAACTTCTGCACAATTTTGCATTTTCCATGTTGCATATAACACCATTAGAGGAAAATTCTCTCTTTTTACCCATCTATTCTTAGAAGCCTAACATGGGTGGTTAAATACAGTTTGTAGAGAAAATACATTTACTCAGAGAAGTTTTATATGCAGATTTTGCTTTAAGAACTCTTTTCTTTGAAGAAAAGAAAACACTATTTTAGATTAAGACATAGAATCAAGGACAGGAAATCCACGTGAAGTTTTTAGTTCTGTCCAAAGTTTTCTATGTCACTCTAGGCAAATCACTTCACACCTCTCTTTCAACTCTGAATCTCTAGAATGAAGACTAAAGTGGTTCCTCACTTTTCTCGAGTGTGAAAGTGCATATTAAACTATATTAGAGCTTTTTTTTAGATAAAGAAAACACTCATTTTTTATTTGTGGGAGCCCCTGTAAAATGAAGCTCTAGGCTGGGCTGCTAAGTGTCTCTACAATGCAAATATAAATTACACACTTGATCCATTAGTACTCCAATTTTTCATAAAGTGAGATTCATTTCACCAGCTAAAAGCTGGAAGTCTAATCTAAGCTGGCCTTCTAAACTCTGGCCAACAGAGACAGGCAACTCCAGAGGATAATTTTTCCCACTGACAGCAGACACCTGGCACTCCATTCCACTGCCAAAACATCATCATTTGTGTCACTTGAGATGCTCCTGCAGTGCCCAGCTGGTCTCCAGGACATCCCCTGCCACCTCCACTGGTCCTGTGTGGTCTCAGTGCTCCACTGCACTGCACAAGTCCTTCACTGGAGCAGCCAAATAATTCCAGTAAGGGACAATTCAGCAGTTGTACCTGATTGAGGTGTGCAGTGCAGGTGTCTGTGTGTGAATCAAGAGCCCAGGCTGCCTTTGCAGGTGGGGCAGAGGTGCCACCAGCACAGTCAAAGGAGCAGACAAGTGATTCAGCTGCCCTGGAGCAGGTGACTGCATCTCTCAGCTGAAAAGCTCTGCAGGCTCCTCCAGCCACACAGACCTTGGATCATCTAATGCTTTGGATTCAGAAGAGTTTTTTGCCCCATTTAGAACAGCACAGAATTTACTTAAGAAATTAATTTAATTTATTTATTTAAGAAATTACAAGCAGTTATTGGCAAGTCAACTCCCCTATTAAACAGTGCTCCAAAATACAAAAATTACACAGTCCCTAATGTGTAAAACTTTCAGCAGAAAGAATGTACAGAGCAAGCAGATACTTACTAATTACAGAAGAATGCCAGCAACACCACTATTTGTTTTAAGAGAAAGGAAGCCCTGAGTGCTAATTCCTCATAAGAGAAACATCTGTCTCACTGGTATTCAGAAATTAAATTCATGTCCCTCCTTAAAACTTGCACTTATTTGGTAATGTGGCAACCTTAATGGAAAATAGGATTTATATGTCTGGCAGTTCAGCTACAAAGTTAATGATAGTAAATGGGGGATAGAAAGCAGGGTGGGAAGGTTGAAACTGAAGAAGCAGCACCTGACAAGTTTTTAGAAGCACAGTATAAAAGGCAGCTCCAAAACCATCTGCCAAAGTGTCAAGGTGATGGATTTTTAAACGTAAATAGATTTTTTTTTTTACACTATAGACTATAATACATGAGAGCAACACAGCAGGCACAGAAAATAGAGACCAGTGAACCACATGGCACTTGCAGTCACCAACGTTCCTGTCTTGGCTCTTTCACTTTTTTTACTGCAAAAAGGCTGAAGGTACCACCTGGTGATTGTCTGAGAGCACCCAGAGGTCATGCTGGATGCAACCCATTTTCACTGGATAATCTCAGAATGATCTCATGGAAAAGGACACTCTGAAGTATGATAAAATCATAGAATGGTTTGGTTTGGAATGGACCTTAAATATCTTCTTGATCCAACCTCCCTGCCATGGTCAGGGACACCTTCCACTTGCTCAGGTCCAACCTGGCCTTGAACACTTCCAGGGATGGGGCATCCCCAGCGTCTCTGGGCAGCCTGTGCCACAGCCTCACCACCCTCAGAGGAAAGAATTTCTTGCCAATATCCAATCTAAACCTACTCTGACAGACAGTAACTGAGACAGAAAGTTGCATAGAGGATGTGACATCCACAGCCCCAGGAACGAAATCCCTCCCAGATTTGCATTTCTCCCACACCTACTTCAGGCCATATTTAGCACCCAAATCAGTTTTTCTGAGGTCTTTGTTAAAGAAGGATGAAAGACTAAAGCAGGATATTGGTGTTCCCCACCCATGTGATGACCTTGAACTTCTTCACTCTCTCAGTTTCAGAGAAACACGTTTTTGTGTTCCAGTTCAGAAAGGTATTTAACTGCACCTCATTTCAGTAAGTGAACAAGGTAGGTGAACAAGGGTCTCAAGTTACAGGTAAAGGTACTTTTACAGGTAAATTACAGCAAAAGGTAATTGTCAAGTGTTTCAGAAAACAAAAAGAAAGCTTTCTATTTTGAAGTAATGCACTAAACTGACTTCAGCCTTTCATCGTGTGGGGAAGAGCAGAACAAATTCTCATTCTTGTATCGCTTCCTTTGTGAGGAGAAACACAACCTCCTCTTTGATACCTATTCAATAACAGAATTTGCTAGAGGTACGAGAAGTAGAGCAAGAAATATCTACAAAAAAATTTTAGTAGTTGCACAGATACAACTTGATCTTGGAGTGTGAACATACATGTGCTGTTTCAGCAGCAGTTTGTTGCATTTTTGGCACCTGGTAAGATTCAGAGAGAAAAGGCAGAAAAATATACTCAAGATACTACAGTCAGTGCTGACAACCCAGGTTACTCACACTTCCCTCCTTCACCAGCCTGTAAAACTTTTGTGACACTATGCGCATGTACCCACTGCATTGCTGCTGCCTTGTCTTCCTGGGCCATGGAGCAACAGCATAAGATACCCCAGGAAAAACACCAAAGCATAATTAGGAAGCAGAGCAGAAAGACTGTAAGCTCTCAGTCCTCCAGCCTGCTGTGGTGGCATTCCTAGGACACTGAGCTGCTCCAAAGCCTCCCCATGTGCATCTCTGTGTGCTGTGACCAAAGCAGGGCCCCTGGTGCTGAGCTGTCATGGTCCAAATTCACAGTTCCTTCAGCTTCCCCATGACTGCTAAGGAGACAATGAGTTCAACAGTGGGGCTTGAACTTGGGGCTGTGTCCTGGGCTGGGGAGGCAAATGGTGCCAGTATCACTCACAGCAGCTCTCCCAGCAAATGCCCAGAAACTTAAAAGCCTGCACTCAGCCAAGAAACTCAAGCCAACTCCATAACCACCACAGGAGCTGGTTATCCAAAGATCAGCCTTGACTGAGGCAAGACATGCCCTGCCCACCCCATTCCTGTGGCTCTCTAATAACTCTGTCATTTTAGTTAACTGGGGCTACTTCTCCCAGCCAAAACAACATCACGTTCAAAAAGGCTCGTCCTGACTATCAGTGTTAACTTTTCCCCTCCTCGTAGATGAGTTGAAGAAGGAAAACAGATTGTGGCTTCTGCATCCCCTGGTCCCCCCACACAATGGGAATGTCATTACAGCCCCGCCGTGCCCCCGAGGGTGGAATAAAAAACCTCTTTCTACTCTGTCTTGCGGGGTAGGACATCATTACTCCGGGAAACATAATAGCTCAACACTTACACCTGAAACACAATCCACTCCCTCCTCTCTCTTCATTCTCACCGGAGCTACTACAGCTCCCTTGTTCCATTATGTAAGATATTACTTTCCCTGTCTGAGAGCAGGAGGGAAGACATCAGCTGTTATCTTTCAGCCGATAAAGATCTTCATTCACACCTGATGGATTGCAATTTAAGGGGAAAAAAAAAAAAAACGACATCCTCCCTTGGGCTCTGTGAATGGCAGTGCAATAACATTGTGTTAATAGCTCCCAGTCTAGATAAGGCTGTTACTTCTGACAGTAGGAAACGGGGTTTGATAGTCACGGAGATGTTTTGATCACCTGTCAGGGAAACATTATATCTGAGTTTTGCTTCACTAGAAATATGTCATTAGCTTCTGCACCACGTTCCTTGCATGTCTTAAGGGCTGGCACCGTGCACAAGCACCGGCTTTGGACATAAATTCACATTAAAACAATGAAAGGCTGTGGACCTTGAAACCCCTTTGTATTTGAGTGTGATTTCCAAAAGAGCATTTTCCACTTCTTCACCCAAACCTTCTGAAAAACCTTTTGCACCTCAGACACCCTGCTGTGCCTCCTAATTTCCCCTCATGTCACTAGAAGTTAAGAGCATTTGTTCAAGAGGGTCTCTGCAGCTCTTTTTTGATCCTTACCCCCAAATTTACCACCTTCCTCCAAAAGGAAGAAAAATCAGAGCACCTCTGGTAAAAATTCGTTCAACAAAGCTCTATTTTAGGTCTATCAATATTTCAGGTGTTACAACTTTTGGGAGTCTGAGTCAAAACTGTGAGCTATAATAACTTTCATTTTATCTAACATGTGTTGGTAGGGAATTTAAGGCTCCATCCTCATCCTCGAGCTCACTGCCTATCCCTGTGCTTCTCAACACAAAAAGTGTTCTTTGGTTCTGAGAAGCTGTAGGAATTATGATGCTGACAGATATTCTGATGAAGGCTGCAGCAGCCAGGGCAGTGCTGCTCCACTGTCCATCCCTGAGCTGAGCTTTGAAAGCAAGCTATGATGAGGTGCCCAAAGCCAGAAGGGTGGAAGAGACTGATTTTTTCAGCTGAGAGCTGAGCTTTGCTTGCCTTGCCCACCAGGATGTGGTTGTGGATGTAATTGTGCACCTGCGTGTGCAGGTCAGCACGAACACGTGTGCTCACAGGTACCTCCCCCTGCTCTGTGGGTGCTGTGACACACAAAGATGAACCACTGCACAATAAATTAGTCCTGATGTGGGACATGCAGCTGCCTCAGAAACCCCAGACATTTCCAGTCAGTGCTCCACTACCCACGAGAGGGAGCTGACAATCCTCTGGCTGAGTCGGACAGACACAAGGCTGCTAACAACCCATTGGACCTGGCTTTCTTTTTCCCCCCCATTTTAGAAATATCTGAAACATGTTCTTCATAAAACTGGGGGAAAATAGATTATGTGAGGCAGGTGAAAAGAAATCAATAAAAAACCCCTTATGCCTGAATTGTTCCACGTGGACTGGAGATTGACTGCAAGTTTCTGTGAAAAACCAACCTTTTTTAGGAAAATTATTGTGGTTTTTTTGCTGCATTGCTTGAGTTCCTAAAGGGTTCCAGCTTTGTGGGGTGATTCCAGAATAAAGTCTTGCATTACAGTCAACCCAGAGTCTGTGCTGAGGGTGTCTGACAACAGTTATCATCATGTGGTACTTTGTGCTTGAACCAGACCCCCAAGGTGCAGCACAATTTGTAGCTGTTGACACATGAACTGTGCTGCAGCTCGTGGTGCTGCACGGGAACCTCAGCACAGACAGCCACGGGCTGCTGCTTACCAAGAATAAAGTAAAGCTGGCAAAGCTGATTCACAGCAGTGCCCTGCAGAGCATGTGGAGATCCTCCCTGCCACCCTGCTCCTGGCAAAAGAAGATGTGTTTCCTTCCTCTCTTTACCCACCAGGTTCCCAGACAATGATGTGCATCACCAGTTTCTGGCCCAGGGGACAGCACTGCACCGTGCTCCCATCCAGGTGAAGCAGGTGAAGAAGGAACAAGCAAATCCTGCCTGAAGAGCAGCTTGTGGTGTGACCTTTCTCCCTGGGGAAAGGCAACTGTAAGCACAAGGTCAGGAAACTGCCCAAAGGTAGGGATCAGGAGTGAAAAAATACTTTGGAAGCACTGAAAAGAGCTCAAGGGACAGCAGTGCAGCAGGGGTGGTGTGGAAACACCCCATGGCTGGAAGATTTCAGCTCTTGGAGCCTAAATCTGGCCCTTAATTTAGTTAAACAATTTCTTTGGCAAGGCTGATTGTCCCCTTCCCATTCCATAGCAGTTTGGCCACTGGGACCTGGAAAGGCTTGTGCTGCATTCCTTTCTCAAGCATCATTCCCAGAGCAACCATGGCTGAGAGAGGCAAGCAGGAACAGCCTTCAAAT
Organism: Drymodes brunneopygia; assembly: GCA_013400955.1. Classification (NCBI taxonomy): domain Eukaryota; kingdom Metazoa; phylum Chordata; class Aves; order Passeriformes; family Petroicidae; genus Drymodes; species Drymodes brunneopygia. The sequence goes on along the minus strand of VZTZ01030480.1, from coordinate 46,704 downwards.
GAAAAATAGACTAAATTTTAAGAAGAGAAGATCATCCAGCACTATTTTTTTTTTACATGAAGATACACTCTGGTTCTTCATGTAGCTATCAGCCAGAATAAAATGAGAATATCCCAAAATAAAAAAAAACCTCAAACCTGTGTTTATAAGACTTGACAAGTGATAAAACACAATGAAGTGTATTTCCACTGCATATGCTCCCTTGACCTGTCATGAATCATTGCAACAGGAAAGGTATTGTGGCTGTGTGAGCAGCAGAGCAGGCTGCCATTTAAATTCCCCTGCAGATGAATAACTCTGTGATTTAGCACTCCCCCAGCAGCAGACCACTGTAAATAACAGCTGAAATGCTCAGGAACTCCCATGATGTCTCTCTTAGGCCTTATACCCGAGCTGACTGAAGGCAGGAGAGGTTCCTCATTGATTCCAACAGGCTTTGGTTCAGGCCATTGAAGCAGATGCTCAGCACAGTAAATCTACTGATATTAGAGGGAGGGTTTGGGGGTAAATCTGCTGTAAAAACCCTGAATTTCAGAGCCTTCACACAGCCTGTACTTTGCAAAGAACAGGAGACTATCTAGGAACTACTGCAAGATGTGTTTTACTTTCAAAGCCCTAACTGAGCCTAATTTAAATGGTGTTTTCTGACAGGTTTTTTTACAATTGCTATGACTGTATTACATTTCAGGCCAGGCAGCCCCTGGGAATCCAGTGAGAGCAGCGTGCAGAAATCAGTTCTCATGTTCACAATCCATCAGCTGGGCATTTTCAGCTCAGGGACACTGGTCCCATCCCTTCCTTCCTCACTTATTTCAGCAATTGAATAAATAGTAGCTGCCCAGAGGAGAGAGCCCACAGGCTACAAAGATGAAAATGGTCCCCAGGAGGGTCCTCATGGTCAAACCCAGTCTGCTGCAGACTGAATTATGAAATGCAATCTGAAAACTGTCTTTATCCCCGAGGCAACAAGACTTTGTTTCGTGAAAAGAAATTGAATTTGCACTGTGAAAGCCAGTTATAGATGGGAGCAAATTCACACAAATGTGTTTATTCAGAGAAATCCTTGCTCCCAGTGTATTTTCCACATTCAGCCAGGCGTAGCAATGGGAAAGCAGAGCCAAGGCACTCTGAAATGTCTTGCAGACAGTTACGACCCTATCGAGGAGTTTATATTAAATACATTCTGGTAAAGTTAAGGAATTCTCTGTATTTAACAAAGTTCCTTTGCCTGTTCCCCTGTTACTTAGAGATTTCTGGGCATTTCTATGCCTTCTTTAATTTAAATTACCTATACTACCAATTAGTTTAACTAAATAATTCCCAAGGGTTTTCCTGAGTGTTCATTTTGTGCTTGCTCTTCAGTGTGGCTTCTGAGACCTCTCACAGGGATTTCAGATGTATTCCCATTGTTTTAACCAGTACTCCAAGTCCTTCCTCAAAATGATAACAACAATCATGCCAAAAAAATGACTGAGCAACATTTAAACTCAGTCCACCAGGGGAACAAGAACCAATGCTCATTAAAAAGTGTTCCCAGATTTCCTGCTCTCACCTGCCCCCCAAACTCCTCCACGCTCAGCCTTTGCTGTCAGGAATGTCAGGAATACCAAACTGTGTCCACATCCCCATTTCTCCACACCAGCTGCCTCCAAGGCTGAAGCACAAGTCCCTCCATAACAAACTTTGTATGAGCTTTTTCTATCAGGCTGCTTCCTTTGAGGTTCAACAAAAAGAATAAAGCACTTGAATTTAAAGAGAGCACTCTGAAAAGGAATACCCTGCACTGGCCCATGGATCAAGCTGAAATTTTGGCACAAACTGTGCAGCTCTCATTCTGATGAGCTCCTAGATGGTTTTCTCCAAACCCAAACAAGGCAGTGTCCATATGGAGCTTAATGAATGTTTCAGCTGGAGGGGAGCCACCTCCATTGAGCTAAGAGCAGTGGGTTCATCTTCACACAGTAAATCTGAAAATAACCCACATCAAAACTGGAAACTTGTTCCCTCTCTGTTTACCAGCATAGTTTGTCACCACTTACATAACAAGTTCTCAGGATGAATCACGGACAAACTATACAGTGTCTCTGAAATTTCCCTTTTCCTCTGAAGAACATAGTTAAATTTAATTGTTGTTTTTAAGAACAGACTAACAGGCAGCTTATATCCACAAAATATTCAATAAAGTACAACAACACTGAAACCCAAGATTTTACCAGTTATATAAGATTTCAAGTAATAAACAGTTGTGACTTCTAATCAACGCTGCAAAAATCAGAATAATTTTCTTGGTTATTTCAGTAAGTGAAGCTCAAATCCCACAGCCTTCTGGAGTCAATGGAAAAGTCTGTATCTTCAAAAGCAAAAGGATGTGGGTATTTGAAAACCATCAAGAAGACCCAGTAGCCCATTCGGTGTTCTTCCCTGGAACCAGCTGCCCAAGAAATAATAACAATGCAGTAAAGCTGATGTGAAATAGAATGGCATGAACTGACTTCCACAGCTTCCAGCCATGGACCAAAACATGGAGATAACACCACTTTCCTCCAGTGCAGTTTGATACCAAGATCATGGAACCATAGAATACTGAGTTAGAAGGGACCCACAAGGTAAATCGAGTCCAACCCCCTGCAGGCTGGGGGGAAACCTGAACTTACGGTCTTTGGCAAGAAACCTCACCCCTGTGGTTTCAAGGGACACTCTGTGTTTTGAAGAGAAGGGGGCTGGCCCCTCTCCCTTTCTGTAAATGTTGGCCACGTTAGATGAGCATTTTGGTTTGGAGCAGTTGTGCACTTTGGAAGCAACCCCCCATGTCTCCCTTTACCACAGAGTTCACAGAGGCTGCTCAGTTCACACAGCAGTCTTAGATTCCTTCTGTGGGAGACAAAATCAAACCTTCTGTGGTAGCACACCCCTGATATTCTCCTACAGGGATGTGAGGCTCCCAAACCACAACCTCTGGTCACTGTTTCAACCCATGTGCCTGGCAGCACCTTTCTGTGCAGGAAACCACACTAAATATCAGTGGAAATAACCTCCCTGAACCACATCTTGTGTGGATGTCAGGACCTCAGCAGCAACTCCTTGGAGATCATAATCCAACCCATTTCCACTAAGTTATTGTAGGAACAACCTGGTAGGAGCTTAATTAAGAGGTTTGTCCCTTTGCATTAGTCACAGTCTACTGTGGGCAGGACTGAAGGTCAAGCTCTGTCCTTAGCACTTCCTTCAGGCAGAAGTTTTACTTCAGTTTTGTTTCTGGCTCCTGTAATCCAGCTCTTAGCTCCCTGCAGGACCCTGTGCCTCAGCCAGGCCAGGAGTCTGACTTCCCTGAAGCAGCAAAAGCATCTAAAGGTCATCTGCTCTAAATCCACGTTACTGCATTGTTGGTCACAGCTGAGCACAGTGGTGGCACAGGGTGGCCGGACACTGGAGTGGGATGATCCAGGTGACAGACACTGGACATCAGCTGGTTACACCCTGTGGCACAAATGGTTTCACTCTCAGCATCAGCATTAGAAAATCTGGCAGGTGGGAACAGCCTGGATGTGGGACAATGCAATAAGAAAGGAACTATAAAGCAAATTTTCCTGAGGAGGAGGAGGATTAGTGTAGGACTGTGGTGATGATGTCTGAATTAGCTTTAACAAATAACCCTCAAAGGGAATAGTTCTTGGCTTTATCCTGAACACTAAGTTGGCTTTGAACTACAAGGGATTCCACAAAATCCCAGTCTATTTGCACTCCTTTCTGGTAGAGTAGGATGTTTTTGTCTTTTTTTTTTTTTTTATGCTGGCTGTATAGCTCATGCATTACCTTTGAAATTTCATAACTTGTTGTGTAACTTCTTTTGCTTTATATCCTGGCCTAGCTTGCTTTTAAAAGCAGCTGTGTCTTTTCAGTCGAGGTGAGGCTTTGCAGCTAGCCTACATTATGTAAACATGCATTGTAACACCCCCAAACCTGCAGTTAGTCAACAAAAGATCAAACAGACCATGGTGCTTTCATGGGAGCCATCAAAGTCACTCAAACCTTCTCAGTGAAAGCTGCCAGCTTGCATTTTTTTTTGTCCAATGACAAAGATAAGGCTATTTGTCTTTCTTTCAAAGTTACAAATAAATAAGGAAAAGGACAGTAGTTTAAAATGATATCTTAATCAAACCTGTTCATCTCAGAGTTTATATTTCAAGCCTTTGCCTGCATTCCAGAGTGAAGTCAAATGTCAAACTTTCCCCCTTTATCTTCTCTCATTGACTCAGGAGAAGATCTGTATCTTTAGAGAATGAAACAACTGTTTTCCTTAAAATGTTTCAATAGGCCTTGGTTTTGTAAAACAAGCCACTTCTCTGGCAGGTGCTTTGATTTCAGAGAATTAAAGTAATTGCCACAAAAAGGGCTGACAAACCCCACAGCTGCTGGAGTAAAAGGAGAAGGAGCTGTGTGGATGCACACAGCATGTCTGGGCAGGAGAAAACGTGGACAGTGAGGGGGGCCTGGTACTGTCTTTAATTTATTGTCTATTTTTCCAAGCAATCCATTTTGGTCCTAAGAGGATATCAAGGCTTTCTCCTCTCTCTGAAATCAGCTTTATCAATTGGACCAGTTGTGGGTGTTCAGAAAAGGACACAAAGCACAGTCAGACCTATAATTTAATAAGATGTGCAGAAATATGGTTTATTTAGCCTCCACATAAGGACTGAAATGGAGCAGTAGAGACTTAAAAAGCAGCTGCAGAGGAGAGAAAGACAAACAGCTCTTCATGTGCACTGATGATAGCACAAGGAGTAACTGGTTTCAACACCACTAAGAGAACTTCAGGTTGACTATCCTGGGAGACTTCTGATGCGATTAATTTTGTGCTAGGAAATCTTGTTCAAGAATTCTGTGAAACCTCCACCACAGGAGGGTCTCATAAACAGCTGAGGCAGGAATGATTTAAGTGTCCATGAGAACAACTGATCCTGCCTTAGAGGAATTGTAGAGTTGCAGGTTAAAACACTTCTGTGAAATCTCTTCCAACATTATCTCCAAACACCTCCTTTTATTTTCTTAAAAACCTCGGACTGAGACAGGACTCAAGGCTCAGAATTTATTCAAATTTTGGGGTTGTTCATGTCTTAACCAAGCCTTTGGGTTACACTGCTCTCTCCATTTCTCATCTAACCTTCCAGCTCGTGCAGAGTGGGGTGAAAACTGAAATCCAAGCAAGGTACCAGCCCTGGGACCATAACCCTCACAGAAGCCAACCCCTTGCTGCTCTATCACAGCCCTGCAGAGCTTTTTCACCTGCTACCATCCAATCCCCCCAGTGTTTAATCTGAATCCTGACCCCCTCTCTTTCCTGCTCAGGTTGCACCTCCTCAGGGACAAGAACTGAGTGAACAACAGCAAACCTGTTCTGGATGCCAGGCTCAGGAATGGTCATGGACAGAAGTTGTTAAACCAGAGAACGAGGCCAAAGCTGAGGGGAAGGGGAGAGAGGCTGCCCAGGCTGTTCCTCTGCCCTTCTGCTCACCCAAGTACCCAAGCCCAGAGCAGAAAGGGACAAGCTGCCTCTCACCTGTCTTGCATCCCCTTGCAGGTAAGAAAATGCTCTTTTTATTCTTAAAACTAGATCATTATTTACATGCAGGCAGATAGTGCATATTTTTGGGAATTAGATACAAAGACTTTTTTTTCTCCCCTGCAAGTCTAGTCCTTGTAGTTATGAGTACAGCTAACAAAAGAGAATGGCAGGCACAGAGAATAACTTCCCACTACTCAAGTGCAGCTAGGAAGAAGTTGAGAAAATATTTCAATGTATATTAAATAATCTGAAAAAAAAGCATTTCAGTGATATAAAGGACTTTTCCTTCTCTTCCTGTTTTACACCTTAGAATATATTCTCAACCAGTTTTTCTTCTGAGTTCATATTTAAGTTATTCAGTTCTCTATAGAAAGCTTCACTAGTGCTCAGCCTGTGCCAGTCCTCTTGCTGGATGTGAAGGTGCCAGGAAATCACACAACAAGCCAAGTGCCAGCCTCCTGAAGAGGGAGAAGGAAATAATCATTTTGTATATGTATAATTGTGGCTTCTGGGTGTAAACCCTGAATTCTCCCATAAATTCTATTGTAGATGATTTTTTATTCCTACATTTCAGTTTCAAATCATGACATGGGCTCCCCCTCCGTCCTCTTCTTTCCTGAAGTGTTCTTCATAGCAGGAATGTGCAGAACCCTCATCTGCAGATGCATTTTCTTTCCAACCATCCTACAGAAAATATACTTGAATAAGAATTAAATGTATGAAGTACTCAATTAAAACATTTAGGAAGGCCAGACATAGGCCATACAGAGGTACTGGCCAGTCTGAAGATGAAACCACAGTCCAAAGCACAGTCTTGGCTCCATGCCCTTGCACAGGTGGAAGGTTGGTCCTGAGCCTGCAGGAATTGCAAGGGCTGTACCTTTGAAGGACACTCCAAAGAACTGTCTACAGATGTAGTTTTCTCTAATCTCCATGATCTTAACTCTTTCTAACATAGAAGCTACTCAATTACCAAATGGCCTTTTTAATTCTTTTGTATTTGCTGTGTGTATTTGGACACTCCAACTGTTACCATTCCCTTCCAAATTCATTGTCATCCTCTCCTTCCACTCCAGGTCCAAATTGCTGCTCCCTTTGCCTCCTTATGTCTCTCTTCCCTATTTCTCCTGTGTCTAAAGCATCCTGCCAGTTCCTCTGTTTACATCTCTGCCTCGTTCCAGTCCCCTTTAACAAAAAATTCCTTTCAAAATGCCCACAAAGAGAAATAATGGGCCAAAAGAACACCATGAAGTCATTCACCTCTGATGCTGTCATGCCCCCTGTCTCCTCTGTGTTCAGTCCCTTGCAGTGGGGCTGCCTTTCCCCTCTCTCAGTCGTGCCCAATGCCAACAAACTTCCTAAATAATTAGGGGATGCAATTTGGCTTGGAGAATGAGTCACTGACCTTGCTCCATTCTCAGCCCTGCCATTAAGCTGCTAAATGACCTTGAATAACATTTTTAACCTCGCCTGTCCCAATCTGACTCATCCTGTGACTTTTTTCAACAGAATGTGTAAGCCCCTGGGATCTTGTTATGTGCTGCTAAACAAAAGGGACCTATTTTCCCATTGACTGACTCAGCTGGGATTTAGCCCTGTAACCACAGACATCTACACAGTCAATATCCACACCTGAGCTACTCACTTAAGTTTCCTAGAGAGTCAGATGGGAACAATAGACAGGTTTAGGTTAAGTTTCACCTAAGCAAATGTAAGCTTTCTATTTGGGATGAAATTAATCACTTCATCAGAATGCTTGCTTGTTGAAAAAAATTCCCCAAATATCAACCAATTGCAATTCTTTGATGAATTTAGCTGAGATATTGAAGTTATTTTTAGCCAACTAAATTGCATTTTTTAAATAAATAAATTATTCCACACAAAAAAAAATTTACCCAGACCTTTTGGGAAATACTGAATACTTGAAAGGTGATTTTTCTAAGTCTTTGCACTAGTTTCTTTGTAAATGGATTCTTGAACCTGTGCTTTCCAAGGAGGTTTTACCACATTTCACACTCCCAAAGGGCTGTTACTGTGCAGAAGGCATGAAGACAGGCAGGTACCAGAGGGTCAGCACCAGACCCTCCTCAGAGGTCCCACTTTGGTTTTATGAAAGCAGAAATCAAGAGCTCCTCAGCATCTCAGGAGCCACATCAGCACCTAAACCTGGATGGAACACCACAAAAATGTGACAAAGACACTTTTCCTGCCTCAAACGAGAACTTCCATGAAATGGCATCTGCTGAAGAGCTCATGGGAGGGAATATTCCATTTTCCTACCCCAAGGAAGAAGCTTGGGGAACAACAGACCTTTTGCAAGGCAAAAGATGCAAAGGTCGTGTCACACACAAAACACTCAGAAATGGAAGAGCAGGAACATGACACCAAACCCTGCTAATCAACATCACCTCATCCAGCTGAAACAGCAGTAAATTTGGGAGTGTCTTTGAAGAAGATTAAATAACAGAATGAACTTGAAAAAAGAAAAAAAGTCAGAATTTTGCCAAAATTTATTATACACACTCTACAAAGGGGTGACTGTGAGCAACAAGGAGGGAAGAAATAATAATAATAAACTGGAGGAGTGGCTTTCATAGGATAATAAATGAATTGCAAACAGCACACATGTCAGCCACACTAATTCTGAAAGAAAACTGTTCCAAAAGAGAAATTTAATGTGACTGGGACAAATAGCTTCTTCATCCTTTGAAAATGAGAGACACTTCCCTGAGTAAAGAATCAATGTATAAAAAATCAAAACTTTTGGATGTTATTTTTTGGGTCAAAGTAAAAAAATTATAAGTACAAAAATATATATTTCCACATATTCAACCACCCCAAAACCAAAGCACCTAGAAAGATTGCTACACAGAGAATGAGGCCTGCAATGCCCAGTCAAAGAGAACTTCTAAAACCCACCTGAAACTGGAAAAGGAACAACTCAGAGAATGGATATTCCACCTGAAACTGGAAAAGAAACAACTCAGAGAATGGATATTGACCTATAAAACCTTCCACAAGGAAGAAAATTCAGACAATTAATTCAGTTATTAGTCACATTTATTGGAAATGCCTGGGCCAGCTGTATGAGGCTGGAGAAGTCATCAATGGAAAATAGAGGTGGACTCTGATTCTGTAAAGGAGACAGAGGAGTTAGTACCTTCCTGTGAAGCTCTTCCTCCCAGAAGGAAGGGCTGGTAAAAGGTGGAGGCTTACTTATTTCAGATCATGAGAGTTTGATACTCCAGAGAAGCACTTCAGGGGCTTGTAATTCTGAAAACTGGAATTTGATCAGCTTATTTTGAAGCCAAGGAATCCACCTCTGTATGCAGCAGTTGGAAATGTAAAGAAGAGGAGATTTAGCTTATCAGCTGGACAGAAAGCTGTATTTTGTATTTTCTATCTTTCCAAAGGCCTCTTGAGCCATCCTGTTCAAGGAAGAAACAGCACTGAGACATCACAGAAAATTAATAGAAAAACACATATGTCCTTTCTTGGAGGACATATCTGAAGTTTACAGCTACCTTTTTGTACTAGTAATATTGTTCCGGCCTACAGAAAATAAAAGTGGTGTCCAGGTGCTCAAAAAAAGTCCAGGAGCAGCTACACATTGTGATATTCCCATCTTATATGAGGTAGAGCAGTGACAACCTGCATCTTCAGAGACTCATTTTGACATGCCCTCAAAGAGGCTCAGCAGCAGTCTTAGAATCACTTAGGAGCCCTAATAGTTATGGCTAAGAAATTTAGAACTAAATAGGGCTAAAAAAGGAAAATATTCCATAAAAATTAGTCTGCAAAACAACACAATGTCATAGAGAGTCGAAGTCTTTCTGTGGAAAACCTAAACATTCTGCTTTGAGGGTGTAATTTTGTACTAAACTTCCCTGAAGTATTTAACCACTGGTTCAAACATAAACAGTTTGCACTCTTTGGGTTAGTAAATAATGTTCTGCTTTTGCTTGTGTCTGACTTCTGTAAAATTAATGCTTGTTTCTTTCCTTTTGGGCAAAAAGCAGTTCTGTTGGCAGTCAGTAAAGGAAAGAGAAACAGAAATTAGAGAGTGGCTTTGTAGTAAAGATTCATTTAGACAATTTGGTTTCTATTACAAGCTGAAATCAGACAGTGTCTGCATGCAAATGTGGAGAGGGAGTGAAAGGGAACCTTGGGCAGGGAGAGGGTCCTTTTCCTTCATTATCATTTACAAAGTGAGTGAGTGACATAAGTTTGGGATCTGATGACTGGAAACACACTGGACACGTGTGTCATGAGGCTCCAGGGCTCTGTGCTAGCACCAAGTGCCACTATCACATTCAGGTGCTCTCCTCACCAGCTGACTTTGAGAATTTATTCCCATTGTGGAGGGGCTCTGTAATCTCACATCACTAGGACGTGGCTGTCTGCTGCTGTACACAAGGAAAACCTTTGTCCCTTCATTCCTTGTCCCTTGGGCAAAACGGCTGCACTTAGGGGAAGGTAATAAAGATCCTCTCAGATGTGCCCCACTGGCTCTGTCTGGAAAGCAAGAAAAACAGAAAGAGGGGGAGACAGAAAATGACAGTGCATGCCCCGAAATTGTCAGTGTTTAACAGGCATTTGGACAATGCTTTAATAACATGCTTTAAGTTTTGGTCAGCTCTGAATAGGTCAGGAAGTTGTACTAGATGGTCATTGTAGGTCCCTTCCAAGAGAAACAGGCAATTCCATTCCATGCTCTGTTCTATGATCAGGGATAGAGGGTGAGTTCCAAGGAGAGGGGTCAGCTGTCTCTGCCTTCAGATCATGCCAGGACAACGAGCCACAAATTGCTCACAGAGCATGACAGGAGTGATCACCCACACAAAACAATCCCTGCCACACTCTGTGACCACCCTGTGTGTGAGGAGGGATGGGAGCAAGGGAGGAAGGTCTTGCACCAGGGCAGGTGAATTTGAGCAGCCTCCAGATGGCACTGGCACAGTATGTTTTATCTGTCTCATGAAGAAAGTCGATCTGTCACTCCAGACATTCAGAGAGGGTTTCCTTTCACTCCCCTGGAAGTGTTTGACTTTACCTGGCAGTTTTCTTACTGCTACTCATGAAATAAAGATTTTTATCAATTGCAGTGGAATAGCCAGAACTTCTTTATTGTCAGTTGTATTGAAACAGGAAGCTAGTGATGACTGGAAGAGTTGGCAGCCTGTGCAGGCTGACATGAAAAATAATTTGCTGAGCTCTGTCATTCTGAGAAGGACAAAGGACCAGGTTCAACTCTGGGGGAAAAGTGTGACTTAAGAGTCTGCAATTTTGCAAGACCCAAGGCAGCAGAGGGGTACAGATGGGAAGATAATTCCAAAGTGGGGATTGTGGAAATAGCATCTAAAAGATGAAGCAGAGATGGCAGGAGGCTAAAAAACATTTATGAGATTTTGAGCAGAAAGGCAGGGACAGAAAATCCATACTACAAGGCCAAGTGTCCAAAATCTTCTCACCACTCTCACCTAACCCTTTTATGCACAGAAAAAAAATAAAAGAGATATCTTGGGTACAGGTTTAAAGCAGGGAATCATTTGCTTGAAATGACACAAAAAAGATGGGTTTATTTTCCCCATTGCAGTACTTTCTTTTGCACGTTATCGGTAAGTGGCCAGAACAAGACAGCTCAGAAGAACAGTGGGCAGCTTTATAATGTATGATTGCAGAAAGAACTCAGCAGGGACAATAATCTGGATGTCCTCAGACCTGATATTAATTCCTTTTAGACCAGCAGTGGATTTGGAGTACTCTGTCAGTAAGCATTACATGCCATACCCTGATTACAGCCGTCACATATGAGAAATATTGCTGTAGTGCAGCAGCCCCTGCCTTGGCCTCCTCAGGCAGGAGCACACGAGACAATGCACTTCCCACGAGCCTTTCATCATGTCAGGCTAATGTTTTCTGCAGAGAAAAGACAAAAAAGGGAAACCTGATGAAGGCTGGGGCAGGAGAGAGGAGAGGAAGGAGGGACTGGGGAGAGATGAAATGGTGAGTACAGAAATGCAGTGGCTGCACTGAGGGATTGGCAGGGCTGTGCACCCCATTTTTTGCAGCACATGGTAGCATTTGGTCACTTGAAGGACAAGAAGAACCAGCACAGGGACCTCCTCCCATGTCTCCCACCCCATTGACACCATCACTGCTGGACCATGGCAGCAGCAGATGAACAAGATATTACAAATATTACTGCAGTTAAATGGTGAGTTCAAACTAAGCTGCTAAGCATTTTAATTTCTTTTTCTTAATTTTTAAATCTCAAAATATTCCTTGAAGGCAGTTCCTCAGCAGGAGCTGAAGGAAAACAGGCTGGTTATGGTTTAATAGACTGGTCCCAGAGAGCTTTTCATAAAATAGCTACACTATTATAAATGAGAAATGTTGTAAGAATAGCTAAAATGGGAATTTGCACGAAGTATGGTGCCTTTTATTTGCATATGACCTCAATGATTATGTGCAAGGTTTGGCTGTCCTCAGAGTGAGTGCCACATTCTGGTTAGAGAAACACGATGCCTTTGTTTTGGCAGAAAATAAATCTCTTAAGGTAATCAAAAATCCATGTAACGTATTCTAAAAATATCCCCTCCAAAACTGTCTGTGCCAGACAAAACAGGAGAAAATATTCGCCTCTGACAGGGATATTGATCTATAAAATGTTTCTTTTCTTCTCCCTTCTTTGCCCTCTTGATTCTCTTCCAATCTCCCTTCTTCTGGTGCTTTCAGAGGAACGAGGGCTTCTGGGAAGGATCATCTTGAAACACAACTTTGTCAGCCATGCCCTGAATTTTATTCCCACTCAGGAGGCCCTTTGCACCGTTCTGGCAATTTAGAGAGGAATTACATCCATTTCCAGCTCTTTAGACCTCTCCCAGCATGTATAAGGCCCTTTGTAAGAACAAGGGCTCAGTATGCACATCACTGCAAGGTTGCTTTGGATGCCCTCTCCCCTGCATAGACGTAAATGGAAGTGGATCTGGAAAAAATGCTTCACTTCCTGTGAAAGTCAATCCACCTAGCCAGGAATCCTCATAAAGGGAAACACTGCTCAGGGCAGGGATTTCTCTGAATAAACTGAGTGTCTAGGTGTTCAGGAGGTAGAGTTCCCATTCAGTGCTGCACACTAGTGGCTTTATAATGCGGCAGTGACGAAAATCACCTCTGCTAGCTTAAAAATACAAGGTTTGGGATCACTGGAACAGCAGTGCAGAGCAGCTGGACAAGTCCACTGTGTCTGTCCCTTGCTATACCAGTGGTGGGAGCTAATTTAGACCAGCTGTGGCTTCCTTGAGTTGGTCAGTGCTCGCCTCTCCTTTTTGAGTGAGGAGAAACTGCACTGCTATAACTCTCCAAGATAGGATTTTGTTTACTCCCCACTCTTCTTCTAAGGAAGAAAAGCATCAAAAAATGATGCAAGTTTCTGACTGATATGATTACAAAACAGGGGTGGTAGAATAAAGTTGTTTTTTGTTCAGCAGAAAACAGCAAGTCACCGGAGGGATGGCATTTCCCAACAACAAATATCCCACCTGTCTCTTTGACCTGGCACCCTGTCACACCAGAAGAGTGATGGATTAAAGCTTTTATACAGTTGACTGCTGTTTCTGAGTCTCATTTTTCCACCGAGGGCTCTGTTTCCCCATTAGCAAATGTTTTTATTTCGGGCAGGCCACAATGCCTTGTTTGTGTTTGTTTGGCAAGCCATGGGTTGGCCTGGTCAAAGGAAGGAGGAGACACAGCCCATCCCTTATGGGACTCTTTGAACAGCTCTGAAAGGCCACTGACAGCAGCAGCCCCTGCTGCTCCCACGCTGCACTCCAGGCAGCCCATTACTGAGATAAACCAATATCACCCATTGAGCATTAGCTGACATATGGCTTTTGAGGCATAAAATCAGATAAGGAGGAGTTTAAATATTGAACCTACTTGCACAGGCTTTAGCTCCTCTGTTTGCAAGGAGGAAGAATACAGATGCTTATTCTGAAGTCAATCATTTCAAAATGCAGTCAATAAAACCTGTGTAAAAGAGCAGCTGGTAAGTACAACCATGTGTCAAATGAACCATTGTGTTCTCTAGGAAAGGGAATGTAAAAAAGTCTGGTTATGGGAGCACTGTTTTCCTGGAATACTTTACATCTAAAATAGCAGCTTAACAAAACACCACTAAGATCAAGGGACATTTACTGTTAAAGCCCAAAGGAATCACAGGCTTCCTTAACTGAGTAAACCCTTAAGGCCTGAAGGAGCACTGAAAATGGTCTTTTAGTTTCTCTTTGTGTCCTTTCTGATCTATTTTTTATTTGCATTTATTGGCAGAACTAAATCCTTCTTTCTCCTAATTCTCAGTTCATACTTTCATATGGAATAGGCTTAACAGTTGTTCAAGACCCATGACAAACTGGCATTCAGAAGCCTGGAAATACACATCCATATTTTTGTGCACATGTAAGTACAAACAGGGTAGCAAGAATTTCAGCCTTAATATTCATAGAGGTCCTTCAGGTCTTCAAATTTTGTGACAGGGTTTACTCTTTTCAGTGACCTTTCAGAAATTTTGCCAAGTTCCTGGTCCTTCTTTCCTTGCAGCCTTCAGAGATGGCAGGTCAGCTCCCTAATTAATTGTACTTTCATAGTTTTTGGAGCCAAAAAGTAAAGAAATCCATCTCGTCTATGATCTCTTACAACCCTTCAGATTGTTCTTTGTGGCTTTTATCCAGTGCAAAACCTTCAAGGAAGCTCCATGAAAAGATGAGCAGATCATCTCCACCCTGCAACTTGTCACCTTCTCATTGCAAGACCAAGCCTGGGGCCAAAGGTCAGGGCTTCACACAGCCCCTGCTGTGCCAGTCAGCTGGAGTCACATCACTCAGAGCTGCATCACTGCTGGAGGCAGGCTTTTGGCTTGTGATGGACAAAACCAGCTCTTCCACCACCTCCTTGAAACCTGGAAGCAGCTGATTGCACCTACACTGGAGTTCACCAAACCATCTGAATCTAGCTGAGGTCCTCCTTTTCCTCCTCAGAGAGAAAATACTGCAAATTCCTCATGTGAAGAAAAGGGGAAGCCACTGTGGCTGCTTGTGAAAACCAGTCATGGAAAAAGAGCTGGGAATTCATGAGTAGTGAGAGGGATTATACACTGTCCCATTAAAATGTGCTCCTCTCTTGGGGAAACTGCCCTGCATGGCACTGCCTTGTGCAACTCACATCCAGTAACACAGTTAAATTGCTTTGAGAGAGTGAAAGGAAATAATATCCCTCCTGAGGGGAGCAGGAGGTGTTTTCTGTAGACACCAGAGTTTTGTCTTAAACTGCATGTCCAAGTCAAATAATTTTCAACTTCCTTTGCAAAAGCAGGAAGGAGTCAGATGGAAGAATCACTCATTGCATGGAAAAAACAAGATTTGCACAGCTTGGTTGAGTTCCTTCCTCCATCCTCTTCTCCTTCCAGATTCTCCTGAAAGGAGCTAAAATAATAATTTCTTGAGGATATCTGTTACTGACAGTTCATTGCACTACTTTGAATGGGATTCTTGCTTTCACTTTAAAACTGGAGATGGTTTTGCCACTCATGAATGACTTTGTATTTGTTATAAAAACACAGTGTGGTGAGAATGTATCATTACAGTAGCAAACTACCTCTCACCAACACTACTGGTCCCTTTCATATTATAGTTAGAATCAGTCTCTGATCTTACAAGGTAGGAAAGTTTCACAGAGTGTTTAGAAACTCCCTCATGCTGAGCTGCTCTTGACTTCTGGCTTAGAAGACGGGTCAAACAGTGTGATGGTACAGAATTATATCTCACAGACTGATCTTCATGTCTCCAGGACTTGAGTGAATAAATCAGTGGAATAGATTCTCATTAGATATTTAGTTAATTTCTGCTTTTATTACTGCAGCAATATTCTTCTGGTAATTTACAGATGTTCAAAATGTTCAAAACTCTTCTTTCAGAGATTTACCAAAGTAATAAGTTCAAGCAGTTTCTAATTTGTAATCGTAAAATAGTCCTTTTTTTTCACTGGAGATACCAGTATTTTGTAGTAGAATTTTGTGTGTCTGTGTAAGATCTCATACAAGTATGCACAGAAGCAAATACTGTTGCATTATTTGCCTTTGAAAGGAGATTTCCCATGAATATAAATTAAACTACTCCACACAAGTGAATACAGCACAAGCACAATTATGCCACTGTGTTTCTTACATATTTTGGCAAATTAGTAGGATCTGGTTATCAAATTTATGATGTTCTGCTCCCGTAATAAATAATATGTGAACCCATTAAAACTGTGTTTCTCATATATCATTAACTCCAATAGACCAGCACATGTGCAGACATAATCTCCTTCCCAAAGCCAGATACTCTATATCAAACTTCAGGGTTTTCTATGTGGCCTGTTTGTAATATTCTTGGAATATTACTGGGGAGTGAAAGTGATTGCTGTATATCTGAGACCTGTAAAATATTGGGTTAATTGTTCCAAATGTCAAATATGCTTTCCACTCATCAGATTTATCTGAGTTTTCACTCAGTATCTCCCACCATTAGCTCCAAGTCTTAACCTGATAATTACCAGCAAAAAGCAATGCCTTTATTTTTAACTTGCCTGGAGAAAAGGCAGCTCAGGGGAGACCTCAATGTCTCCCTGACAGGAGTTGGTAGCCAGGTGGGGATTGTTCTCTTCTCCCAGGTAACAAGTGACAGAGCAAGAGGAAATGACCTCAAGTTGCAGCATGTGAGGTTTACCTTGGATATTAGGAAAAAAAAAATCACAGAAAGGCTCCTCAGCAAGCATTGGAAGAGGCTCCTCAGGCATTGGAAGAGGCTCCTCAGGGAAGTGGTGGAGTCACCATCCCTGGAATGTAAAAAAAGACACATGGCTGAGGCATTAGTGTACAGGGCTTAATGGTGAACACAGTGGTGGCATTAGGCTGAAAAGTGGACTTGATGATCTTAAAGGTCTTTTTGAACTTTAACAATTCCGTAATTCTATGAAGATTACAGGTAGACAAAATATTTTCTGCTAATATCATATCTTCTATCTATCTAGCTCCAGCCTCAACTCAGAAATGTCACACCACTTCTACTCTGGTCTACTCTCACATCTATCCCTTTGACAGACACTAGCAGGTGTAGTTTTCTTAGCATCCTTCAGCAATTAATCTTCATACAATTTTATATTCTTTCTACATAAAAAAAAAAATAAAACCACCTCGACATTGAAAACAATAGTGGATAGAAAGGTTAAATGTTTTGCTCATGGTTGCACTGGAGCTTTGTGGATAAGGCATTTCTCTGTAGCACCAGAGCAGCACTGAAAGCCACCCTTCCCTTGGGCAATAGATTCCAAAGCTTTTGCAAACATCCATGAATCCAACTCGAGAGCAGTGCTGCTCTTCCTGCCAGCAGCACCACCAACCACTGCAAAAGAAGCAAACTGCAGTTTGAGTAAGAACAGGCATTTGCCACCCTCTGCCTTTGCTGCACAGAGGAGAACGCAGCACCTGAACTTCCAAACCCTCCTCTCTCCCTCTTGCCCACAATCATCTGTGAATTATCATTTGTGTGAATGTTTGCACCCTGCTCTGTTTCTGACAAAGCTCAGAGAAGAGGTGTCAGTGCTGCTGCATCCATCCAGCAGCTGTTTACTGAATAATCCTTCACTGCATCCCACTGACTGTTTTCTTTGGAGGGAAACAAATATTCTTTCAAACACAGCAGATGACATATGAAATTATAAAACAGCCTGTTGGGTAAATTAAAGATCTCCTTTATTCTCAAAAACATCCAGCTTTACAAGTCTAACGTGGAGTGCTGTACTATGCCAGATATATTTGGAAACCATCCCAGCTATCACTTTGAAACTCTGCCTATTTAAAAGTTTTGGCAACTTTAATCACAGCCACAAAAGCTTCAGCAAAATTGCTGTTTTAATGAGGCCACTTCTGCCAGGAAGTGATAAAGCAACCGATGCCATCAATTTGCATCTACCCACATTTAATGCATTAATGTGAGCCAAACTTACAGTCATCAGTATTGTTTTACTGGGATCATTATCTGGCCTAAAAATAAACTGTGGGTCTTATTCACTGCCGAAGTAACTGCAATCAACATTCTTGCACCAGATATAAGTTTGATCCAATGCTTTTTTGGCCAGAAGAGAAACCAGGAATGGTTCAGCTCCATATGCCATGAATACAAGTGAACCTTGGCTAAGCAGACAAATGCTTTCTTCACATATGCATTACAAGCTGAGAACTAACTACACTTGTGGGTCACGGTGTCTGTTTTCTGAATCTCTGTGAAGTTAAAATAGGTGGAATAAAAACAAGTTAAAATATGTTACTATGTTCCTGTGCTACTATCAAGTTTCTATCCAAAGATCCAACATGAAGTAGCTAAATAAATCTGACTGGCTTCTTTTCTATGCATGCCCTAAGTCCCTCAGGACCCCCTTTTCCACTGATTTTATGCAGTTATAAAACCTTTGGACAATTGTAATGATAAAGCATGGATATGGGCATTAGTGTCTTATAATTCAGGGCAAAACTTAACACCATTAATTGATTTGACACTCCAGAGAAAGCCACTGCTGAGAAATGTCAGCTTGCATTTTGTGATGTCTCTGTCTACACACTGAACAATTGGAGTAACCAGGGCTGAGAGTGAACTGCAGGAACCTGGAGCAGTTCTTGGGCTCTGATTCTGATGCTGTGCTCCAGTTACATCTCAGCTCCCACACAGGGAGTTCTGCTGGTGTAAATCCCCACTCCTCACCTCCTATTCCACCCTCCCTCAGCTGGCCCTCATTTTCTCACCTCTGGGACGCTGTCACATGGACTGAAAAGAAATCCAAGCAAGATCCACCAAGACCCCTGCCCTGGACAGAGCCAGGATTTGGAGATGCCTTGAAGTACAGTTGACCTGGAGTCTAAAGTAATCTAAAATCATAGAATCAATTATTTAGGTTGGAAAAAACCCTTTAGATCACCGAGTCCAACTGTTAACCAAAGACAGCTCTTCACCTCTTGTGCTTCAGAATTTCCTGAAGATCATGCAAGGCAAAGGTGGAGGTTTTCAGGTGGGGGTGATGTGAGCTTGTGAGGGACAACAGGCACTATCTTCTGTGGTTGGCAACACACATCCTTCCTCTTGGGATGTTTAAACCTAAAAAGAGGAATAATTTATCTCATTTTTGATGGTATGAGATGGTCCTCACAAAAAAAGGAGATGGTCAGACAATGTCTACCTGTTGTTTAACAAATGTTAACAAAACTAGAGATAAACAAAGCTAAAAAAGAAAAGCTGTAAGTTGTTTAGTACCTGTAAGACCTGGAATAGGACATTTCTTGTGGATGGAGAAACTAATTTTCCAGGTTTCCTGCTTGTTTCCCACACATAAGAAAAAAAGTGTGTGGAAACACTGTTCTCCAACACTTTTAAACATAATTTACTATAAGCAAGGTGTTAGTTTCCTTGGCTGAATGCAGACATTGTCCTGCAATGGGGATAATTCTTCCCAGTTCCTCGGGCCTTTCATGAATTTATTTCGTACTTGTTCCAAAAACCACTTATGATCACCTACATCCTCTGAGTTAATGGTACAATTTTTTCTTGTTGTTTTCAGCTTATGTTATGATCTCTGAGACTATACTGGATTTAGGGATTTCAATTTGGTCTTTAGTGGCTCATATATACCACAAATCTAATACATATCACAGGGCAAAGACTAAAAAAAAAAAAAGGTGCAGCTGAGGCTGGCATTTCTGTAAAAGCCCAGATTGCTGTAGTACATTGGCAGGATAATCTGTCATGGCTAAGAATTATTATTTTCATAAGTCTATACCACACAAACAGAATCCTCTGATCTAAATTAAATTACTCTGGTTTCATGGCAGTGCTACTTATATTGCATTACAGTCCATTATCCATGGCCTTGTTCTGGCCATAAGTGATGACAGATTCTAGTGCCTTATATAGTTATATTGGCCATTTATTTTCAGCGCTAGAACAATAGGCACAAACAAGTCTCTTTTGTAAAGGTTTGGTACAGCTTGAGCCACACACTCTGCTTTTCAATCAAACTTTTTGTAAGATATCAGTCTTCTTTTTTCAACACTACTCCTTCTATCCTGCATGCCTGATTCTTAATCATTAAGATTTCACTAAGCTGTGACATGAGGAAACTTTTCCATCATCTTCTGCCCCCTTAATGCCAAAATTCACAGTACTTCAATTATTTTAAGTCACCAAGTGTATTTCACATTTTATTCAATATATTAGCATGCCATGATCTGACACTGCAGAATGTTATAGGGTTTAGTGTTGGTTTCTGTTAAACACAATAAAAACTGCATTTCTTGATTCCAGATCACCCCTAAAGCATCATTGGGATGGATGACCCCAAGGGCATAAGCACTACAGCACTGTGAGAGAAGCACTCCTGGCTCCTACACCAGCTGCTGGGGAAAAAGTGGTGCAAATGAGCAGATTTAGGGTAAACTCCAGAGAAAATTTTTTCCCTATCCCTCAGGCCTAGGCATTAAATTAAGCTCTGGAAAAGAAACATAGCAGATAATAAGGGAGAATGAGAAATGTAATTTAAAAAATTTTTTTAGATTAATATTATTTTCTTAGTGCAAGAAGAGGTTTATGCTGGCTGGGCAGTGTGGTAGTGGGGTGCCAGCATCAGGGGCAAGGGAACATCAGGCAGAAATTGCACTTAGAGAGGAAAATACTGATTTCTAGGAACAGAACACTCCTGCTTTGGATGCTACGCTGCTGTACAGGAATACCCAAATAATTCCCCTAAACACATTGACACAACCTCTGCTGTCTAGCATCCATAAACACAGACTTACCCTCCAAATATAAAAAGAGAGATATACCACAACCCGTTTGATTTTAAAACAGCAATTTAATAACTGCTGTGATAGCCTGGATACACATTAATTTTTTTGGAGATAAATCCAGACCACCAGTTAAATCCAGGAAGCTCTGGGGCATGAGCTGCCTCTCCAGAGCTGCTTCCTTGGGAGCTGCCTCACAAGAATCACAACTGCGGCAGCTCCACAAGTTCACAGTAGCTGCACTAATTTTTACCAGCTGAGGACTTGAGCCTTTATCTCTTGTTTAGGCTTCAGAACAGACCTCAGGTTTCAGCAGTGTGAGTCTGCTCCGAACAAAGGAGGGTTGGTCTTTTGGTTTTGCTCATCGCAGGGAGCCCGATCTCCCTCGTGCTGCAGCAGAGTGGAGCTCTGGTGACAAAGTGACATCCAATAGCTGGAAAAACCCTGCCGAGGATGCAGGAAATGGAGCAGCTACCACATGGGTGCTACTGAAATGAAACTGGTCCCATGTGCCAGCTTTGCAGAAAAGAACACTTTGTTCCTGCCTGGCCTTGGCAAGCTTTTAACCCTGGCTAATTTAACTTTAAAGCTACGCTAGCTGTCTCAGATCCATATTGTTAAAGCCTGCTGGATATGCCAAAAACTACAAAGGGGAGCGAGCTTTTTGCCTAAACAAATAATACTGACTGTCACTTTGTATCAGGACTTAATCCTGTTAATGAGCTGCAGGCGGGGCAATTTCCCTGATTGAATGTGTTTTTCAGAGCCCATTTCCACTCCCTGCATTGCTCGCTGATAGCCACAAGGTACGGACTGCAACCCGGACTCCAGTCTCGTTCAGCACTTCATTATTCAGAGTGCCTTTTGCTTCCACATCCACTCAATCCTGTTATCTCTCCCACTGCCACAAGGAAATGCTGTTCCCATTCATTGCAGGCTTTCCAAGCTGTATCCAGATTTGCACCAGGCTGCACATTCATCTTTTGTGCTGTGTAAAGGATTTTTTGGGGAGGTTTCACCGGGTTTCACACTAGTTCTGTTCTGCTGTACTGGATATTGGAAATTTCACAGGATTTCATTCATTCATTCATTCATTCATTCATTTGCAATGAAAATGAAGTCAATTCCTTGGTTATTCCACTTCAGATCCTAAGATCTCACATTGTGCTGCACAGAAACAGGCCCACGGACTGGAAAGTCTAACATCTAATTATATATGAACATTAATCCAGAAAAGTAATTTATGCTAATAAAATACCTATTTTTTATTTTTCATTCATGTTGGTTTAATTTGATTCTACCATGGTTTCGTGGATGTGGAAGCAACAAGTTTTTCTTTGCCTCTGAAAAGCAATGGTTGAACCCATTTCCTTATTTATGTTATATGGACATCCTTGGAAGGAAAACAGAATTCTACCAGATGAAAAGATGTCACCTCAGCTGCCTGGAAACTGGGAGGGTAGGTGAGCTTGATGTTGCTTAGGATCCTGCAGCAGGCTGAATAGTTCTTTGCCCAAATTTTGCTGTGTGACATCCTGACTTTTCCATCTCCACTTGCTCTCCCAGCAAGAAAGGGAGAGGAGAGGAGGCAGCCAGGGTACCTGTTTAGCTGTCCTCTGAGTAAGAATGTACTATTTCAGGTAAAACATTTTGGGTTTGTGAGAGGATTTTGGTATTGGTTGACAAAGGAAAAATATGAAAAACCTACATGTACTTTTCAATAGATATGAATGTTAAAAAAAAATCACATCTTAGAAAAATCACTTCTTTTCACTGCAAACCAGTTCTGCTGTTGAAAACCCCCCAAAGACCAGTGCTGGTTCTAGGCATGGGGCCTGCACACACCGGATGTTCCAGATCACTGCCACAAATGATTTGCTGCTTGTTTTTAAACCAACTACTAAAGAAAAAGGACTGTTTTGGATTAAAGGGACAAGCACCACTTTGAGCACAAGAACTAATAAAAGGCTGGCCTCCAGCAGGCCGAGACCATCTCACGCTTTGTTTGTTTTTACCTGAATTAGATTGGTGCTGCAGTGTGATTTCACCCTTTTTAGACACTGGGAGGGCTACACAATGTAGCACTAAGCTCAAGGAAAAGTTCAGAGAGAGTTCACAGCTAATTAGAGATCCCAGGCTGCTCACAGCAAAGCAACCTTCATGGTGTAGTGGATTCTTGCCTGTCTGATATGCCTGAGTAGCACTGGTGTGCATTTTTACATGCCTGACCACTATTGCATCCAGCTGGTGTCTTTCCCTCACTGGTGAACTAATAAGTGCTGTTCCTCTCCTCCCAGTTTGCACATAATGTTTACTGGAAAATCACTGAGAACTCTGTTAATAATAGAAGAATCACATGTCACATAAATATTTATGTCAGAACAGCATAACAAGGCGTAACTGGGACCCCAAGAATGGATATATGTAGCTACTATGTATTTACATAGTTTAGCAAATATTACACATTGAGTACAGCTTTTTTAGTCTGACTTGTCTAAATAAATTGTAAAGTTAAAGTGAGTTGTATTTTTTTTGTTGTTTTTTTTAAAAAATATATATTTATTGTTAGGCCAAATAATCAGAAGTTAAAGATATACTTGGTATTGCCAAAGCAATAATATCAGGTTTAGAGAAAATAACCCCACATAACACATAACCCCAAGTAATTGTTGAACAAATATTTGTATTTGTTGCCTTTCCAGTTGTAACAATCTGATTGTGAGAAGTTTGGCTACTTAGGAAATGTGTGGCAAAACACATGCACGGATCCCTTTTTTACATTCTCAAAAACCCTGGATGTGGGCAGGAGCTCTGAGTGTGGCTGGCAGTGTTTCACTCCTGCCTGACTTTCACAGAAATGTGTTCTCACCCTTCAGTATGAAAGAGACTTGTTTCTCCATTTTAAAATAAGTGACTGTTGGCAGCAAATAGTTGTATCCAAGGCTCCTCTGTCCAAAAAGCTTCCCAAAGAATACAATTCCCACTTGCTCAGATGGTTGGGCTCACAAATCGCTTGTGCCCCGCTTGGCTGTGGATTTGGGGTGGGAGTGGGAGACCAGTGGCTCACAAGCTGTTTGCTGGCAGTCTCTGCTGGAGTGAATTCACTGCTGGGTGCCAGGCTCTGTGATGGCCAAATCTGCCCTGTGCCCACTGACCAGGCTTTATCTGTGCTGTGTTGATGTGTCCCTGCAGGATCTGCTTATCACTGCTCAAAAGAAAAATGTGAGCGATTCATATTCTCTGGAGAGTCACAGTTTTTACTGTCTTGAGATATAAAGAATGTGGATTAAACACTTCATAAATTTGGGGAAAATACAGCAATATTTCATTCAATGTGACTATGCAGTAATGTGACATTACATATGGTGTATTCAAAAGGTTCAATATTGTTGAATGGCAATTAAGTAAAAGAAAACATATATTAGCATATCACAAGAAAGCTCTAAAGCACTCCACGCAAACTTCCGTGCTTTTTTTCCTTACTCATAAGCTAATTAATTTTTTGGAAACAGGCTGCATTAATGAATTTTGGAAACTAAGTGAAGCACGGCAGGGATTCCAGTTTACTGCCTAGCAAAAACTGTGACTCTTTTAACAGCTCTGACAGCCACAGCTGAGTCTTACAAGAGCTATTCCCTTCCCTCCAACTTTTTTTTTGGTCCCTTCAAACACTCTGTTGCCATATTAACAGTCTATGTTGAAAATTTGCACTTACCCCAACAGCATATTGTCAGGAGCTACTTTCTGATTTATATCTTCCTCCACTGGCTCTCAAGGAACAGAGCAGGAATTAACCATTGCAAACCACAGGAAGGCTCTCAACGTGTGTATGCCTGATACACAGTCTATGTCTATTTGTGACATTTATTTTACAGCTTCTTGTCTTTAGTGGTCATATTTGCAGCCCCACCATCAACAACCCAGGTAGGAGTTTTGAGGGAACAGTAGTTTGAAACAAAGATTGCCTCCAAGAGAAGAGGGCTTGAATGAGGCAATAAAATGTTTGCACACATGAAAAACACCTATGAAGTCACTCCTGGGTCTGAGTTTTAGAGGCAGGATGCAGAGAGCAGATTTCACTGCTGAAGTGTTACAGTGATTAATCACAGGCTGTAGGAAAGTCACTCTGAGTGTTCTGGGAATGGATCTGCAGGGCCACCACCATGCAGGGACTCCAAAGAGGCTTTCCTGTCCTGGCACAGGGGTGATTTTTGTCCCATCCACACACTCCTACAAAGGCTGCCAGCAGCTGCCAATTTCAGCCCATCAGAGAATCTGAACTCCTTATTTCTGAACCCCAAGAGGCTGCCTGTCTCATACAGTGTGTAAAAAGGCTTCAGCAGACTGGTGCCTTAGCACTAATTATTATTAGCTGTCTCTGATTTACAGTGTGAAGGGGAGGGAACTGTGGTTTGCCAGTTTCCAGCTGGAGTTGAACTGGAAATATCCAGCAGCTTTCCTCTGAATCTACAACCATGGCATCAATATTGACATGAGCATGTGAAGACACAGTTCCCTGTGCATACACACCCCCACCTGCCTCATACAATCCAAAATGTGCATGGATGGGCTCTTTAACAGAGAAATTGCTTTGAGGGCTCCTGTAGCTCTTTTAGGAGGATGATGTTGTACTACCCAGAATATTGGGCATGGCATAGGTTGGGAGAACACCAATTAGGTTAAAGGGAAAATCCTTACTATATGTAAAAGCTTCTTTGTATTTCAGCTACACATTTTCCACAAGAACTATTGAAAACCCTGACAAAGTGATATATGAGCAAATAAAACTTGAGTTTATGACATACAGACTCACATTTTCTGATTTTTTTTCCCCTCAAAACTCAGTGCCAACTGTTTTCTTTGCCATTTTTCTCCAAACCCACTGTGCCAACCAAATGTCATTGATATGTCACTTTCCACACAGATAGATAGTATTGCAATTTTTCAAAGTACTAGACTGAGGCTATTAAGCATATTGCTTTAAACTTGCACCAAAATCAGAGGATATGAAGGAAGCAGACAGCTGGCAGAACTAGCCTTTCTACCACATATGTCAGCAAGAGCTATAGCTTGGGAAAATGATGATTTCTGGAATACAGCACTAATGTATTTACCGTATGCTGTGCTAGAAGCTTTTTACATTCATGCTAATAATCTGCAAACTTGGTAATTTCACACAGGCAAACTAGAACTCTATTTTTATATTTTATGCAAAGATTTAATGTATGGGGCTGTAACATTGCTAGGCTGTGTTATTTTTACCCACACACTCCATAGACTCTACTGGTAAGCTGTGAAATGCTGTCAGAAAAACAGTAACTGCACTACACTTGTGGAAAATCAAGTCCTCTACATTATAAAGCTTATTTGCCTTGTTTCTTATCCATTTATCTGTTTATTTCTTAGTTAGAGAAACTGCATTATTTCTAAATGCCATTACTAGGAACAGCACAGATTCTAACAGAAAGAGAAATAAGTACATAAAAAGCTGGAAATTCCCATTTCAGAGCTTTCAATAAGAGAAATAAGTAAGGCAAACCAGATCTGCATATCTATTCCAAGAATGATACCAGAGCACAGAACATTAGAAGTCTTGACATGGAGCATTTAAACAACTCTCATTCAGGTATTCCAGTCTCTCTTTGGTTTAAAAACCTTCTACTGTTGTATGGGCAACAGCAAAAAGGAGAACATGCATGACCATCTGAGTACACACAAGGAGCAAGAGCAGAAGGATGTAGTTTACATTGAAAACATTCCTTGATCCTCCTGGCTGCTTTTGTTCTTCCTTCCTTTATCCCAACCTCTATGTCCCAGCCAGGCTTTTCTTCCTCTCCCCTGCACCATCCTGATTTATAACATTCCCATGCTACAGGTGACTCCCTGAGAGCTGGCCCCTCCCAGGCTGGGTCCTGTGTGCAGAGTTAGGTCAAAAACAGTTGAAACTGGCCTGGGTAATCCCAAATGGCCCATCTGTTCCTCACTCACATCACACCAAGCCTTGCCTGTCGTCACCCACGATGACTCTTGGAGCTTTGTCTGTCCTGCCTGTCTCAAATTGGTTGAGCTCAGAGGAGCTGGAGATGGCTGAAATATTATTTTTTTTACCGTATTCTGCACAGCCAAATGCATAAAGACACAGATGTACTTCGACCATCTCCAAAGTCAGCTTCTGTTTGGCTCAACACTGAGCTAGGCAAGGATGTGAAACATGGCTAAAATGTGTGCTTGGTTAAGGCATGGGCCAGAAAAAGCTTTTAGGAATGTCTAGTGGGACTGATTTCCTCCTCTCTTTTGTGTTTTTCCCTCCAGATGCCTTAACACGGGGATAGACAGCCCTTGATGTTGTTGTGCAGACTGCCCTGATAGGAAATGTGTTGTAAGCCTTTATTTGGGAGGCCCTGGATTGGTTAGGACAAAAAATTGTGATTCTCCAGAGTGCCAGGAACAACCTGGAATCTCTCAGCATTGCTCATTTTCTGCAGAGCTTTTCTACGTGTGGGCCTTGGCAGCACCAGTGCCTGGTTTTAGAGTATTGCAAGGTGGATCACGATGTAGAGCAGTCACTTTTCTGGATTTGGTGGCTCCTGCATTGTTCTATGGCAGCAAGGTCAGGGCTGTTTGCTGGGAGCAGGGCTGTGAGGGACCTTCCCCATGCCCTGTGTGTCAAAAAGGAAAGCAGCTCTCTCTACTTTCAGAACAGAAAATTGTTCCTCTCTTGCTGGTGGCAAACTGCGAATAACTTGCTAATAGAGCTTGTTCACTGACTCCTAACATTGAAAAGCTTTTGACACTTCACATGCAGAGTCATGTCCTTGCCCACCTCATCACCACACAAATTTATCACGTTGTTCCAACAACATTCTTTCCCTATCCATCCAGATACCAGATGCCCAGCTGGCACCTTAGTCCCTGGTGCTACTCTACTCTTGAGTCCAGGACAAATATTTAATATCATTTCAAGGGACAAGGTATCAGGGCTTTAGACATAATCAGGGAAAGAGTTGCCCAAAGCTCACGTGACACACAAGACAAAGGATTCTCAGGGTAGAACATCACTAGCCTTCTCCATGGAGACACTCAGCAAGTCAGTCCTTTTGTTATGAAAGGCAGATTTCCCTGCAAAGTGTTGTAGCAGTCAGAGGTTCCAGTGATGCAGATGATTTAGTGACTGCATAGTGCTACATCTTTCTGGACCGGCTGGGATAGCCAGCAATCCTAAAGGAACAATGTGAAACAACCTCAAACACTACAGCGTGGGTATGAGCAGTGTCCTGTTTGCACAGCAGTTTTTATCTGCACAGAAGGAGATTTGCAGGAAGAGTCTGGCACAACAGCACACATCAGACCATCAGAGACAGCGTGTGCTCCAAAGGCACACAAACCTGATCTACAGACTGAAATATGTTGGCATTTTTGACACAGAGACCACAGAAAGAGAAAATTATCAAATTGCATTTCCTCAGGTCACAAGCAGGTTAAATTCTAGAGGGAAAATAGGACTATCATAGATAAGCCGACAGTGCTGCATCTTGATGAGTTATGGCATTCTTTCCTGACTGCCAGAACAAGAGAGTTCAAAAATAAGTGGTAGCAATTTCACATTTTAATTGGCACAATTGTAGAAAATGCTCCTTGGCAAGTATCAGGTATTATGTCTTACAGACCAAGCATTTGTCTGCAACAGACTTCCTTTGTGTCACACAGGAATAAATAGACATGATGCTGCCTTATATGGCATAAGCATCACCTTGTGAGGGAGATGTGATGACTGTGAAATGAAGCTGAAGTTGGCAACGATAATGCAAACAAGAGGATACCTTCAGCATGAGTGCTGACCCCATTGCATGAATAGCACGATTCTGACTCGTAACAAAATCCTCTGCTATTGTTTGTGTGTGCATAAAACACCCTTGTAGTGAAATGTATACTCGTGTTCTCTCCCAGAGAACTGCAGGAAATAAATTGGTGCCCTCTTATGACTTAAGGCCAGAAAGCTGCAGACAGAAATTGAAAAGAACTGGAGGTCAGTTCAGTCTCTGTTTCTCAAAGTTACACAGCACAGCTTCAGCTGCTGCTTAACACTGATGTCTTGAATACCCACTGTGCATTGCCAAAGTTCTCTGTTCAGAAATTTTCAAAATTAAGCCTAAATAATTTCTTCCTTCAGACCACTGCTGCTCACCCCTCCAGCATGACTGACCCCTGCTTCCATTTTTACTTTTCACATTCCTGAGGACTCCTGTACCTGAATTAGGTTTAATTTCCAGTGATCTCATGCAGTCCCTCACACTCGCTGATCACCTTCGGGTGCTTCTCTGATGTTTCACATTCACACTCTACATCACATCCTTGCTCTTCCCCTCTCCGACTGTAGCGTTTCCATACAAGTTCCATACCGAACAGCCCACAGTCCCGATTTCAGTCCCCTGAGCCAAAGAGCAGCGAGGAGCGAATTTGTTTAGAGGCAACTCAGCACCCTCTGCTGCATCCTCAGCGAACTGCAAATTTCCTTGCACGGGAAGGACCAATTCCTTGCAAAAGCAAGAAAAATTCTGTAAAGTTGCCTAAGACAGTGATACAGGAACTTACATGCCAATTGGGAGATAGAAAAAACCTTGCTTTTTTTTTTCCTTCTCTTCTTGTTAAAGAATAAAATACCGAATTCAGTATTTTCAGTTTATTTGTACAAATGATAGGAGCTTTGAACTTGGCAAATGACATTCCTCAAACTGTGTTTTCTTTTTAATTATTTTTTTCCTAGCTATTGTTTTGATTTATATGAGAGCCACTTAGATGTAAGTTTTGAAAAATCTCACATTATGCTCAGTTCATTCATTTTTAGTATTTTTTTTCTAAACTGGGAAGCAAGAGAATGTCATTCAAAAGTGTTCCTGCTCAGCATGGATAGCTCCTGTGCCTCTGCTTTCTTACTCAAATTACATTGTTTTCTCTTCAAAGTGCATTTCAAAGCTCTAATATTTCTGAAGATGAGGTTGCTGGATTTTTTTTTTCAGGATTAGACTGTGGGCTCAAATAGATTAGGTAATATATGTTAAGTAGAAGATACTACCAGACATTAAGTAGCTCAAGGCAGCAATAAAATAATATAAATATCCATTTTTATACTACATTTTTCTTTATTGATGTGATGTTCCAAGTTCTCTTCTCAACCTAAAGCTACAAACCACAGTCTGCCTGTGTCCAGCTTTTACCACAGAAAAGGTAACTGATGATTATCTGAACAATGAAGATTGTTACTGAATTTAAGTGGAAACCACTGTGGTGAGCAGGAATCAGAAATCATTCAGCTCTCTGTGAGTATTTATTCACATCTCTGAATGACAGGGTGATTCTTGGTTATTGTGAGTGTTGTAGATATAGCACATATGACTCTTTCCTTCATGAATTCTTTCACACAGGGCCCATTTATAGGCACAAATTTTCAGCTTCATGAAGCTCAATTCTGCAGTTGATGAGGGCTGGCAGGGTCGGATGAAAGAAAACAAAACCAAACTATTCCACCTGACTGTAGAATGCAACTTTCAGCAAGTATAAAATCTCTAGTATTGTTTCACAGACTTGGATGATGACTCTGCAGTGTGATGATGAAACAGAGATTAGAGAGAATCCTTTTTTAGGATCCAAATAAACAGAAAACCATTGGGACACAAATAATATTGAAGCAGGCACTCATACTTTACCAGCCTCACTTTTCAAACTATTCAAGCTTATCTGGAACTAAAGGAGAGTAGAAACATTTTAAGAGCTACACTGCACACCTTTATTTGAAATTGCCTGTGGCATGGTGAAACTAAATCTTTGTACTGGAAATTTGCTTGGAAGGAAGTTGACTTTGAGATCCCAGCTAAACTCTGAAGTACAAGAATACTGAGGAGGAGAAAACTTTCCCATAGTAAAAAAAAGGGAGCTATACACTGAAGTAAGGCAAATGTGAAGTTGAAAATTCCCATGCTGGGGCAGGGCAAGGACTCCTCCCTGAGAGATAAGAAATGTGTGATGAACTGACTATAAGTCCCTTACCCTGTCTCCCTGCAGTTCTGGGGCAGGAGGTAGAGCTGGGAAGGAGGGAGGGGTGAGGGGAAGGTATTTTTAAGATTTATTTTACTTTTCATAATCCAACTGTGATTTTGTTAGCAATAAATTCAATGAATATCCTCAAGTTGAGTCTGCTTGGCCGATGATGGTATTTGGTGAATGACCTCTCCCAGTTCTCATCTCAACTCCTGAACTTTCACTAAGTTTTCTCTCTCCCATCCACTTGTGTTGTGAAAAGTAAAACATTTCAACAAGGTATTTATTTATCATATATTCAGGGGGCTTTATCTCAAAAAAACAGACCAGCTTTTCATTTTATTACACATAAAATAAAGCAAAAAACAAAGGCATTTGATGACACAGTCATACCAAAATTTTGCCACATACACAGTGATGGTGGGAATGTGAATTTCAGAGTTGTTCCCAGAAGGAAAAGGCTGCATTCTGGAACCCTTCATCAAGAGTCTCCAGTTGCTATTCCTGTCCAAAAGTAAAAGCAGTCTTCGCTGTACTTTGTCTCTTCATCCCAGTTCCCCCATTTCACTCCATTTTGGGAAGAAATCATTGCTACCTAAATCAAATGGTGAAGTTTCCCAGGTGTGCAACAAATACTGTGTTCTGAGATTGGCAGAGGCTGCTAGAATGTAACATCCCTCAAAACTTAACTCTTTTCAAGAGTGCCAACAAAAGGAGATGCATTGACTAAGAATCAAACTTTGGAATTCCATAATCAAAAAACCATAAATTAATTTCTTTTTTTTTTAGGACTGCAGTCTATCTATAATACCGTACAGGCACAATTATTTATCCTGCAGCTCAATGCACTCACACCAAAAAATGCTCATTCAACATATAATCATATTTTGCCCTAACACTTAGATAATAAAGGACTTTTATTTATACAATATATTTGAAGCCAGAATTTCAAAAAACAAGAAGATTTTGTACTCCCATCTAAAACTACTGCAGATGTTAATCAGAACGATCAGTGATGTTTTAAATACAATATTCATGCTGAACAATTAGCTGGTTTATGCCAATTTGACATATAATGGAAGTTACAAATACTTTGATATCCAGAGACTCTGCAGTGCTTCTCCAGATGCTTCTTAACCAAAACAATTCACAGATGTTTGCTCATCTCTCTGCTGAATGTCCTCCTAAATTAGTTGAACCTAGAATAAAAACACAGGTGCAAATGAAAAAAAAATTAGTAAAACTTAAGTAAAACTTTATTCTTGCAAATTATTTCGGGAATTTATGTAAGGTAAAGCAAAACTATCAAAAATTAAAAATACAACCGATACAATTGATGAAAACTTTTCTATTGCCATTTTCATGAATGTGCTCCTCTGTATTTCCATAAGAGCATTTTTGCCATATACTGATTTCAGCTACACAAGTGAATCTCCAAAGCATTATTCTATATATGAACTGCAATTCATTGCAATCATACAGCCAAATGATATCTATTACTGAAGTTCAATATAGCTACCATTTTTATAACATTGATTTCTCCTACATTATTTAGAGTTCCTATCAGGTTCATGAGTTATTTCACATACTGTATCACTGTCCAGAAATTTCACAACTAAAACAAGGGTGATGTAAGCTTTTACAAGCTGTAAGCCTTCATTTCTTAAAACATTTTTATTTTGGTTTCCTGAACTCAAAACAACTTGGGATGTGCAGGAAGGTCACATTTACTATTATAGACTAGAAGTGCTTTAGAGATGAATTACCTTTTTAATATAAGTTTAAAAAAATTTCCCTTGTGATGCAAACTGCCGTAAGGAGAATTAGATTTGCAAGATGTGATTGGTCAGGTTGCTACATAATCTCAGCTAGGTTCTCCTTCCCAAAAAGGGCTGGATCATCCAAGGTGCCTTCTGACCAGGGCTGTTCTATGATTCTGTGATTTTATTAATTAATCTGCCCTGGTGCAATTCCCACCCACATCCATCCCCTTGGGCTGATGTCTGTGCAGCTACTTTTGCTAGTTTTATGTTGTACTCAACAAATAATCCCCTGGACTAGATCCCTTTTTTCTGTGATCTGTGGACATTTACATGGATGTCTTGATAGGCAGATCTCTAAGAAACGTGCAGTTGAGACAGAAAATTTGGACATTTTCAGATTCAAAATTCTCTTAAAATCTCAGTCTGAACTGAAGCATGAACACATTTTCACAGCAGATACTCTCCTGCACATAAGCCCAAGGCAAAATAAAATCACAAACACCGAAATCTTTCATATCCTGCTGAGAGCCTACTTCCATTTCTGAAGTATCATTTTTATGCTGGTTAATTTATTTAAGCTGCTATCCTGAAAATTTTCCAGGAAATGTTAAAAACACTATTTCATAAATACACTTGCCTTGCTGTCTTTGCAGAAGTCCAGAGATGGTGATTGGCTGCCTTGACAGAGACAGCTGTGGGGAAGGGGATGTAAATGGATACAGTGGAGGGGTTCTGAAATCAGAGCTAGCCCAGGACCCCCTTCGACTGCTTTGAGATCCAGATGATGATGGACATGCACTGTGTGGCAATCTTACAGGGGTGGATCTGTTAATGAAATTCATGCACGTGATTTGAGGCTACTTTTATAATAATACAAAAGATTTCAAAATCACATCAATTCATTGTGCTAATATTTTAAAGGAAAATGTTACAAATGATGTATTTTTACGTATTTAAGATTTTTACCTATTTCAAGAAGCAGACTGGCAAAACAAATTATGGAATCAGAGGTGGAAAAAAAGAAGTACTTTCTTACACACCTTTTAAATTTCTGCTAGGAAGATATATTTGGCTTAATGATTATAAAGAACAAGAGTTTAAATTTTCTGGAATGATTTAAAGTTAATTGATGTTAATTCTCACAGTTTGAGACATTTTCTATGTTTAAGTGAAAAAACTAGAAACACATGTTGCAGGCTGCATGAAAAGTTTGGGCTATTCAACAGCCCTTGTGCAGATACTGTGCTTTCATCTCTGATATATATACGAATGATATAGCAGAGACATTGTTACACTTCCTTATTATAACATTACTACTCCTTTTTATAGGAGCACCATGACAGTAGATGTCACCAGCTACAGAAGCTCAGATTACCTCTGCACATTTTTGAAAAACATGATTTCAAAATAAAACTTTCCCTCAAAACCAACCACAATCATGTAGATAATAGCTAGGCTGCACAATAACACTTCTTCAGATCTAGAATATAACTTTTAAACACACAGATTAATACAGGCCAGAGGGGAAATTTCAGTCTCTTATAGGAGATGGCAACCTCTTGAAAAAGTATTGAATTACCTTGTGGATCCTGCTCCAATATTTTGACTTGGCATTATTAGAGATGTCTGAGAACTTCTGTAGGATACGCTACCTGTAGGAATCAGATTTTTGAAAACAGGACCAACATGAATTACCCATTTTACTTAAGAGATAACTTTGGAAACTAAGATTAGTTCTTTTATTGCATGATTTGGGACAAATTCATGATGGGTTCATTCAAGAATTAAAAATGGTGCACACTTACAATAGTCAGTGAGAGAACTCAGCTGTCACAAAAACATCATACTTGCACCATCCCTGCAAATCTTATTCCAGTTAAACACGTGTGTTTCTTTCACCTTCTTTCATTTATTAGACTATTATTAGAGTATCAAGACAGCTGTGCTGAAGTGCTCCAGTTCTTCAGCTTCTCCACCTCTGAGAAGGAAACTTTCCTTAGTGCACCATTAAATAATTGTTTCCACTTTTGCACATAAACTCACTCAGCATTGTCCACTGCAAAACTTTATGTGATGGTTCTGAAATCTGCTGAACACGTAACTATTCTACATAAAATTTTACTACCTAATAAATAGCTATTTATATTTAAACACAATTTAAAAAACCAGTTAACCTCAGCTCTCTTTATTTGGATATGCTAAATTTATATGCAACCATGCATTTAGGAAGGATCTGAGCATATAAATCAGACATAACACAGAAAAAGCAGATTTTCCTCCTTCATTGAAATTGCATTGCAATTGCATTTGTCTTTGTTTTGGGACATTTTCACCATGTAATAACATAGGAGTGCTAAAAGCTCTTTATGTGGCTGCAGATGGATCTTCTCTATGAGCTGCTGAAGCCAGGTGAAAGCCTGCCTGAGCATGGACTGCTGCAGAAACATGCTGGATGTAAAATCAAGAATGAGAGAGACACAAATAGTAGGCCTGCAAAGCATTAGGAATTCTGGGAAACTCCTCACAAATAAACAAGAGACCGCACCAATTTCAGTAGGCTGTTACTCCTGTCTTATTTACATCTGAGTGCTACCCAAGCTCAGGGTACGAAGGAATGAAAGAAAGCAGTGGCAGGTAAAATGCCTTATATCCTATTACATGATAGGGTGAAAAAAAATCACCTTTTTGAAGGAATTCTTGATCTCAACTACCTCACTTTTGTAATTAATTTTTTTTTTAAACTTCCATTTAGTTTCCCCCTTTTTATTCATGTGATGTTCAATATGACATTGTGGACAATGTTACTTTCTGTTAACCACAAATAGATAAAATTATGAAGCTTAACAGAGGGTCAACAATGTACATTGCAAGTATTTCTGGTCTGTTCAATCATAAATATAGTTACAGCATTTTCTTTGCAAATGTTGACTCGGCAAAAATCAATTTACAAGTAATCATTTACTGAATAGAAGAGGGAAGTACTAGGAAAACATTTCATACTTCATTTTAACCATTTCCCAACTGCTGGATTGAAGTCCATGTGGCAAATTCCTTACATCTCAACACAATTCAAATTTTTTTAGTAAATTGCTGATGTATGGATTTTAATTTACTCATCCTCTTAATGTAACAGAATTGTTAGTCAGTTACAAAGTTTACTTTCACTCACCCATACGTCCATCCTGTGGTGGAGTTATTACTGACAACCTTGTTGGACCTGTTGGTGTCTCCAGCTAAATGAATGGCAAGTCATTAACCACAGTGTAATGAGCATATTAATTATTAAGACATTTTAAGCAATACTGTTATATTTTTGAGGTCTACAGAGCCTGCAGATTTCAGGGACTCTCTGCTGTCAGTTTTGTTCAGATGCAAAACCTAAGAAGTGAGTTAGTATTTTTAAAGATCTATGGGCAGGAGGGAAATACATGTATTTTGATTTCATTATGACCAATCACATTCAGATAAAAAACAGATCAGACACTCCCATTGTTTTCTGTGCTGAGATCCCATTTGTAAGCCAGCAGCTGTTCCTGGATGTTACCTCTCCTAACCAGGATGCCAACACCATGAAAAGCACCTGACTTCATTCTCATGTTAGCAATATCACTCAAAACCTGCAATTCCCTACTCAAGTTTCAGAGTCTAAATGGTGCTTTCAGACAACTGACATTTTTGTAACATTGGGATTTTAAGAATTTGCCACTTGCTTTGGCATCACAAGTTTAAAAGCCTGTATACCGCATGTGGAGAATATAATTCCAGAAATTAATGTTGTGATTTATTTCCTTTTGGTTTCTTTTGGGGAGCATCTGACTTCTACCCTGCATCAAGCATATCTGAAATCATCATGCACATTAGAATGGTTTTGAATGGGATGGGGGAGAATCCTATGTTTTACAGCATTAACAGAGTGGGAGAAATCAAAAGGATATATGTGTGTAACTATACATAAACATGTATTAAAAAAAACCCACTTACTTTCCTCATTGGTGAAGGTACAGGATCAATCTCCATTGCCTCCATCCTTGCAAGAAAGGTCAAAGTATGACATTGTAATAAAAACAACATTTTTATTATAAAGACTAAGATTATGTTAGATCCTAATGTTAAACTTGACTAGTAATGGAAAAGCATAATACATAATGCATAAGACATATAAGTATTTAGGATTTATTCCAAAACTCACTAGTAGTAAGAAAAATCTATTCATTGATTCTGAGCTTTGCTTTAGACATTTACAGAGAAAGTTATTTTATGATTTGCATTGTTATTCTTCTATTTGTCTGAATAAATATGCATATGTACGTATTTGTCATTTGTATCCGCAACAAGGGCACTCTGAAACTCTATTTTTTTGTAGAAAAGAAAATCACAGTCAAAAGTATAGAAACATTTTAGCTTCAGCAAGCTGTATATTCATTTTATTCTAAATCAAAGGAGCCTTACTGGACTGACTCATCCCATCTTATTTGAGACAACTGTGGTGTACATACAGGTGTCTGTACAATAAATTCAGTTTTTCCCTATGGAAAATGGAGAGTGTCTCACTAATCCATTTATCCCTCTATCTATCTATCCATCCATCCATCCATTTATACAGAAATTCTTTGGAACAAGGTGCATCATGCCTTAAGATTTCTTTCCAATCCATACAATTATTATGTACACTGGGACAGATAAGACCTTCCTCAGTTCTTTCATATTTGAACAGTTTGCGAAAAACAAAACACAGAATCCGAAAATATTTTAAACTCACTTCCAAAAAAAACCCGGTACTTTCTGTATAAAATATTAGTTAAGATTTTCATTGAAAATTAACAAATTTGTACCTACGTTTCAGAAGTGGAAGGACGACTCGAATGAAGAGAATATGAAGAACAAACATTCTGTTTTCTTGAAGGAACTGAAGTCATTAAGAAATCTAATATTAGAACACAGCTATGTCCAGTGACAGGTATTC
This sequence comes from Drymodes brunneopygia, assembly GCA_013400955.1. NCBI lineage: Eukaryota > Metazoa > Chordata > Aves > Passeriformes > Petroicidae > Drymodes > Drymodes brunneopygia. The sequence continues at coordinate 9,514 of VZTZ01030480.1, read as the reverse complement.
CATAGTTAATGTCTTAAACCAACACTTACTGGAAAATGGATTTCTGCTTGTACTGGAAAATGTGAGTGGTGTAATTTTTTCAGGAGGTTTCGTACTAAAGGGGAAAGAAGAAATAACAGATATAAATTGAAAGCTGGTTTGATTAGTTCACATGTCTAACTAGTCAATAAAGTATAAAATCAAAGCATTTTATCCATCAGTAGCAGGTTTTAACATGACACTATTTGCCATGAAGCAAAATAAGAATTTATCTGGTAAGCCATGAACTTTCTCTTTATATCATAATATCTGCAGCACTCATTACATACCCAGCAATATCAATTTAGCACAATATTATGGCAAAGTACTTTACAGAACAAAAGACGTTAAAATACAACTATTAGCTACAGCTAAGCCCAAAATTAATTCCATTCCATGAAATTACACATTTACCAAACTTTAAGAAATCTAATTATCAAATGAAATGTTGGCATTTTCATGCTATTCAACAATAACTTTGTAAAACTGGCACCTTTGACAAGAACCAAAAATAGGAGGAATACGTTTACTGGACAAGCGAGGAGAAGCCCTAGGATACTACTCTCATGGTAGAACTCAAAAATCAAAATACCTAAAATTCAGTAAGAACTCTGTATTTGATATAACCAAGATGCTACTTATTTGAGATGCAGACAAGAAAACAGAGGCAGTGAAAAAAAAATATATACACTGCAATAATCCACCACAGAGTTTCCTTTTGTTTTTCCTTTCTGTTACATTACACCAAGAAGCCTGAGAGAGCAAAATATGGTATCATATGCATTTTAGAGTAAATGGAAAGTATGTATAAAAAAAAAAACAGAAAAGGCATAAAGATCAATAAATTTGTGCAATTCAAATGCTGGTTTCATGAACTGGCTTATTATGGAGATTTCAGTAACAGTTTTGGCTTTATGTTGGAAATAATTAGGATGAAAAGATGAAGGGGTCTCAGTCATTCAGCAGGGGGATAAGGAGGAGAGACCTCTTGGCTACCACTTTGAAACATTTGACAAAAAGACTAATTCAAGATGAAACAAGATTTTAATTTTTACTAGAAATAGAAAAGATGAGAATACTGTTACAAAACTCTGGTAACTTTATAAATGGGCTAAGATACCAGGAAAGGTATCACAGTATTTTCCAGGCTGATGCTATAAAGTCCATTGCAAAATACATGAACATGGTTATGTAACTGCAAATAAAAATTCAAAATGGAGTATCCATGTGAAAGACTTTACTAAAAGTTCATTTTCAGAGTTAACTACTGCTTGCAAAAGCAGGGCAACAAACTACTGAGCTGAATTTTAAAATAAAAGGATTTCTTCCTGACAGGATTGATTATCGTGAACAAAATGGATCTGATGTCAGAAATCACTGCACATTTATTTCTGTAAAAACATATGAGACAGGCAAACAAAACATGACATTGTTATTGTTTTATCAATTAAACTTACTGTTGTCTGATTACATTTACTTTTGCTGCATTAATCCTCTTACCATTGTAACTGTTGCATTTGTTGTGTTACTTTCTTGAGAGACTCTTCCAGCTTTGCTATCTGCGAGATAATCATAGATTTAAACAAAATCTATTTGTGTGATGTACAGCTTCATTTTCATCCAACTAGTATTCTAAAGTGTTGAAAGGCTGCTTTCTATTGGTTTTAATCTTAAGACATCATTGCTATTCCAGATTTATTGGAGCTGTTATGGCTGTGTTATGGATCCATTAAACAGTCAGTCTGGAAGAGATATGCATCTTTTTGGCAGTTAAAGACTTAGTTTGATTACCTTTTGTTAAGTGTGCTGGTAATATTGGATAAATGAATACTAGGAAAAGTGTTCAAAAATAGTTTTCTTTTCTTTTGCTTCCTATTTTCCATATCTGATATAAAAGCTTTGTTATTATTAAAATGGAGTTACCTGAAAAAACTACCAATAAATGTACAAAAAACCACATTCCCATATTTCTCATTTCTGGTTCAAAATGTATTCAGTTCACTGCAGTTCACTGTAATAAGCTTATGTGAAAAGTACTTCCTACTATGTTAGAGACACAATCAGAAACATCTCCATTAAAGAATGTTATGAGCTGGCAATTTTGAAGAATATTAAGGTCAAGAACACTAGGTCAGCTCCCTGGTACATGCATTTTTTACAGTCTTTCATTATGTGAACATATATTTTATGAAGGCTGTAAAAATTTACTCAATAGCCTCAATACTGCATCTATATTTTATTCTTAATTTCCATTATGTGACCTTAATCCTCCACACTGTTCATATTTTGATTTGAAGGCAAATTGGCAAATTATGAATTTTCTTGTTAACTTTCCATGCTTCTCAAACTATTATTTGAGTCCTTTAACAAAATTACCTGACTTATAAAATCATCTTGTTTGTGGAGATACTATGCTCTTTTTGCAGATGCAAAACAGATTAAAGACAAAATATAATTTACATAATATTTGGTTTTTGGTATTCTTCTGTCTTCTTCTTCCTAATGAGAGCTAGGTTTGATTAAAAAAGTGACCAGTCAGGAAGAATGTACTGACCTGTTGCTCTGTAGGACGGGGTAATTTTAAGACCAAAGTCTCTTAAAGGTGAGTAATTATTTGATTTTCAATATTTTGGGATCCAAATATAACAGGGCATCGAGATCTGCCAGGAATACAGACAGCAAGTGCCCACCATCACCTGGACCCCAATATCTGCACAACTCACAAAAACAGCAATAAAGCAGTTTAATGAAGCCATGAGACCTTGTTGGTTGACAGTGACAAGGATGACAAACTAGAAATAAGGAAGGGGACCTGAAACAAGACAACCAAGCGTGAGAAACTGGAACGGTGTTTAATACAAGCAGCCTCTCCTGACCCTGATCCAATGCAAGCAGTTTTAACATACTAACAATCCACAGAATGGGCAAAACAACAACTAACCCACCCAAAAGAGTGTGCCATTGAAGCATAAACCAACTGTATTTTCCACTGTTACAGTAATGTAACCAGAACACCTTCCTCAGGTCAAGCACCATCCCTGAGTACTTTACAAACACTGCTGAGTGAATGTCTCAATAGTGAATAACTTTCAAAAATTATCATTAAAAAGTATCAAAACTCTCCACAGATTCTCTGGAGATAACACCTCTATTTGTGCTGAATTCCATTAAGATATTTAATTTTACCTTGGCTACAGGTTTCAGTTTTACCATCTGGAGTTGGTACAACAGATTAGAAGGGGGATGAAATCATGATTCCTCCCTGACTGAGTTCTGAAAACAGAAGGACAGGACCCTAAAAGAACTACATACACCACGGTACATTACAAGTGATCCCAAAATGCATTCATGGAGAAGAGGGAAGAATGGGCCACAGAGCACCTAATTGTCCAAGCTTTCTATCCATGACAATCACATCAAAAACTCTCCTCACACATGAAATGGCCAACTGGGCAGCTACATGAGCTTTTCTCTGTCATTTCATATGTGGGGCATCCACTCATGGGTCAAGTCACCAATACTGCCAAGTAGCTTTAAGCAATACCCCACGTCCTTAAAAATGAAAGAAACATCAAACTATTTAATCAGATATTTAGAAGTAGCTGAAAAATGAAAAAGAAATCTGCCTTCCAACCTACAAAGGAAGAGGCACAGTCACAAATGCAGTACCTGTTCTCCATAGAGTAATTAATTCTGTCCTTTTTCCCACTGAGATATCCCAAACTCAGGGTGTTAGCCCTTAGTCTTGTTCCCCATTGCTCAAGCTTCTCATTTATTTTGTCAGCCCTAGTCTTCTTTTCCTCTGGGTTTATCTTCAACCACCCATTTCTAGCCACCTTTTCCACTTTCCCTTACATACAGTGAATTGGTTTCTTCCCTCCTGGTCCTTTGATTCTCCATTTAATCTTAACCACCACACAACTAGAATATTTTATTTTAAAAAGTCACCTGAATTAAAGTCCAGAATTAAAGTTGATTGTTTAAATTCCTCACAGACTTTAAACAATTAAAAACTGGTATTTATAATGACAGAAATGAGTCAATCCTGATAAATTATTCTAAGTATTCCAATAAAAGATTAATATAGTTTCCAAAAATAAACCAAAGTAACAAGGCAAACATAAACAGAACCCAATTTAGTTACCTTTTGTTTGTGGTATGCTAATAAATGCTTACGATATTTTTCTTGAAATTCTGAGACCTAAAAATAAATAGTTATATCAAGCTTCACATAATTACATTTATGCACCTCAGCAAAGAAGTGATGGAAATGAACTACTTCACAATATTCAAAGTTTTCTGTATTTCAATAGGAAGTTAACATATCTTTAAATCCTCTCCAAAAAAAAAACCCCAAAATATTCTAAGTTATTATCACTGATAGAGAAAGTCTTACAAAGTTAATTTAATCCAATATGACCTACAGTAGAGCTGACAGATTTATTTCACTGAAGTTATATTTTAACACTATGTTCAATAAAAAGGTAAAGACATTAGAAAGCCAGTTTAGCTGCAGCGTTTCTTACTCATCAGTGCTAAGCAAACACATAAAATTAATGGCAACATAAAAAGTAATCTGTCTTACTGGCAATTATAATATGCCTTGTAAAAATACCCTGTTAATTAAAAAATAATTGTTAGACACACTGTCTGGTGATGTGTAAGCACTTCTTGTGTCCAAATGAGGATCATAAACCATGACAAGTTAAAAGTAAAAACGACAAGGTAGGCAAGACATGAGCTTGAGGAACAAATTGCCATAGGCAATAACTTCTAATAAATCTTCCTTCTCACATGTGAGAAAACTGCCAGAAAATCTGTAGGAATAGAGACAACCAAGAAGAAACACTCTGAGAATAAAAACCCAAAGAGGAGGATCAAACTTATATGGTTACTTTTCATTCCCTGTTGAAGAACCTTAGAGGTTACCACTGAATACTCATCAAAGGATCAGGTATGTCTTAGGAAGAACAGATGGAAGAAACATCCACTCAGAAAGCCATGGCTCTGAGCTGCCTCCACTCACTCAGCAATGAGTTCTTGGGGTTAGGAGAAACTTGAATTTGTCAGTTTAGTGCTCAGTACCAATCAAAAAGTAAATCAGATCTCACTAGTGGTTTAAAATGGAGGACATCATCATTCCCCTTTAAAAAAGCATGTTACAATATCCTGAGTCTGCTTAACATCTCAGAAAGGATCAAGCAGGTCTGAAAACAGTTCAGATTAATCAGAGGCACGCAAGAGCTTCAATAAAAGAATGACCATATAGAATACAAATCCTCATGGCTGAAAAAAGAGAGTTGAAGAAGGGATGCATCAGAATCTAAAACTAACCATTAGCACAAATGCAGTGCATGAGAGTGGAGACTTTTTCCTCCAGAATGAGATTCAAGAGTAAGAAATGAAACTAACAGGTTAAAACCTGGAAAATGAAATCATGATCATGCTGTGAACAACCTGTGGACGTCCCTTCCACAGTATGAGACAGATGCTAAAATTCAGGAAACAACCTGACAATTACGTGGGGAAAAATATCCACCACAAGCTTGTGAATGCAGAGGACCAACCTCACCTTGAGAAATCCCTGTGCCATGAGTTATTGAAAGCTGGGAGGCTCTTCTGAAGATGAGCTCTGCTCTCATGCCTTCCTAGGCACCTGCTGTTGTGACAAGATATTAGATAAAACATTAGATAGGATGCTCTTCTGTCTTTTGATGCTGGGACAAGTTCTGAATATACCTCAATGACTTCAATATGTTCCCAACATGTTATCCCAGGCTACAGAAAACCTACCTTGGCCTTGAGAGATTGAGGCCTCTTTTTTCCTTCCTTTGGCCCATTATGGAAGTTTGTATTCCCATGTGATTGGGGGGTGATTCCCTGCATTTGCTCAGTTTCCAGAGTAACTGCTGTTCCTGCTGTTAAGAAGTGGATATGGAAGGACGGAGGAAGGCTCCATGTTTACCTTGTGTCACTGCTGCATTTGAGGAAGAGCACTGCTCAGGAAAGGGGCCAAGCTCAGCTTTGCAAAAGTCTGTGAAGCCTGGGGTAGAGCAAATGTGAATCCATGACTGCTGCTGGAGAAAAGAGGGGATACTCCCTGGGTTATTGTTCTGCTGGGTCAGGAAGCGCACACAAAGATCAGCAAGTTCCAGCCCAAGGAGATGAGAACATGCAATGAAAGCTGCAGCTGGGCCCAGGGAAAATGTGCTACTGGAGTGGTGGAAACTGCTGCTGAAATGCACAGGAAGAGGGACAGGGACACAGAGTCCCAAAGCCAAGCTGAAGAGATGCAGAAAATGAGGAGGAAATGGGAGATAGCATGCACTTTTTAAACACAGACAGCTACTGAAGTTCTTGACTGGAAACTAAGCCTGAAGAAAGGAACCCTATCTGGAATTTACAGAAAGCAGGAGGAAACTGACCTTGGAATCATTTACTGCATCTATCTGGAAAAAAAAAGTGGGGTGTTTTAATTTAAAAAAAGAAAAGAAAATGGAAAAGGGAGAGAGAGCACAGTCAGCTCAGGACTGTAGCCAGCTCAGGTTTTCACTGTGTAACTTTTTATTGCTATAATTAAGGCACACTATCTGGGCATGTTTAAGCTTCTGGCAGATCTAATTTTTCATTGCATGGCATTGAAAGTGATTTTACACCATTAAAATAACCAGACTAGTGGTCCTTAGAGAGAGTTTGAAAACATAAGCAGTGACCATAATGAATAATTTATGTCTCCTTAAGAACTTAGAAACTGTGGAATTAAGGAAGCAAAGATGGTAATGGGCATACATTCATTTTCAAGCATTCATTAATATACTTTTCCCATTCACGTAAAAATCAGTAGGAGTTGCTGATTATTCTATAGAGTAAAAAAGTTTTAAGGCAGATTCACCTGTAATATTTCTTTTGAGTATTTCTTGCATAACACATCTACTCCCATGAACAGTGATTGAATATCAGGACTTATCTATAAAGAAATGAAAGTATACCAAGGTTAGCATTTATATTAACAAGTTAAATTAAATAAAATACTTTGTGTAGTGTTTTTTTAAATTGACTGATATATATATATTAAAAAATTTGACAGATCAGAGAAGGATAATGCAGAAACTGAAAACAAGCCCAGTTTTCTTTAATAGTCTTATCAACCATCTGGAGGGCATTTGGCTTTTGCTGAAATATATTACCCACGTATATACTCACTGTGATTAAGATAATACCAGTGTCCAGAGGACATTCAAAGAGGATGCTGTGGCCCCTGGAAGAGGCATTGCTTCCTTCTTAATAATAAAGGAAAATTAAGCCTCTTATGTAGGAAAACTAATTGTGCAAGGAGCTAAATTAACAACTTGGGTTTGCAATAGAATTGTATCTTCTGTTTCCCAAAAACAAAAATTTCTGGTTTTGTGATACCAGCCACTGGGATGTCCTGTGCAGCAATTGATGACGGCCTGCACTGTTTGCTCACTGCAGAGTTGTGCATGCTTTAGGAAAGCTGCTTTTCCTTGCTTTCCCCAGCTACTAATTTTTACAGAATTCACATGAGGTAATTCATTGTATTTGAGACTTTCTCTGCAATTTTGAATTTGGTTGACATCAGCCAAAGCGTTCAAAAATTTCCAATTGACAGAGAAAAAAAAATGCAGACAGACAGCACAGTTAACCTACCTATGGTATTTAAGTAAAGAAAATACAAACAAGGCAATAATATTCCATTTGGAAAACTTAATATATTCATAAAAATACATTTAGCTTATTTAAATGAAATGCATTCATAGAAGCCAAGCTCCAGCAACCTATTTAGGGCTCTATCAAAGCAGTGACCTTGGTTCAAGTACCTATCAGATTTGAAAAAAATAAAACCCTACCAGCCTCATGATGTAAAAACTCTTTCAAATAAAGATTTGTATAACACTGCTTGAATTTTATCTGCTGCATGGAGGAGTAGCAGATGTTACTATGATATTCCAGAATACTGAACAGCCAGATTCTGATTTATCATAACACTTAAGCATCCTCTGGGGAAAAGCAAGTGGGGATCATGAGACATAGAAGGAAGACATAAAGGTGACAAGAATGCATTACTGTAAAGATGAGAATATTTAATGTGCACATGTTGATTACCCCAACATACAATTTAATTAGGAGCTCTAACACATTTATAGGACCTCCTCCTCATTGGGAATTCTTCCATAGCATCAAGCTCATAAAGCTTACCAGGTATATTTCCACTCAGGTTCCTGAATTATAGAGCCATGACTTTTTTATATGCGCCTTTAATTATCATTCCAATCATTTTATCTCTTCTTAATCAAGGATAAGCAATCATCATTAATGTCTTTTTTAAAGAATATGGTAATTTGCTTCCTTCCAGCCCTCCAGAGCAGTGGTAGGTTCTAATGAAACAGCTAATATTTTTGTTAGTATCCCAATCATTGCATTTGTAAATTACTTCTGTGTTTTTGAAGTAAATTACAAAGTTCTGCTGAAATATTGCAATTTAAGACTGATGTAACTTTAAAATTAGCATTGTTTTGAGCAAGGTGTTGAACAAGATGACCTCCAGAGATCCCTGACAACTTAAATTATTCTTTGACTGAAATTAATAACAAAGTTTGCAGCAACAATAGGTTGATATTGAAAGCATATTAAAACATGCCCTTTAGAATTTTTATGAAGAGCTTTTTGATTTTTTTCATATTTGATTACTGTCTGAATTGTTCCTTTGGATTATAATTGCATTTTGCTGTTTTGTTGCAATTTTTGTTAGTAGCATTGACTTCTTCAGCATGCAAAATTCCTAGGAGGCCTTCATGTTTAGGTGTATTACATATTTTATTAAATGTTTTTAGTGTTTCTCTTTTATTCTTATAAGACATTGTCTCTTAAGTAAGCATCAGTCTACAGAAAAATGAATGTTTTCACAACCTATTTATGAAATCAATTTCCCTTTAGAGAACCTGCTCCTGGGAGAAATGGCAAAATTAAATATGCCTAATGATTCATCAAGAAAGGGAATTAAAAGCTCTTAATTCTCTAGGGAATAAGAAGAATTCCCAACATTATTTCAGATCCTTTCTTAATCACACAGCCACAAGGAAAATAGTTAAGCTTAAGAGAAAACAGGGAAAAAACCTAATCCACTTGAAAACATTGCTGAGTCATCATGCAGGTTTTCAATTCAGTCCATTACATTAAATAATTCATTACAGTTCATTTCCTGTGATGTACAAATGCCAAAATCAATAAAAATTTTTCCACATTTTGAAAGTAGTGACTGATGTTACACAGTAACCAGCCACATTTCTTGAAAAGTTTACAATGATTTATAGTCCAGGACAACCTGAAAACCTAAAAAGTCTTCATAGCCTTTAATTTGAAGGGATATATACAACAAAAAGCCGAGCTGCCTAGTGCCTAAGTTTAGTTTAAGTATCTAAGTTTAGCAACCTATTATCAGTAAATATTCATGTCATAGTTGGCAAAAACAAAAAAA